>CM060708.1:190880248-191055248 GCA_030686995.1 Artemisia argyi
GATTCCCACGCATCATCAAACCTTAGGTGCATTAGAAAAAGTCAAAAACTGCAGCCCATTTGGTTCTATAGCTGCTGAAACTAGGGTAATTTTAGGACTCCAATTAGGTTTTAAATTTTGTTTTGATTGGTTTTCTAGGCACCCAGTAGTATGGGCTAGCTTTTGCCCCTTTGAGGTTTTATCAATTAGCTTCTTAAGCGCTTAATAATTAGCTGTCAAGTTACGGTACTTAAACATAAGTTATGCCTTAATAACAACTTGCACAGGTGCTTAATTGGCTTATTTGACTGACTTTATGGTTTATTTCAGTTACTATAAGTTGTTTTGAGTTGTGTGGGTCCTCTGTGAACATTTGGTGCTTATTGAATAGCAACTGCTTATCACTAGAACTTATTTGATACTGCTTATTGCCATCCAATTCTGTTTCTGAGTTATTTTTGGTCTGATAATTGTTCCACTGAGCTTTTCTGATTCATAAAATCATTCTGTCAAAATTTGGTCAATGTTGGTCAAACTTTGCTTATCAATAAGCATTTTCAAATAAGTTGTTTCAAAGGAAGTAGTATTTCTATTGCTTATTTCCAACATTTTAAATTTTTCTTGAGTTTATAATATTATTTTTGATTTTCCCTAAATTTTTCATATTTTTCTGACTTCATTTGCTATTTTTCTTATTTAATTTTCATTTTTAATCAATTTTAAATACTTTTTAATTACCAAAAATTCCAAAAAAATCAGAAAAGCCTAGAAAAATCCAAAAATATTTTAGAAATTTATTTTCATTTATTTTAGAATTTTAGAAATTTATTTTGCATTTTTCCCATTTATTTTGAATTTAGTTTGAATTTTTAATTAGATTTAATAGTTTTTAATTCCCAAAAATTACATAAAAAGCCAAAAAAAAAATATTTTTAAGTTTTAAAATTACTTTTTAGTTATTTTATAATTTTCAAAATTTATTTTTCATTTTTCTCACCTTATTTGCATTTTCTTTTAATTTTTAATTAATTAATTAGTTTTTAATTCATAAAAAATAAATAAAAAGTCAAAAAAATATTTTTCTTTTTCCTAAAATTTTCTTTTATCATTTTTAACATTTCAAAATTATTTTCAAGTCCGTAGGAGTAGTGTAGCTTAAAAGTCGCGTTTTATTTCGTACGTTAACATTTATTTTACGTTTAAGTTTACGTTTTCGATTCTACGTTACGTTTTTCTTGTTTAATTACTTGAAATACATGCTTAAGTGATTATTTGTGCTTCATTTACTATTTCATTAGTATAATCTCTCTAAAATCACTTTTTACCACTTTCACGACACGTTTCACGATTCGGGAATTGAAAATTCCATTCATCCTTCACACGGACTACGACCTCGGGTTATCCGTATTTCTTTGCGGATCTCTTGAGTAATACTTATACTATATAACTTGATTTATCACGAATCAATGTTCATCCTAAGTGTAAGGGGAGGGTAAAATGATGATACCTTACAGATACACTTTCGCTTGAGTTTGTTTGTTTGATGGTAGATGTGTAATAAAACTATGAGAAATACTTGTTAATGCAATTTTAGCGCCAAATTTAAAATTTTTTACAACATTTAGGAGTGAAACTTTAGCCATAGCAAGCGTCTCATGGATAGGAGATTGTATGACTAGCACAAAACTGTACTATTCAGAAAAATTTTCCACCCAAATATATAAGGTTCGCCTTTAGATTTGATAGGAAAAGCATTTACTATTAGTGCTTATGAGTGTACCGGTAGCATTTAGATTCTAGAACTTGCGTTAGTGATGCATCCCGAGACCGCTAGTGAGACTACATTCGTATAGTAGGATTTACTACATGATAAGAGGCATTAGGATCACCCTTGTATTAAACCCGTATTATAATTACTTGACCATTTAAGTCATATTACTTGGCTAGTTAAGTCAATTAATTTTTCCCACACCCTTAGCGTTGTACTCATTTTTAGTACACGAAACCCCTAGTAAACCCCTCCGAGCATATCTTTTCGTTTCTAACTTTAAGCATCTTACTTAAAGGAAGAATTTGTTACACCCCACTTTAATGTACAACCAAATTGCCTTAGCCTTCCGTGTATGCACTCATCTTTAGTGCATTATTGTTATTTGTTAAACCCTTACTTAATTATCTAATTGATTACATGGTTGCTAAGTCGAGTCATATCCTTGTACATATTGTTTTGGGACGATTGGGACTCATGGGTAAAGTACTTATTTTATGGAGTAATGGGGAAGAACATCATATTATTACCCCCGTATGTGCGTTAATCTTAAAAGTACTCCAAGTGTTTTGATTATCTTAATTCGAGTCATTAGATTAGTTTATTGTAAAGTATGTAAAAATTCAAGTGTAAGGGGAATATTCATTCCCTATGATGTATTATTTTGGATGGTAGGGTAAGAGTGTATGAAAAAAATAATAAAAAAAAAAAGAAAAAAAAAAGAAAAAGAAAAAAAATAGAAAAAAAAAGAGAAAAAACATACGGACTACCATCCCTTTTCATTATATGTTCATTTTATGTTTTAGTTATTTTTCATTTATTAGCTTAAGTCGAGTCTAGTCTTGGCTTAGCAACGCCATATTGTACATGTAATTAACCAAGATTGTTAACTCGCCACCAGTAAAAACTGCCTATATCCAACAAAACCATGTATTCCATATCCATACACCTAACGTTACAACCCTTTAAAAGACCTCTTTGATAGTTTATCCTAGGTGCTTACGCCATGTGGTGGAGGTTTGATCCTTTCTCAAGCCTATGGTAATCTTTTTTGCTATGACATGTAGTGAGAGATGTTTTCCATTTCCATATTGTGATATTACTTTATTACACCCAAGAGATGTGAGTATCTAAACACTATTTGTGAGGTGTTAGTATATGACCTTCGTGCTTGTCTTTGGTCTTTAGTGGAACGATTATTTGTTGTAATTACTTTTATATTAGTGTTAAATGACCCCTAACTTGTATTTTGACTAGAATAAAAGCGCATTTGCTTGAGGACAAGCAAATCTCAAGTGTAAGGGTATATGATGAGGCGAAAAATGAACCGTTTTTAGGGGGTCATTTAAGCCCGGAATTGAATTTATTTGATCAAATATTGCCCTAAATCGTTCCTTTTATGATTTTAGGTACTTTGGGAGTGAATTCTGGAAAAGGAAGCATTTTGGACGTTTTGGAGCATAAAAGTGAAGAAAACGGCAAAAACTTAATTTTCCATGCTGAGAACAGTACTTGACGGCGTCAAGAAGGAATTGTGACGGCGTCAGGAGTAAAATCCATGACGACCCAGAGAAAACCTGAAGGCGTCAAGAGAAGGGAGTCAAGAGTAATTTTGTGACGGCCTGCAAATGGAATACACGTGACGGCATCAAACCCAGATCTAGGCAGTCCGAGAATTTATTTGGCGGCAAGATGACGGCGTCAGACATTTACTCTTGACGCCGTCACCTCACAAAATCTATATATACTTTTCTATTTTTCATTCATTAAGAGAGGAACTTGTGTGGAGAATACTAGGGTCGAACCTAATAAACCCTAGGTCATTTGTAACAGTATTTTCAAGGGTTTTCACCCCTTGAAACCTTTCATGTTCAATTAAGATAAGTCCTCTTTCAATTCATTCAATATATCTATGTGTTGTTTGAATATATCTTATGCTTGTCTTGATTTTAACATGCTAGGCTAGATCTTTCATGTGTTTGCTTAGATGTAATGAAACCTAGATGTTAATTATAGGTTGATTGCTTGTTTATAGTTGTATTGGATGAATGATTTCAATGTTAGGCTTAAGAAAACTGGCAGATCTCCATTGTGTAACATGCTTGAACGTCTTAAGAAACATGAACCGATGTGTACTAGGTTTTTATGATTGTATTTAATGCATGAGCGAATTCTAGTGATCCCATGTTAGGAGCTTCTTAGCCGGCTCGACATAGGAGTGAAGTAGGAGCTTATAGGATTGGGGAAGTAAGTACGCCACCCCATGAATGATATTAAGGAATACAATCCGTCATCCACGCAACTGTAACAAGTAATTAACCTGTAAAAGATATCTAGGGAGTAGTGAAACCTAAGTAAACACAATTCTCCCATATATTGCTCACACCTCTAGTTAATTTAGTTTATTTTCATTTTTAGTATTTTATTTTGATTGCATCTTTAGTTATTGGGTTAGTTGACTAGCAACTATGTCACACCCCCAAAATCGGGTCCAGCGGAAGCATACGTGTAGCTGGGGTGTAACTCAATTGGTATTACAACACTAGTTCAAAAATGGTTTTCACTTTAATCATTTAGAATAAAATCGTTTAACCAAAAATATTGAATTTACATCGTTAAAAGTAATGCGGAAGTAGGCCCTTAAAAGTAGTTTAAAACGGTCCCCATATAACTAATCAGAGTCTTCTATGACCATGCCATGCCCTGCCAAAACCTCCTGTAGCGTGCCATAAGTTAAAACCTGAAAATACATGCTAAAGTGTCAACACGAGGTTGGTGAGTTCATAGAGTTTGTTTAACAAATAATGCCTATAGAGAAAAGATCGCCCAGCAAAGGCATCGTAAATCCACTCAGTTGCAAGTCCCGCCATAAGAGACTTGTAACCTGTGTGTTTACAACCCACTGCCAAAAGTAATATGTTTACGTGAACAAAGGTAATAATGGTATCCAAATTCCCAGATAAACATAGCAAAACGGCTATATAAAAATAATTCAATCAATGAGGTTATATAAACAATACTGACAATGTCGCCAGATAAATAATACTGACAATGTCGCCAGATAAACAATACTGACAATGTCGCCAGATAAACAATACTGACAATGTCGCCAGATAAATAAATATGACAATGTGGTCATGTAAACAAGGATAATCAATCCCATGAAATACAAGGAAATCAAATATACCAATGAATGCAGGTGGTTAAATATACCAAAGAAATACCGGTAGTCAAGCAAACAAATGAAGTGCAGGTGATCAAATATATATTTAGATAAAGCTGGGAATATTTGAGTAATCAACCAGGTAAAACAAGTAGTGCGTTTTAAGTAAAACGAGCATGTATTCTCCCCCAAAGAGTTTATAAAACAATTAAAATAGTAGGGGCTATGACTCACCTGGAGCGATAGCTACAATGACAAGAATGGATACACTGAAATGAGGCACGATCTCTAACCGCAACCTAATATGAGTAATAACGATCTTCCTTAGATCATGACATGATGAAATGAATGCACGTGCACATGATGCCTATACCACTCGTAACTTGGAAATACTAGTTATTGTCATAGTAAAATAGTTTCCATACTTAGGAAAAATAAGTCCCATCGGAGTTATAAAAACTTGTCGTAATATATCGTATAACAATGTTAGCGTTCCATTCCCCGTATCGAAAATCTTAAAATAACGTCGTTAAGTCGTATGAATATTCCTTGGGTCATATGTATTTCGTTTGTTAAGAATATAGTCCTTAGTAACATTTCTAGAAAATATATCATTTAGTACGTAAGTTATTATTTTTACTTGTGACCAAATATATATATATATATAGTTTTGACGATATTAAAACGTGTATAACTTGGTCGTTTTAAGCTCATTTTACTCGTTCTTTATATCTCTGGAATCGTTTTAGTATATACTAATATATTTTTGATAGCTCGGCTCCTCTAGGTTACGTTTAACGCCTCTATTTTCCCGTCGAAAACTGTCAAACAGCATGCAGTTTTTCAGAAAATAGTTTTCGTCGTTAAATTCGGAAAATCATATCTCCTTCGTTATTAACTCGTTTTAATCCGTTCTTTCGCCCACGGCTTCGTTTTTGAAAGTATTTTCTAAAAATATTATCAAAAGTTACTGTGTAAATTCGGAGTTTTCTGGGTGAACCAAAATAGGACAGCATGTATTTTTACTTGTTCAAAAACAATTTTCAAGGTTTCAATCTAGTTTCTACTTCAACCAAACCACTTTCAATCACCACAAAACTAGTCTAATCCTACCATACACCTTCTTAGGGTGTCATGGGTTCCTAAACATCACAAATCAAGTAGATCTAACAAGGATCTAACCATATACATTTTCTAGGGTTCAAAAGTTATAAGTTTGTAAAATAAAGTGGTATAAGCTATCAAATGCATAAGATCTTGTATAAAAACCATATGAACATAATAAGAACTTGATAAAATTAGGAAAATTTAGTTTGACATACTTACTTGAAGATTAGTGGACTAGTGGAGATGAAAAACTTGCAAAACCTTGTGTTTAAACTTCAAAACCCTAACAAGAAGTACTAAATACCCTTGATTGTCACTTGATCTTGGAAAAAAAATTATGGATTCCTCTTGTGTTCTTGTTCTTGGCCGAACCTCAAAATGAATGGGGAAGAAGAGAGAATTTTTTTGGCTAGTTTATTAGATGTGATAAATGGAGAAAATGAAGTAGATATTTTTGAAAGTCAATATGGTTTTTGTATATTAATGAACACATGGATTAGGGGGGCTAGGGGGGGGGGGGGGCGGCAACCATGGAGAAAAATAAGGAAAAGTGGTGGCTAATTAAAGATTGTGTCCCCAAACACAAGTATTAGTTAGTTATTTTGTATTTTAGGTGCTATCGGGTACCGAGTTAACTAAAAATAAATCGTGTCGGGTTGAAATAAAATATGACGAAGTTGTAAAAGTTGTAAAATAATATTCCTGATGAGAATTGGGTGTTAAAATATTTATCGGGTTGAAATAACGCAAGCCGACGGAGTTATAAGCTCCGACCGTAAAATGTGGCAATTGATTTGAAAACACCAGGTAAATTAATATTATAATTTATATATTATTAAAATGAATATAAAAATATATTGGGATCATAGTCGGGAGTGTCGGACGTGTTAGTCACATTATTGATTGCTTGTTAACGTTTATTTAGAAGTAATTATACGTAAAAGCAAATTATACCAAAAGTATTAATTTAATTACCCTACGAGTGGAATAGTATGCAAGTGCCATAATGATGATATAAAGACTATTTCTAGTCTATATGAGATGTCCCAAATGATAAAGCATGAATTCGCTCCTGAACCAATACGGTTACGCGAATTTTGAATACCCGTAAACTAAGTTTACGATGACATAAGTAATGCACGTGAATAGTGGTTTTCTTCCGGGAATGAATAGTGTCAAGTGAATAGTAAAATTTCTGAATGTTCCTCGAATATCAAATTGACCTCAAAAACGATGAATAGTGATTGATGAATAGTAACTTGTGAATAGTAAATTGTCGAGGTTTGGAAAATGACCGGAAATTACGAGTTGTGACAGTCTTCCCTTCTAACAGGAACTTCGTCCCGAAGTTCAGTTTGTGTAAGTCTCTAGAATGGTATTGGTGAAAAGATGGTGATAGTTGAGAATTTTAGCGAACTTCCACGATAGGAATTCGATTCAGCTTTAACCGTTCGACCTAACAGTCCATGATTTCTAGTGGTCCTCTTACAAGATTTAGGTTTGTCATTGGGCTGGATTCCTTCCAAATGGGGTTACGAGTGACTAATCTGAAGGTCATTTCCTGGGGTTTGAATAGGTGAACCATAGTTGTGTAATCCGGCTGTTCTCTAACAAGGCTCAAGTCTGATGGCCACTAGGCCTACTCTGTCCGAAATATTACGTGGTCCAGTGTATATCAGGTTTAACCTTCCAAATTTTTCCGAATAATATCATGCCTTTCCTAGGCAGAACTTTCAACATGATCTGGCTACCAATTTGAAGTTTTAATGGTTTACAACTTATAGAATTTGTAATTGATTCTTGACTTGTAGGAAATTTCTGGTTATTTCATGAATGCTTACGGGACTAGTGAGTTGGGCTTTTCCAAATTTTATCCGTTAATGGATGTTGGCACTTCGACCATAGAGTGCTTCAAATGGTATAGTCTCTAAACTCGTGTGATAACTATGGTTATAAAGGAATCTGATTTATTGGCAAATGGTTAATCCAACCATTTCTAGAGTCAACCACTCCTGCTCTGAGCATATCTCCCTATGTTTGAATCGTTCTCTAATTCTAGCCATAGGTCTGCAGATGATAGGTGGTGTAGTTCCAAAGGAATCTTAATGAAATCGCTAGGAGTTTGCGGTGATAAAAGATAGAATATTCATTAGGTCGGAATTCGTTAATAGTACATGAAACTTATACGATAGAACGTAGAATTAAACACAAAAGAAATACAACACAAGAGAGTTTAGGCTTTGGTTTATTTTTAAGACAGAAGTTCTCGATTCTTGAACATTGTTGTCGTCCTCAGCGTTGTTGATGTGCGGACCATTTCCTTCTCCAATGACCTAGGCTCTCCCACGAGCCCTTCCGCCTTGGTTCCCTTTCTCTTGGTTTCCTTGTTTTGGGCATTCATTCCTGTAATGCCCTATTTCTCCACAGCCAAAACATGTCACTGAGGGTTTCTGATCTCCGGTAATGATTGGAAATTTGCATTCCCAAGTCGCATGACCAACCTTCTTACAGTTGCCACATGGATTAAGACAAGGTCCATGGTTATGATGATTCTGACACTTGTTGCATTTAGGTAAAGTACCCTGGTAATCTTTCTTTTCACTTGGCTTCACAACGTAGGCCCTAACCACTTCATGTTGTTTGTCTGGCTGCCATACTTGATCGTCTCCTTGGTTGTCATCCCTTTTCCTCTTGTTTTCGTTGTGGTTGTTGACAGTAGTTTCTTGCTTCATCACTTGAGCCATAAGCTTTTGAGACATTCTGATAGCTTCCTCCAGTGTGTCTGATTTAGAAGCAATTACGTTCCCGCTGATGTTGCGCGGTAGTCCACCGATGAAATTTTCTAGCAGCTTTTCGTTATCTGAAACCATTGTTGGACATAGCACAGCCAACTCCTGAAATCTTCGGATATATGCCTCGATATCATTACCTACTGTCACTAGCTTATAAAACTCTGTTTCCAACTTCTGCACCTCAGTACGAGGGCAAAACTTATCAGTCATCAATTTCTTGAATTGCTCCCAGGTGAGCTTGTAGGCATTTTCCATACCCATTGGTTGAGCATAAGAATTCCACCATGACATAGCTTCATCCAAAAGCATGCCAGTAGCGAATTTTACCTTGCTGCCATCAGGACAGTTGCACATGAGGAACACATTCTCAGTCTTTTCGAACCAGCGAATCAAAGCAAACGCTCCTTCAGTGCCCTTAAACTTGATGGGATCACTAACCTTAAAATTCTTCCAAGTACATTCGCGCTTATTATCGGATTGTCCATTTGTCCCTGTTTGTAAAGCGGCCTCAGCAGCCCTTGCAGCTACCTCAGATCTCTCGATCTCTAGAGCTTCAGCGATACTATCCTTAACCAATTTCCGAATAGCAACAGGTGTCATAGTTGGAGTAGCTTTAACTTTCCTTGGCGGCATAGCTCTTCAAAACGAGAAAAGAAGGGTGAGACATAATTAAGACGTTTCCTAGTAGTAGATGTTCGAGAGTGGGTTATCGTAGAATGAAAGGTTGATGTTGCGATATGACGAGTTGACGTGGTTCGAGTGGTTTTGTGATATCCTGGGATTTCTGTTGAGTTTTAGATGGTCATAATGTACCTAGGGATCCTCTTTATATATGGTATGGGAAGCCTTTCCTCGGGAGGTCATTGATAATATCCACTTATCAATATTGGTAGTAGTGAGTGATAGGTGACATATGAATCTATAGAGTGTAAGCTAATTCCTGATATATATGGGGAAGAGGAAAAGAAATGATAGTAGTGGTAAGAAGGGAAAAGACTGTGACAAGTGCGACAAAACGAGATTGTGATGAAAGTAAGTACGCACACATGAATGAAACATTTGGAAAATGAGTTGAGAATTTATTCCAGACAAAATTTTATTATAACCATTCTTAGTGTTTCAAAATTCATTTCTGAGTCAGGCATAGGTGGTCAACCTATATCTCACTATCCCGGGTTGAATATAGATGACCAGTCTATATCCCACCGAGGTTCCATGAATTTTGAAATACTCAGCTCAGTTATACTAAGGCTATGTCCTTCGCAAATACCAAGACGTTCAGAAAGACTAAGGCAGGTGACCAAACTCGAGGTCGAATGATGAAACTATGCATGGAAAACATAATGCGGTGACATATACGATACGTGAACATGCTCATTTGAAAGACAATGATAGTAATCAACTAGAATAAGTGAATATAATATACCAGATAATGAGACACAAATCTCATCACCTAAGTCAGCAACAAACCACAAGTGAGGCATCATCTTGGCAGGCAGGCACGTGACGGTCATAGGGTTAAGTTTTTCGTAAGAGTAGCTATAGTCTAGGTTTTAAAAACACTTAGTTCGCTATAGCCAAAGCTCTGATACCAATCTGTCACACCCCCAAAATCGGGTCCAGCGGAAGCATACGTGTAGCTGGGGTGTAACTCAATTGGTATTACAACACTAGTTCAAAAATGGTTTTCACTTTAATCATTTAGAATAAAATCGTTTAACCAAAAATATTGAATTTACATCATTAAAAGTAATGCGGAAGTAGGCCCTTAAAAGTAGTTTAAAACGGTCCCCATATAACTAATCAGAGTCTTCTATGACCATGCCATGCCCTGCCAAAACCTCCTGTAGCGTGCCATAAGTTAAAACCTGAAAATACATGCTAAAGTGTCAACACGAGGTTGGTGAGTTCATAGAGTTTGTTTAACAAATAATGCCTATAGAGAAAAGATCGCCCAGCAAAGGCATCGTAAATCCACTCAGTTGCAAGTCCCGCCATAAGAGACTTGTAACCTGTGTGTTTACAACCCACTGCCAAAAGTAATATGTTTACGTGAACAAAGGTAATAATGGTATCCAAATTCCCAGATAAACATAGCAAAACGGCTATATAAAAATAATTCAATCAATGAGGTTATATAAACAATACTGACAATGTCGCCAGATAAATAATACTGACAATGTCGCCAGATAAACAATACTGACAATGTCGCCAGATAAACAATACTGACAATGTCGCCAGATAAATAAATATGACAATGTGGTCATGTAAACAAGGATAATCAATCCCATGAAATACAAGGAAATCAAACATACCAATGAATGCAGGTGGTTAAATATACCAAAGAAATACCGGTAGTCAAGCATACAAATGAAGTGCAGGTGATCAAATATATATTTAGATAAAGCTGGGAATATTTGAGTAATCAACCAGGTAAAACAAGTAGTGCGTTTTAAGTAAAACGAGCATGTATTCTCCCCCAAAGAGTTTATAAAACAATTAAAATAGTAGGGGCTATGACTCACCTGGAGCGATTGCTACGATGACAAGAATGGATACACTGAAATGAGGCACGATCTCTAACCGCAACCTAATATGAGTAATAACGATCTTCCTTAGATCATGACATGATGAAATGAATGCACGTGCACATGATGCCTATACCACTCGTAACTTGGAAATACTAGTTATTGTCATAGTAAAATAGTTTCCATACTTAGGAAAAATAAGTCCCATTGGAGTTATAAAAACTTGTCGTAATATATCGTATAACAATGTTAGCGTTCCATTCCCCGTATCGAAAATCTTAAAATAACGTCGTTAAGTCGTATGAATATTCCTTGGGTCATACGTATTTCGTTTGTTAAGAATATAGTCCTTAGTAACATTTCTAGAAAATATACCATTTAGTACGTAAGTTATTATTTTTACTTGTGACCAAATATATATATATATATATATATATATATATATATATGTAGTTTTGACGATATTAAAACGTGTATAACTTGGTCGTTTTAAGCTCATTTTACTCGTTCTTTATATCTCTGGAATCGTTTTAGTATATACTAATATATTTTTGATAGCTCGGCTCCTCTAGGTTACGTTTAACGTCTCTATTTGCCCGTCGAAAACTGTCAAACAGCATGCAGTTTTTCAGAAAATAGTTTTCGTCGTTAAATTCGGAAAATCATATCTCCTTCGTTATTAACTCGTTTTAATCCGTTCTTTCGCCCACGGCTTCGTTTTTGAAAGTATTTTCTAAAAATATTATCAAAAGTTACTGTGTAAATTCGGAGTTTTCTGGGTGAACCAAAATAGGACAGCATGTATTTTTACTTGTTCAAAAACAATTTTCAAGGTTTCAATCTAGTTTCTACTTCAACCAAACCACTTTCAATCACCACAAAACTAGTCTAATCCTACCATACACCTTCTTAGGGTGTCATGGGTTCCTAAACATCACAAATCAAGTAGATCTAACAAGGATCTAACCATATACATTTTCTAGGGTTCAAAAGTTATAAGTTTGTAAAATAAAGTGGTATAAGCTATCAAATGCATAAGATCTTGTATAAAAACCATATGAACATAATAAGAACTTGATAAAATTAGGAAAATTTAGTTTGACATACTTACTTGAAGATTAGTGGACTAGTGGAGATGAAAAACTTGCAAAACCTTGTGTTTAAACTTCAAAACCCTAACAAGAAGTACTAAATACCCTTGATTGTCACTTGATCTTGGAAAAAAAATTATGGATTCCTCTTGTGTTCTTGTTCTTGGCTGAACCTCAAAATGAATGGGGAAGAAGAGAGAATTTTTTTGGCTAGTTTATTAGATGTGATAAATGGAGAAAATGAAGTAGATATTTTTGAAAGTCAATATGGTCTTTGTATATTAATGAACACATGGATTAGGGGGGCTAGGGGGGGGGGGGGCGGCAACCATGGAGAAAAATAAGGAAAAGTGGTGGCTAATTAAAGATTGTGTCCCCAAACACAAGTATTAGTTAGTTATTTTGTATTTTAGGTGCTATCGGGTACCGAGTTAACTAAAAATAAATCGTGTCGGGTTGAAATAAAATATGACGAAGTTGTAAAAGTTGTAAAATAATATTCCTGATGAGAATTGGGTGTTAAAATATTTATCGGGTTGAAATAACGCAAGCCGACGGAGTTATAAGCTCCGACCGTAAAATGTGGCAATTGATTTGAAAACACCAGGTAAATTAATATTATAATTTATATATTATTAAAATGAATATAAAAATATATTGGGATCATAGTCGGGAGTGTCGGACGTGTTAGTCACATTATTGATTGCTTGTTAACGTTTATTTAGAAGTAATTATACGTAAAAGCAAATTATACCAAAAGTATTAATTTAATTACCCTACGAGTGGAATAGTATGCAAGTGCCATAATGATGATATAAAGACTATTTCTAGTCTATATGAGATGTCCCAAATGATAAAGCATGAATTCGCTCCTGAACCAATACGGTTACGCGAATTTTGAATACCCGTAAACTAAGTTTACGATGACATAAGTAATGCACGTGAATAGTGGTTTTCTTCCGGGAATGAATAGTGTCAAGTGAATAGTAAAATTTCTGAATGTTCCTCGAATGTCAAATTGACCTAAAAAATGATGAATAGTGATTGATGAATAGTAACTTGTGAATAGTAAATTGTCGAGGTTTGGAAAATGACCAGAAATTACGAGTTGTGACAAACTAATTCCGCCCACTCTTTCAAAACCGAGATTTTTACTTGCTTTTATAAAAACCTAAAAATACAAAAAGAATCATCCCTTATCTCTAGACCTAGTCTTTAGGTTTTCTAATCCTAGCGACACTATTCCCAAGCTGAATGATCAATCCCCCGGTACTTGTCACTATACTATACTACAACGATCAGGTACACTGCCTGGTGGGGGTTGCAAGCTTCTCGAGATCCCTCGAGAGGTAAAGCCTGGTGCAATCCCTACGCATCAATTAATTACTACAAAGTTTATTTTAATATATAAACTTATTATATATTTTTGAAAAACACTTTTGGTAATAAAGAAAAATGTTTTAATCATACTTAATATATGAATTCAAATTTTTAACCAAAATCAGTTAGTTTTTCACCAAATAAACTTTCACCACTAAAAAACAAAACTTCTGGCCGTTACAGCTGGGCAGCCCCCTTAATTATAAGGGGCGGTCCCCTTAATTTTAAGGGGGCCGGCCATGATTTAAGGGGACCGGCATGCTCCAGTTGTCAGAAATTGTTGCCTATAAATACCACCTTAAATCTGGAATTTTTCCTCACCTTTTTGCACAAAAACTTTCTGATTTAAACCTCCATTTCCATCTTAAAAATCCTTTGATCATATAATTCATAAGCCTTTGTTTCCAAGTGATCCAAAGCCTCATCTACTCAAGTGCAAAGAGAAGAATACTTCTATTTATCAAGACTAGAAGTATTACAACTTAGTATCATCTTGCTATCTAAGTTGTTTGATCATTTCATCAGGTATATCATTCATTCTTTGGTGAATATAGTGTATACATTGGTTAGCTAGATTTAGATATAGGATCTAGATTTATTGAAGGTGTGAAGTGGTACTAGAAGTGAAGAAGTAGAGGTGCATAGGATTAGTGGTAGAAGAAATAAGAAGTGGTAGTATATTGAAGTAGAGATTAGTTGTGAAGACAAAGAAGTTGAAGCCTTGAAGTTGAAAAGACCTTGAAGCCTAGAAGTTGTGAAGAAGTATATATCTTGGAGTAGTGGATAGAACTAAGTAGTGAAGGTGTGAAGAAACAAGTGGCGTGAAGAAGAAGAGTTAGGAAGTAGAAAGGTGTGAAGAAGATAGGTGTGAAGTAGAAAGGTGTGAAGAAGAATTGGTGTGAAGTAGATTGGTGTGAAGAAGTTATGTAAAAGTTGTGATTGAGTTGTGACGAAGTTGTAGTGTGTAATTTGGTGTGTAAGGTTTTCTCCGCCATAAGGGAGGTTATTGATCTAGTGAAGAAAACTCTCGAGTAGGTGACTCGGGGAGTGGAGTAGGGCAAGGAAGGTGTCCTTGTAGCCGAACCACTATAAATCCTTTGTCTCTCGGTTTGATCTTTCCATCTCTCACTCTTTGATTATTTACTTGTTAGCATTTCATACATAATTATAATTGCTTGTGTTGTGCATATATTGATTTCACATAAAGATCAAACTAGGATTCATTCATAACATTAATTTTATAAAAACAAACCAAGTACATAAACTCTTATTAAAACACATATACATATATTTGCTTATATATGATATATGAAATAGTAAACTCTTTCCCAACATTATATATAAGTAGTGTTTATACGAAAATCGTAAATAAATTAGTATCTATATTTTTGCATTAAAGAGTTTTGAAATTTACGTCTATTCTTTAGAAGCAAACTTCTACAAAACTTTTATAAAACGAAAAAGACGTAAAACTATTCAACCCCCCCTTCTAGTTTTCCACAGCCTGGTTTCTATTCGTTCCACCAAATGCTAGCTGCATCTCTAAGGGTATATGTGAACATGTGGCAAGCCACAGGCATAACCCACTTTTGCATGCGGAAAGCCCTTTCGATTAAGTGAAAAAATTTATCAGGATCCCCTTTTCCATCATAGGTGCCGACGTGTGAGGGCATCTTTAACCCGTCGGGCAGGGGACAGTCTTCTATTTCTCTTACGAAGGGCGTGGCGGGCCCCACCGTTGTTGTGGAGTGGGGTGTACTCATAGGAACAGTGTTGTGAGGGTAATGGCTAGGAGACGTATGATTATAGTAAGTTGGATAAATGGTGAAAAGGTAAACTCCTCCATTTGCCATTGGTTGGTTTGCTGATGGTTGCCCGGTGGGCACATTCCCTTGAGGTTGTAAGAAGACGAGATTGTGGTATTGTCTATTAGGGTAGAAGTACATATTTGGAGAATATCACTGAGTTTGTAGCACAGGATGCATACCGTTAGGGGAGGGGTTCCCCCCTCCGATCATAGGGATCTGACTAACTCCCGTGCCAGAGGTCAGAGAAGACTGTGGTGGAAACCCTGTTCCAGATTGTCCTGTGTGAGCGACAAAAGGAAGGGGGTAGGCTACTGTTACCCCTTCTATTAGAAGTTTCTATTTCTCTGGTTGGGGTTTGCGCGGGAGGCTCCTCGAAGCCTACCACTCTTCCTCTCGGACTTCGAAACGTAGGGGATCCTGTCCTTAAAGCTGAACGCGTCAGTCTTTCAGCAAAAGGCCTAGGCTCCATCTCGATTTCTTCATCATAGTCTTCGCTGGAGTAATCCAACTCCCTTCGCACCTCTGAATTCCGAATTTGCCTCTTGCGTACCCTTACTAGAGACTCCAAAGTTTCTAGGTTAGCTTCAACGAACATAGGGCTAATCATTGTTCCTGGGTTAGCTGATGTCGAAGCACGGTGGTTCGTTTCTGTTTGAGATAGGTTTGCAGGACCAGGGGCGGCTATTGAAGGAAGGTTGTTGGAATCATTAATGGGTATTGGTGTCAAGGCCGAGAATCCCGGCAGGGGCGTATCCTCTCTTCCCTGACTCATTCCGAAAACATAGTGAATTTGATTGTCTGGTTGTAAACTTGGAAATTACGAGACCAATAGTAGCGGTCCCACGGATGGCGCCACTGATTGTACAATAAATTGTACGACCAGGCCTTATGATGATGATCAAAGGATATAGGGGTTGTGAATGTATGCCAAGTTTGTTGTCAACCTGAAAATAAGAAATACAAAGACAGTACGTTAAGTGATTGCGCAGGGGGTTGGCCTTGCGAATCACCTCCGACATGCGAATGAGCATATGTGATGAGATTTGTAAGTATAAGAGGCTTATGTATGTGTTTTTGTCAACGTACCATGCTAAATGAATCGTCCAAGCTATTTATAGAGGGGGAAATAGGCCTTGGAGTGTTTTATGCTCATTCTGGGGGAATCAAGGAGGCGTTCCTTAATTTAAAATGACTGCTAGGGTTTGGGCACGTATCAAGGGGATGATAGCTAAAGTTTAGGGCGTACATGGGGGAGTTCCATGATTACAGCCACTATTAAAAGGCGATCATGGGGAGTCCCGTGATCTTGGCCTTTGTCAAGGTTTTCCTTGGTGGGAAAGCCAAAGGAGGGTGTCGAAGGCTCTCTTCCTTTCATACCTTCACTGTCCTGACCCCGAAGGACTTGTGTCTTCGGTTGGCGGATTCCCTTAAGGTAACCATGTCTCGTAGGAATGGTTTTACGCCAATGAAGGTGTTCGGAAGTTGCTTTGGACCTTCGAATTATGCAGGATCGAAGGGTGCCCTTCAACCTATTCGGAGGGTACATCATCAATGTTAAACATTGAATTTTCTACACTATTTAATATGATCGGCTAAACACGTTTAGTGTTAGCCTAGTTATGAAATTGTTTATGCCATGATTTAGTTTTTCTTGTTTTCGTATCGCTTTATGTGCATTTTTTTTGTTTATTCATGGACACCTTCGTTTCGGTAGTATTGATGTTTGGTAGTATCTAGGACGCTATGAGAATTGACCATTGGACTACCACTATCTTTTGTGCGAATTGACCATAGGATCACCTACCAAAAGGAGATACTTAAGAAGTTAAAGCGAAACCTAAGTTCCGAGAGGTCGGGTTTCCTTAGAATAAGTCTAGATTAAAACTGGTACTTAATGTCTGTGATATAGGTTATCCGACAAACTCTGGAAATCGTATGGTTACAGAATAGGGACCTATAGATCATAGGATAGACGAATTGACCCTAGGATTCTAGCGACATTTACCCCCACATGGAGTGATAGAAACATTAAAAAGAAAACCTAATTATGGCATAACAAGATTAGTAATTAGACTAGCACACTTCTCTCTAATGATTATCTCTTCCATTTTAATTTGCTTTCATTTTATTTTATTTCATTAGCTTAATTAATCAACTCAAAAAGCCTCTTTAAAATCAGTGACATTAGAACTTATATTAGATCCGCATGCATAACTCTTGAGTTGACATCGGCTTTACCGATTTCTACACTACACACGACCAGGTACACTGCCCGTTAGTGCATAGGTAGACCATAGGTAGAAGAGTAAATTATAAATAGTAAAACCGAGGCTGAAATCTAGAATCAAGCAGCCTCCAGAAGTGCATGTTTGGCTTTGACCTTTTTGTATTTAATTTCAAAATCTTTCTTTTGCTCAGATTTATTATTTTGAAAGTCTTAAGCAGACTGAATAAATTTTGGTTGAAACTTTTTTAACCCTAAAGAAAAGTTTGACCCTGAAGCTGTGTATATGAGGGTTCTGAGGTAGTTTTAGAAAAACAATCTTTTGCAAAGTGACTGCTTTTACCACATTTAAAAAATTTAGCGCTTTCAGTTGTTTTTGTTCCAAAAAAATTTGACTTGTTTCTTGTAACACCCCCAATTCATGGTTGCAGCGGAATTCGAACTGGGTGTTACTTGACGGCACAATAGACACAATAATAGAAAACGAACTCCAATTGAGTCGTTTTAAAAGTTTTATCATTCAAATTGTATAAATATCAGAGATTACAAAATGAGGTCCCAGATGGTTCCATGTTTACAATGTATAATAAATGAGTTTTGAATGATAATAAAATTTATAGCCCTCTTGAGTATCCGTGTCCTTCCGTGCCATCCTTGATCGTCATGAACCTGAAATACATGCTTGAGAGGTCAACATAAAGGTTGAGTGATATTCATAGAGTTTGTTAAATCGATTGAACACAATATGTTGGTAGTGTGAGTTATAGGCTCACACCAATGTTTGGAAAACAAAACAGGTAGGCTACGTTATTATACGCCCGGAACATGTATTATACACTAAGCTTATGACACCATAACGTTAACGTGTACCAATATCGATCGGCAGATTTATCCCGGTAGGTACTTTGCTAACATACCTAAATCTCAAATATTATTGCATTTGTTTGAACTTAGTCAATACAAATGGGATTCGTCAATCCCAATAGGCCTATTAATAATATTCGCGCTCACTATTGCTAGTGACTAAATGGTTCATAATAAAGGATCTCGGTTTAGCAAGGTTGGTACTTAGTGATAATAAAACAATTAGGTAAGCATACAATTTAAAAACATTGTGCTCGGTTATAAATAGCATGTATTCCCCCCAAGGGTTTGTAAAACAATTAAGTAATCGAAAGTGGGGCTATGAACTCACCTTAAGTTATGTAGTGAGTAGTGAATGTGATGGTCGAATCGCGAAGGTTTCTACGAGCAACCTATAATAGAATGTCGCGACTTAGGATCGGAGTAAAGAATATGAAGTAGTGCCTATATATATATATCTTGCATTTAGTCCATGATGTGGTATGATGTATATTGTATGTCTTTGAAAGAAAGATTCATGAAACATGTATGTTTTGGTATATCGTTTACTACCGTTCGGGCCGACATAATTCAGAAGTCATGTTAGTAAGCGTTCGAGGAGCCAGGACACTTTAACTCGTAAATCCACAACTCAACTCGACGGCTTACATAATGAACTCCTCACATGAGGCTCCCTACTATTGTAGTAGTTGATGAAATATATAGATATAAGTTTTGATCCGAAAAGTTACATGTCCGATACTTGAATAAACTTAGGAAAGTTTATTTGTACATGAAGATTGTTATTAGGGGTAGTTTCATAAGTCTTGTATGACCATTTTCTCTTTGTAATATCTCATGGTTCCTTTAAGTGAAGTAGATCCAAATTGTTTGTTCAAGTTATCGTTAACTCTTTGTTTCATGTTTACGCCTAAGTAAGCTTGTATGGTCGTTTCGTCATGGCCTAGCCATGACCTTTGGTTCTTGTTCCAAGGTCATGAGACACAACCTTGGCTCTAGCCATGGTGGTGGTCTTGATTATAGGTCATAAGACCCCTTTGGTCTTCATAAACCATAACCTATATGTAATGACTTTGTCTAAAAATGGGCTGTTTAGAATTTGAAGAAATTTATCACTCGAAAAGCATTTTCATGGCTCGAGCTTCTTTGTTCCTGAACGAAAACGTCGTTCCGGACAACTTTCGTGTTTTAACTTTTTGATGAATCGGACCAGAAGTGGGACTTTCAAAACCCAAATTTGATCAGAATGGTATTTGGCAGTTTTGCCGGAAACTTTGGTAATTTCAAATGGGCGTAACTTTTGACTCGTATACTCGTTTTGGGTGGTTCAAATTGCTATGGTTTCCTTGTTAAGTCCTCTACTGTAATATGTAATGATCCAATATCATAATTTTACCATTTTGGTCGTGGTTTTCCAAGAAAGTCACTAGTTTACTTGTTTTATGAACTTGTCTTATCAATCATGTACAATAACTTGTTTTACTCACTTTTATACATCATGGACATTAATACAAGACATAATATAGCACAAATAATATGTAAATAACATGAACATGATTATTTAACAAGAATCAAGTTAGGGTTTGGCTCACAACTTTTGGCTTTCAAAGATGAAAGGAAGTTAACATGTAAGGATAGGACATTGATAGACTTGCTTCAACCCTTTTTCACTTCATGCAATCTTTCTACCCTTGGTATTCTTGAAAGAGATGTAATGAAAGTTGAGGTGAATTGAGTGGATTTAAACTCAAGAGAAATCACCAAGTATATTAGGGATTGGAAGAGTTTTGGTGAATGATAATCTAGCTAGGGTTTCTATCTTGAAGAATCACTTGAACCATGCATGAAACTAGAAGGAAATGAGCAAAGGATGGTGTGGTTATGGGGTTGGGGATGCACGGCACCAAGAAGGGGGGAAGAGGGGCTATTTATAGTCCAAAAGAGGAGGTTAGGAAACTACTAGGAAATTACCAAAACTTGGTGACCAAGTTGTAATATAATGGTGATCTAGGGGTATATTCATGAGATGAAGCCACATGGTTGTGACTCCCCCCTCCTAGGGTGGTTTGGTCAAGCTTGGGGAGCAAGTGTGGACTTTTCTTGGTATTATCCAAGATACTTGGTTAGTTTTGACTCCGGGAAATGCCAATCGTAAATGATTAAGCCTCAAAACGTAAAACCGGGTGTCGTAAAATTATGGAACTTGAAAGTATTGTTAAATATGTCCATATAGTCCATAATAAAATATAAAATGAGTGGTAGGATCTATCGGGTGCTAAAACCCTGCTAAAAGCTGGAAACACGGGTCTAAAACGCGTAATACGTAAAACGTACGAATATTGCGTAAAATTGAGAAAAGTAAAATGTTACTTTTCTAATGTGATAAAAATGATTTAAAATGACTTATAATGTCTAGACTGGGCTCAGTCTAGTGTCGGTTGGTATTAAATGTCTTTTAGACATCAAACCGTAAGCCTAAAAATCACGAAATGACTTATAACATCAAGGGATGATTTTTGGTCAACGGAGGAGGGAAAAATATGTTGACTTTTTCTAATAAGTTTGAAAACTCAAAACGTCTTAGAAACTCGTTTCGTGGTCTAACGGTTAATCGCCCATTCGGTTAAGCGTGCTTATGTGAGAGTAGTACCGACATGGGTGACCTGCTGGGAAGTCTTTGGTCATGTTTTTCTCAGTCATGATTAATTCTCAAATAAATCATGAGTGTGTCAAACATTTTTCTGATGCGGGGTCACTTAACGCGGTCGAGTTTCGTTGTACGTAGAATTTCTGAATGACGTTTTACCCTAAAACGTGTAATTCCTTAATAACTTTCACGAAAATGATCTGACGAATGTCAAACATTTAATTTGCCATGGAAATGATTTATCACTTGAGAATATCAAATAAAAATCAACTTTCGGGAAAATTTCGGAAAGAAATGAATAGTAAAAATGAATAGTAACATGAATAGTAAAAGTGAATAGTGAATTTTCCGGGAATAGTAATTGACCTGAAATTGCGAATTGTTACAGTCTCCACCCCATATGAGAGCTCCGTCCCGGAGATCAATTTGCGTTGGAAGTAGAAACTTTGTTGGTAAAAAGATGTGGGTATTTCTTACATATCTGGTCCTCTCGTTCCTATGTGTATTCAGGACCACGTCGTGAGTTCCAACGAACTTTGACAATTGAAATACGGCTTTGCTTGAGTTGTTTGACCTCTCGGTCCATGATTTCTACGGGTTCCTCAATAAATTGAAGATCGTCATTGAGATGAATTTCATCGAGTGGAATCACTAGTGATTCATCCGACAAGCATTTCTTTAGGTTAGATACATGGAAAGTGGGGTGTACACTACTGAGTTCTAATGGAAATTCAAGTCTGTACGCCACATGGCCAACCCTGGCTAGGATTTTGAATGGTCCGATGTATCTTGGGTTTAGTTTTCCTCGTTTACCGAATCGTATCAAGCCTTTCCAAGGCGATACCTTTAGCATAACCCTGTCTCCGACATGGAATTCTAGGGGTCTGCGTCGTGTGTCGATGAACAGGTGTGGTTACTTATGAGGACTAAAGTCTGGGATTACCGGTGATGTAATTTGATTTGTCATTTCAGTGTATGGTGTAGCATGAGGCTTACTTTTATGTAGGAAAGGTATGGTAATAGTCGAATATCAAAGGAAATTGATATAGCAGTCGAATATTAATAGGAATTGAGATAGTAATTGCAATCATAGCCTAGTAGGTAATCGGTTGTTGTACCTAGTGTTTATTGACTTCATACTTATGTTATTTCGGATACAAATAAGCCCACTTGTTTATAATTCTTTATTTACATAGAGAGGCATCCCAAACAATGTAAATAAGGAAATATAAATTTATGGTTTGGTGATTTACAATGTCTTTATTTAAATGAAAAGGCATCCCAATCCATTCAAATAATTACAAATCATCCTACACAACATTAATACTTAGTCGGTAAGTTACAAGGTAGGGTATTACGAGATGATACTGGTGTTCCAAAAGTACAAGATGAATATTCAAATTGTAAAGCTGATGAGGGTGCTTGTGGTGTAACTAAGGATGATTTGAGCTTTAAAAGTGCATCAAGATCTGTTAATGAGCTTGTGTTTGCCACGGTTGTGAAGGTAATGTTGTGATATGTTGATGAACAAAAGTGCTTAGTGTATGCTTAACATTAATACTCTTAGGTATAGATGTTGAGTTTGCTTTAAAAATCTTGAGAGATTTTAAAAGTTTATGATGGAATGGTATCCTTAGGACCTAAACAGGATAGTACTTCTACAGGATGAAGAGGAAAATTGGTAACTATCCCAAGATAGTAATTCGGATTATCTCATAAATGAAAAATTTCAAGAATGAATTTAGATCATACAAATAAGGTGTTAAGATCTTGCTGAGTGGTAAGGCACTATCGTGTCTCTAGATTGTTTTAATGTATTCTGGTGGTTTATCGTGTTCATGTAGGAAATCAACCTAAACATAACCCTAGTACAACTATTCTCAGTATTGGAAAATTTTAAGTCGAATATAGTTAGTCAGACTATATTCCACTGTCCCAAGGTTAAATATAGGTGACTAGTCTATATTTAGCCAAGGTTCGATAAAATTTTCAAATACCTAAATTAGGTATACTTTTGATATGTCCGTTGCTTTCGGGAAACTGTCCACTAAACAAAGGCGATGTCAAACCCTTCAATTGCAAGTCCCGGCCATACAAGACTTGTAACCCATGTTTTCACATTCCATCGCATAGAAGATAGTAAGGGTAGGTACGTATGGAAAGGAAGTTTTAAGTAGTTCTAAAATAGAACATACTTGGCCAGGATCGCGAACTTTTAACAATGAAGGTTTCAGAAGAAAACTTTGATAAATGTAAAGCTGAACTTCAGCTTTTGTAAGTGATGGATTTGTTTGTCCTTTAGAAATCTCATATTTCTATTTAGAAATCGATAGGTTGTGACGGGTTTTTGATATCATATGAAATGATATTGATGATGTGATGGAATAATTCTAGAGACCATTGCACAAAACACAATGTCTCGGGAGTAGGTTAGACCATTGTGCAATTCACAATGTCTGGGAAGTAGGTTAAACCATTGTGTGACTCAAAACATTTGAGAAATGGTTAAGACCATTGTATAATACAATGTCTTGGAAAATGAATGAGACCATTGTATCTCACAATGTCTTGGAAAATGAATGAGACCATTGTATCTCACAATGTCTTGGAAAATGAATGTTGGAGTAGGAACATGATTGGGAGAATGTGATTGTGTCGAAATGCCCTAGAATAGGCATACGCAGATATGTTTAGTCCATTGTTTAGATAAATGATTGAAAATAAACCAAGTTTATATATCAATATACTAATGCTTACGGGGAATTGCTCAAAATGGGTATATATGAATATACTAATATGTTTGTGTATCATAACATGCTTACTAAATCCATAATCGTCTGGAGGATGGAAGACACGGAGAGCGGAAGGCTATAAAATGTTTTTGTTTGTGATTGTAGTTATAGTTTAGGTCTCAATTAGACCCGTTTCTCTATAACCATGGCTCTGATACCAATCTGTAACACCCCCAATTCATGGTTGCAGCGGAATTCGAACTGGGTGTTACTTGACGGCACAATAGTGTAGCATCTCGTAATTTTCCCAACGGTTAGTAAACACTTGCACTATTTAATTTCCCATTATTACGTATGACAAAATTTTTTTTTATATATATGACTTATTGTGTGAATCACAAACGGAATGTCGTGATATATTATTTGCCTAGAGACATCGCTTGCACACAAACCTAGATAGTCTAAATTATCGCGAATATATTTTAACGCTTGTAATTATAATTATTAAACGTTTATAATTATAATTATATATTATACGACACCTTTTACGTACTATACTTATATATTCCGAATCCTACGAAAATTCTCGAGACCACTCACTATTATATCTCGAACTTATCCCGACTCCCTAAAAACCTCTATGTGGACCCCACACGTAAATGGGCCTTAAACCCAACTAACAAACCAAACGGACCATGTTATACTTTTGTTTTTCCTTTTTCTTGCTGGACCGAGATCAAATCAAAGCCCAAAGGGCTCAAAGCCCAAGCACACCTTATAATTTTTTTTTTTTCTTTTCTTTTGTTTCCAGCCACGATCGAGCCAAGGAACACCCCTAATTTCTTCATTTTTCGACACATAACACACACATATTTTTACATAACTTAAATTACGAGCTAGCAAAGATTTGAGAATGATAAAGTTTACCATATACCTCGCTCGTTTGCTACCTAAATTCTGCCCAAAGTAAAACGCAAAAACCATGGACATGGTGAAGCCAAAAACGTGTCATTTATATTCTAACACCTCTCATGACTCCCAATAGCTTCTAAAACCAAACACAAGGGTACAGTAGAATGTCAGGAGGAACAGAGATCTTATGATACATTCCTTTTGTTGCCAAGTTTCGATTGGATGAAGGAAAGGTGCCACCCTCTTATGCCGAGACAACACACACCACTCTTGGCTTCTATCCTTTGTCTTAAACCTTTCACAAGCTCCTATAACTTCCTTGTACATTCTCAGCTAGTATCTCACACGCAAACATACCAGAAGTTATTATAACATGAAGTATTGACATCGAATTGGGACAAGAAGTAGAAGAGGGGTACGAAGCGTACAAGTGATCCTAAGGAGCCAAGTTTACTCATTTTGAACCTTTGCCAAGACGTGAAGTGAACCACGATCCTCTTTGTTCCATACTCGAACCATTCGAACCTATTACTCCACCTTTGAAAGGTGAGGTGAGCTACTCGTACACAATAACTACTCTATCTATTCTCGTTAATACGTTTTACTTTTACCTCATTTCTCACAAAAATCAAACGTACCATATACTTTTTATTCGTCATTCTCGTTTTTGACCACGTTAGGATTCGTGTTTAGTAAAACTTTCGAACCAATAATAACATGCAAACGTAAAAACTCATACATTCCTAATGGTACTTGAACTAGTCGAAAACACTTAGAAACTTTCTAAGTGTTGAAACTAATTACATGTCAAGTCTTACTCGTTTACTTTAGCCCCGTCATTTGTAAAATAGACACACAACATATATATTTTATTACTCGACCTCACTAACGACCTAGTAAACAATTAGATAACACCTTTCATTCGACCTAACTAGCTCATATAACTACTTTACTCGACCCATTTTGTCTCGACAAAAATCAGATTTTACAAAAACTTTTATAAGCTACGTGGGCCTAAAAGCCCAAAAAGCACTTTTTAGCTTATTGTAATAAGCTGAGGGTATAAACTGATTTGAAACGTTTTAGTAACTTAAAATGATGAATCTCTATGAACCTAGTGTTCCCCCTAACCTCGTGGATCGTTAAACCTTAACGGGCCCTTATTTTTGGCTCGTTAAGCCCAAGAAACAAAATAAGCTTAGAATAAGCTAATAAGCTATCAAACTAAACTTTTCTAAATATTTTGAGCTTAATGAACTAATAAAAATGATAAGTTTTGAAATTGGTAAAACTTGGACCATTTTTGCAAATGTACGAGAAGTAGGGACTGGAATTGCCAAAATTGTAAACTTAGGTGAAAAGTATAAAAACTATTTTTCTAAAGGGTATAAACTGTAAATACTGAAACTTGGAGTCATAAAAGGTAAATATTGTTATATATTAGACCAAAAATGTAAAATATGTATATTGGACTAACGGTGAAAATGTTATTACCGTCAGGGTCAAATTTGTAAAACTTGTGAAACTTGAAGGACTTTACTGAAATAAATATTTCTTATTATATTTATAAAGTTTTATATAAATATTATGATAATTAATATAAAACTTTGAAATTTTTAATTATATATACGTTATATATATAATCCTCGTCGAAATAAATTAAAGTTAACTATACGATATGATTATTAACTTTTATCATGACTTACCATTTCATACTTCGATATATATTGAAAACATGACAAACATTCGCGATAAAACCAGATTTAGACTATCAACTGAAACTTGCATTATCTTTTAGGTTGTGTTGTGTGAAGCCGTTTCCTTGCTTTGTTGAGACTACGATACCACTGTACTACTAAGGTGATTTCATAGCCCACTCTTTAACTATTTTCCCGTGGGGAGATACATGCTTAAAACTCGATCACAAGTCTTTTATACCGGGTATTGAAATACCGTCAGGCCAATGTTATTTGCTTAAGTTACTATTGTCAGAAGTCCCTCTATCATGAACCTTAATCACCTGAAGGGTGAACGTAAATAATTGTGGATAGTACTATTAGTGATTAACAATCCTCGTTTGGTTGTTGGAGAAAACACCAGGCGCACTTTATTGTTCTTATAAATAGGTTATTGACAAATACCTATCTTTGGGGGCCTATTACTTACCATCATAATTCATATTTATGATTGGCTGTTAATCGTTGAGTATCATGAGCTTAAGGCAATAACAGGAACACTGATTTTTTAACATATTGATTGTATGTGATTACAATACATTCGTAACTTGTGATTAAACTCTTAAACTCAAACCTATGAATATCACTCAACTTTATGTTGACTTTAGCATGTTTATCTCAGGTAACTAAACAAGACGGATCTGGATGGCACGGAGTGGGCAAAAGCAAGACAAGAACTATAATAAACTACTTATTTTCCTTCAGAATAAAACACGTTCTTAACTAAATAATGTTTTGTATTTCTGATATTTGGTATTTTGAAATAAAATAAATCTTTAATACCTCACTTTGTGATATCTACTATGATTGTGACAAAGATCCTCGAAGTAATACCCCGAAAGTTTCCGCTGACATATTAAGTCTTCCGCTATTATTAAAACAACTTTTGGGGGTGTTACAGATTGGTATTCAGAGCCACGGTTATAGAGAACCAGATGTTTTTAAACATTGGACTATAACTACACTTTAACTGGACCATTTTTACAAAATACCACTTCATGCCCTCCGTGCCTACAATCCAACATCTGGTAGAAAAATTACTTCTCATTATTTCTTACTTATATAACTTGATATATGCTTACATGTTATGATTATGCTAATAACTATGTTTACTAACCGGGATTATTACAGTACCATGTCTTCCAAACCCAACTTCATTGTGTTATTATCGGATTCGGAAACTGAGAGCTCTACACCTATGGTACCAACTCTTGCTCCAATGACTGTGTCACCTACAACAGATAAGAATAAGGAAAGTCAGCAATCCTCTACTTCACCTCAAGCATCATCTGGTCCAATCAGACGCAGTAAGCAAACTTCTCCATTCCAGCCTTATGAACCAGCCACAGCTGGAAAAGCTCTTTCATATGCTGAAGAAAAAGACATCTGGGATGATACTAAATGGAAAAAGGAAGTTGCTCCAACTGCAGAACCAGTGATACTACCTAGTATATTTTATCAGCAGACTACTACTGTACCAGTGACAATCAACAGTTCACCACCTGTGAAAACTTCCAGTGCTCCTCTACCTTATCAACCAAGGAATTACCAGATTCGTCCTACCTCCTCAGAACCTTACTATTATGCAAGAACCAACCATAAGGCTCGTAAGCGGGTCAATGCTCGCAAATGGTCATTTCTACTACCAATCCTTAAGTATTGGAGATCTCAAGAAGGTACTCCCACCAACAGAGAACTTGGTGAAAGATCATCATTTGCTGCATCCAAGGTCCTTCCAGTCACTGGAGAACCCATTCACCATACCATACCACTCTTGGCAGCTAGGTTAGTAAGACATGAAGACAGGTTAGACGCCATAGCCACCTTGGTGAACAACATCCCTAATGAACTAATAGAAGTCATGTCAGCTGAGATCGAACAACTTGTGATGGGACACCTAGAGACGGGAACCATAATTGAACAACTAAGTACCCAATTCGGTGAAGCTATGGAATTCATCGGATTACTTTGCTCTGCTAACACCGTAAACAGGGACATCATGTGTGACATCGATCAAGCCCTCGACACCACAAGAGCCCAAGTCATGTCTCTGCGACGTGCACAACAAGAAACACAAGCTAGGGAGAGAGACCGAGACCAAATCATAGAAACCATGGCCGCCAAAATTCAGGAACTAGAACGTCGTCTTGATGATAACCAAGGAAAACCCTAGAATGCCATAGATTGTCGATGTAGCCTCACCCACATCACAGTAATAACTTGTATTTGAATGTCCTAGAAGACATGTCAACAAGAATGAATAAGTGATGTAAAACGACGATCTAATCAATGATGTTATGTTTGCTTTATTTTCATAAGTGTTATGATATCGTATATTGCATCGTGATATATGTGACACTATTATAACTTTGAACCTATTGATGTTACTAAATAGTCTAACACAAGATGGTTATTATGAAAATTCTGAAAATATATTCTCATTTTTAGGAATATGGCACCTAAGAGAACCACGACCACTACCTCAGCAGCAACCATGACCCCGGAAGAGATCCAACAAGTAATCACCAATGGAATCAATGCAGCCTTAGCCGAACAAGCAAATGCTAATGCACAACCGGCAAGAAATGTTGCTCCCGCACCTCGCCAATGTACCTATAAAGACTTTATGGCTTGTCAGCCAACTTACTTCATGGGTACTGAAGGGATAACTAAACTCGCCCATTGGTTCGAGAGATGCGAAACAGTATTCCAAAGGAGTGGATGCTCAGAAAACAACAGGGTCACATTTGCCACCGGAACCTTAATGGATGACGCCTTGTCATGGTGGACCGCTACAACTCAAACTTTAGGTACAGAAGCGGCATACCAACTCTCCTGGACGGAATTCAAAGCCAAGATCCTAAAGAAGTACTGTCCTCGATCCGAAATAAGAAAACTGGAAGACGAATTCCACGTCCTTGCAGTCAAAGGAATCGATCTTAGGGCTTACAACAGGAGATTCCACGAGCTAATGGCATTATGTCCTTCTATCGTACCAGATTTAGAGAAAACTCTGGAGAAGTATATTGAAGGTCTTCCCCGGAATATCGAAGGAAACGTCACAGCATCCAACCCACCATCACTAGAAGTCGCAATGGAGTTAGCACAAAAACTCCTAGACCGCGAAATCAAGTGCAACGAACTCAAAAGAAAACTCGATGACAGGAGAACCACCCACCACCAAAACCACAATCACTACCACAACGGCCATCGCAACAACAACCATCACCACAACAACAACAACAACTACAACAGGATCAACCAACAACAACACCAGAACAAGAACCCACATCGTCAACAACAGAACCAACGACAAGAACCTCCTAAGATATTTACGGCAACCAATGGCAATGGATATCAAGGTATTAAGCCACAGTGCAACCGATGCAAGCTTCATCACAATGGTGCTTGTACAGTAAAATGCCATAAATGCCAAAGGATAGGTCATGCCACAAAAGATTGTAGAACCCCTGCTACCGGCAGCAACCTACAACCAATAGCACCAACATGTTACTCATGCGGAGAAACCGGACACTTCAAGAACCGCTGTCCAAAGGGAAATGGTCAGAACACTGCACGAGCAAGAGCATACGTGATGGGAAATGAAAATGAACCACAAAACCCCGACGTTGTCACGGGTACGTTCTTATTAAATCATCATAATGCTAGAGTATTATTTGATTCTGGAGCAGATAAGAGCTTCGTGTCAGATACGTTTGCCCCTTTCATTAACTCTAACCCTTCTAAGCTAAACACCACATACGAGATAGAAATGGCCAATGGGAACTTAATTAGCACCAACTCGGTTTTAAAAGATTGTACCATAACCCTCGTAGGAGAATCCTTTCCTATTGACCTGATGCCTGTCCAACTCGGTAGTTTTGATGCTATCATCGGAATGGATTGGTTATCCAAACATCAAGCTAGGATTCATTGTGACGAGAAAGCCATACACATTCCTTTTAAGAATGAAACCCTCGTTATCCATGGCGACAAGAATAAAAACCGATACGGAATCATCTCATGCCTCAGAATGATAAAATACATGAACGAAGGATGTCATGTATTCATGGTTCAGGTGACGGAAAGTAAGTTAACCAAGAAACAACTTAAAGACGTACCTATTGTTAAGGAATTCCCCGAAGTATTTCCTGAAGATCTACCCGGTCTTCCACCGACTCGTCAAGTAGAGTTTCAAATTGAACTAGTGCCTGGAGCGGCACCAGTAGCAAAAGCACCTTACAGGTTGGCACCTTCCGAAATGGAGGAACTATCGGAACAACTAAAGGAATTATCCGATAAAGGTTTCATTAGACCAAGTTCATCACCCTGGGGAGCCCCAGTATTGTTTGTTAAAAAGAAAGACGGATCATTTCGGATGTGCATAGATTACCGAGAGTTAAACAAACTCACTATAAAGAACCGATATCCTTTACCTAGAATAGACGATTTGTTTGATCAATTACAAGGATCGAGTGTATACTCGAAGATTGATCTAAGGTCGGGATACCATCAATTGAGAGTTCGGGAAGAGGATATTCCCAAGACAGCCTTCAGAACCCGTTATGGACACTATGAATTTCAGGTAATGCCATTTGGTCTAACAAACGCACCCGCTGTGTTTATGGACCTAATGAACCGAGTATGCAAGCCATATTTGGACAAATTCGTGATAGTGTTCATTGACGACATTCTGATCTACTCTCGTAACAAAGAGGAACATGCCAATCATTTGAGAACAATCCTAGAGTTACTTAGGAAGGAAAAGTTGTACGCAAAATTCTCAAAATGTGACTTTTGGATTTCCACGGTACAATTTTTGGGACACGTAATCAATAGTCAAGGAATACACGTGGATCCTGCAAAAATAGAGGCAGTTAAAGAATGGTCATCACCTACAACTCCCACAGAAGTACGTCAATTTTTAGGTCTTGCAGGTTACTACCGGAGATTTATTGAAGGTTTCTCTAAAATCTCAAAACCATTGACCAAGTTGACCCAAAAGAACGAAAAGTACGTTTGGGGACAAGAAGCAGAATCAGCCTTCCAACTGTTAAAACAAAAGCTTTGTGAAGCTCCAATACTAGCATTGCCCGAAGGAAACAAAGATTTCGTGCTATATTGTGACGCTTCGTACCATGGTTTAGGTGCAGTTTTGATACAACGAGATAAGGTAATAGCTTATGCCTCACGTCAACTGAAGAAACATGAGGAAAATTACACAACCCATGATCTAGAACTAGGAGCAATAGTATTCGCTCTTAAGTTATGGAGACACTATCTATACGGCACTAAATGTATCGTGTTTACAGATCACAAAAGTCTCCAACACATCCTAGATCAAAAGGATTTAAACATGAGACAACGCCGTTGGTTAGAATTGCTTAGTGATTATGATTGTGAAATCCGTTATCACCCAGGAAAGGCTAATGTAGTAGCAGATGCACTAAGCCGGAAAGAAAGACTAAAACCTCTCAGGGTTAGATCGTTAGGCATGACTATTTGTTCACCCCTTCCAACACAAATCATTATCGCCCAGAGCGAAGCTCTCAAGAAAGAAAATCGACCAATTGAAAAGATTTTTGGTATGCCGGAAAATGAAAACGGATTTGTGAAAAGATCAGATGGAATGCTTTGTTTCAAGGAAAGAAGCTGGATTCCTCTCTTCGGAGGTATTCGTGACCTTATCATGCATGAGTCTCACAAGTCAAAATACTCCATTCACCCAGGTTCCGACAAGATGTACCGAGATCTTAAGAAACTATATTGGTGGCCGAACATGAAAGCCGACATCGCTGAGTACGTCAGTAAATGTCTAACATGTTCAAGAGTAAAAGCAGAATACCAGAAACCCTCCGGATTACTCAACCAACCCGAACTCCCCATGTGGAAATGGGAACGTATTACAATGGACTTCATCACCAAACTTCCCAAAACCTCTACTGGCTACGATACGATATGGGTTATCGTTGATCGTCTCACCAAGTCAGCTCATTTCCTACCAATCAAAGAAACTGATGAAATGAACACGCTTGCTCAGGTATATCTGAAGGAAGTTGTGTCACGACATGGAGTGCCAATTTCCATTATATCAGATCGTGACAGTCGTTTCACGTCTCATTTTTGGAAATCATTACAAAAAGCTTTAGGAACAAAGCTGGATATGAGCACAGCCTATCACCCACAAACCGATGGTCAAAGTGAGAGAACAATACAAACCTTAGAAGATATGCTACGCGCTTGTGTTATAGACTTCGGAAAAGGTTGGGACAAACACTTACCGTTGGCAGAATTCTCATATAACAACAGTTATCATACCAGTATCAAGGCAGCACCATTCGAAGCACTTTACGGTAGAAAGTGTAGATCACCCGTTTGCTGGGCAGAAGTCGGAGAAATACAACTCACAGGACCGGATCTAGTTCATGAGACAACCGAGAAAATCATCAAAATCAAACAACGTTTACAAACCGCCAGAGACCGACAGAAAAGTTACGCTGACCTAAAAAGAAAACCCATGGAATTTCAGATTGGAGATAAAGTTATGTTAAAAGTATCACCATGGAAAGGAATGATACGATTCGGAAAGAGGGGAAAGTTAAACCCAAGATACATCGGTCCATTCAAAATCTTAGAAAGAATTGGACCCATGGCATATAAACTTGAACTACCCGAGGAACTTAGTAGAATTCACGACACTTTCCATGTGTCAAATCTCAAGAAGTGTTTATCCGATGAATCTTTGGTCATTCCATTGAAAGAATTACAACTTGATGACAAACTCGTTTTTACCGAGGAACCAGTAGAAATCATGGATAGAGAAGTCAAACAACTGAAACAAAACCGTATCCCTATCATAAAAGTTCGATGGGACTCTAAACGAGGACCAGAGTATACTTGGGAACGCGAGGACCAGTTTCGCACCAAGTACCCACACCTCTTCTCTTAGACACCCTTGGCAACCCTCCTAAACTCGAATTCCGGGACGGAATTCACTGTAAGATGTATGTACTGTAGCATCTCGTAATTTTCCCAACGGTTAGTAAACACTTGCACTATTTAATTTCCCATTATTACGTATGACAAAATTTTTTTTATATATATGACTTATTGTGTGAATCACAAACGGAATGTCGTGATATATTATTTGCCTAGAGACATCGCTTGCACACAAACCTAGATAGTCTAAATTATCGCGAATATATTTTAACGCTTGTAATTATAATTATTAAACGTTTATAATTATAATTATATATTATACGACACCTTTTACGTACTATACTTATATATTCCGAATCCTACGAAAATTCTCGAGACCACTCACTATTATATCTCGAACTTATCCCGACTCCCTAAAAACCTCTATGTGGACCCCACACGTAAATGGGCCTTAAACCCAACTAACAAACCAAACGGACCATGTTATACTTTTGTTTTTCCTTTTTCTTGCTGGACCGAGATCAAATCAAAGCCCAAAGGGCTCAAAGCCCAAGCACACCTTATAATTTTTTTTTTTCTTTTCTTTTGTTTCCAGCCACGATCGAGCCAAGGAACACCCCTAATTTCTTCATTTTTCGACACATAACACACACATATTTTTACATAACTTAAATTACGAGCTAGCAAAGATTTGAGAATGATAAAGTTTACCATATACCTCGCTCGTTTGCTACCTAAATTCTGCCCAAAGTAAAACGCAAAAACCATGGACATGGTGAAGCCAAAAACGTGTCATTTATATTCTAACACCTCTCATGACTCCCAATAGCTTCTAAAACCAAACACAAGGGTACAGTAGAATGTCAGGAGGAACAGAGATCTTATGATACATTCCTTTTGTTGCCAAGTTTCGATTGGATGAAGGAAAGGTGCCACCCTCTTATGCCGAGACAACACACACCACTCTTGGCTTCTATCCTTTGTCTTAAACCTTTCACAAGCTCCTATAACTTCCTTGTACATTCTCAGCTAGTATCTCACACGCAAACATACCAGAAGTTATTATAACATGAAGTATTGACATCGAATTGGGACAAGAAGTAGAAGAGGGGTACGAAGCGTACAAGTGATCCTAAGGAGCCAAGTTTACTCATTTTGAACCTTTGCCAAGACGTGAAGTGAACCACGATCCTCTTTGTTCCATACTCGAACCATTCGAACCTATTACTCCACCTTTGAAAGGTGAGGTGAGCTACTCGTACACAATAACTACTCTATCTATTCTCGTTAATACGTTTTACTTTTACCTCATTTCTCACAAAAATCAAACGTACCATATACTTTTTATTCGTCATTCTCGTTTTTGACCACGTTAGGATTCGTGTTTAGTAAAACTTTCGAACCAATAATAACATGCAAACGTAAAAACTCATACATTCCTAATGGTACTTGAACTAGTCGAAAACACTTAGAAACTTTCTAAGTGTTGAAACTAATTACATGTCAAGTCTTACTCGTTTACTTTAGCCCCGTCATTTGTAAAATAGACACACAACATATATATTTTATTACTCGACCTCACTAACGACCTAGTAAACAATTAGATAACACCTTTCATTCGACCTAACTAGCTCGTATAACTACTTTACTCGACCCATTTTGTCTCGACAAAAATCAGATTTTACAAAAACTTTTATAAGCTACGTGGGCCTAAAAGCCCAAAAAGCACTTTTTAGCTTATTGTAATAAGCTGAGGGTATAAACTGATTTGAAACGTTTTAGTAACTTAAAATGATGAATCTCTATGAACCTAGTGTTCCCCCTAACCTCGTGGATCGTTAAACCTTAACGGGCCCTTATTTTTGGCTCGTTAAGCCCAAGAAACAAAATAAGCTTAGAATAAGCTAATAAGCTATCAAACTAAACTTTTCTAAATATTTTGAGCTTAATGAACTAATAAAAATGATAAGTTTTGAAATTGGTAAAACTTGGACCATTTTTGCAAATGTACGAGAAGTAGGGACTGGAATTGCCAAAATTGTAAACTTAGGTGAAAAGTATAAAAACTATTTTTCTAAAGGGTATAAACTGTAAATACTGAAACTTGGAGTCATAAAAGGTAAATATTGTTATATATTAGACCAAAAATGTAAAATATGTATATTGGACTAACGGTGAAAATGTTATTACCGTCAGGGTCAAATTTGTAAAACTTGTGAAACTTGAAGGACTTTACTGAAATAAATATTTCTTATTATATTTATAAAGTTTTATATAAATATTATGATAATTAATATAAAACTTTGAAATTTTTAATTATATATACGTTATATATATAATCCTCGTCGAAATAAATTAAAGTTAACTATACGATATGATTATTAACTTTTATCATGACTTACCATTTCATACTTCGATATATATTGAAAACATGACAAACATTCGCGATAAAACCAGATTTAGACTATCAACTGAAACTTGCATTATCTTTTAGGTTGTGTTGTGTGAAGCCGTTTCCTTGCTTTGTTGAGACTACGATACCACTGTACTACTAAGGTGATTTCATAGCCCACTCTTTAACTATTTTCCCGTGGGGAGATACATGCTTAAAACTCGATCACAAGTCTTTTATACCGGGTATTGAAATACCGTCAGGCCAATGTTATTTGCTTAAGTTACTATTGTCAGAAGTCCCTCTATCATGAACCTTAATCACCTGAAGGGTGAACGTAAATAATTGTGGATAGTACTATTAGTGATTAACAATCCTCGTTTGGTTGTTGGAGAAAACACCAGGCGCACTTTATTGTTCTTATAAATAGGTTATTGACAAATACCTATCTTTGGGGGCCTATTACTTACCATCATAATTCATATTTATGATTGGCTGTTAATCGTTGAGTATCATGAGCTTAAGGCAATAACAGGAACACTGATTTTTTAACATATTGATTGTATGTGATTACAATACATTCGTAACTTGTGATTAAACTCTTAAACTCAAACCTATGAATATCACTCAACTTTATGTTGACTTTAGCATGTTTATCTCAGGTAACTAAACAAGACGGATCTGGATGGCACGGAGTGGGCAAAAGCAAGACAAGAACTATAATAAACTACTTATTTTCCTTCAGAATAAAACACGTTCTTAACTAAATAATGTTTTGTATTTCTGATATTTGGTATTTTGAAATAAAATAAATCTTTAATACCTCACTTTGTGATATCTACTATGATTGTGACAAAGATCCTCGAAGTAATACCCCGAAAGTTTCCGCTGACATATTAAGTCTTCCGCTATTATTAAAACAACTTTTGGGGGTGTTACAAATAGACACAATAATAGAAAACGAACTCCAATTGAGTCGTTTTAAAAGTTTTATCATTCAAATTGTATAAATATCAGAGATTACAAAATGAGGTCCCAGATGGTTCCATGTTTACAATGTATAATAAATGAGTTTTGAATGATAATAAAATTTATAGCCCTCTTGAGTATCCGTGTCCTTCCGTGCCATCCTTGATCGTCATGAACCTGAAATACATGCTTGAGAGGTCAACATAAAGGTTGAGTGATATTCATAGAGTTTGTTAAATCGATTGAACACAATATGTTGGTAGTGTGAGTTATAGGCTCACACCAATGTTTGGAAAACAAAACAGGTAGGCTACGTTATTATACGCCCGGAACATGTATTATACACTAAGCTTATGACACCATAACGTTAACGTGTACCAATATCGATCGGCAGATTTATCCCGGTAGGTACTTTGCTAACATACCTAAATCTCAAATATTATTGCATTTGTTTGAACTTAGTCAATACAAATGGGATTCGTCAATCCCAATAGGCCTATTAATAATATTCGCGCTCACTATTGCTAGTGACTAAATGGTTCATAATAAAGGATCTCGGTTTAGCAAGGTTGGTACTTAGTGATAATAAAACAATTAGGTAAGCATACAATTTAAAAACATTGTGCTCGGTTATAAATAGCATGTATTCCCCCCAAGGGTTTGTAAAACAATTAAGTAATCGAAAGTGGGGCTATGAACTCACCTTAAGTTATGTAGTGAGTCGTGAATGTGATGGTCGAATCGCGAAGGTTTCTACGAGCAACCTATAATAGAATGTCGCGACTTAGGATCGGAGTAAAGAATATGAAGTAGTGCCTATATATATATCTTGCATTTAGTCCATGATGTGGTATGATGTATATTGTATGTCTTTGAAAGAAAGATTCATGAAACATGTATGTTTTGGTATATCGTTTACTACCGTTCGGGCCGACATAATTCAGAAGTCATGTTAGTAAGCGTTCGAGGAGCCAGGACACTTTAACTCGTAAATCCACAACTCAACTCGACGGCTTACATAATGAACTCCTCACATGAGGCTCCCTACTATTGTAGTAGTTGATGAAATATATAGATATAAGTTTTGATCCGAAAAGTTACATGTCCGATACTTGAATAAACTTAGGAAAGTTTATTTGTACATGAAGATTGTTATTAGGGGTAGTTTCATAAGTCTTGTATGACTATTTTCTCTTTGTAATATCTCATGGTTCCTTTAAGTGAAGTAGATCCAAATTGTTTGTTCAAGTTATCGTTAACTCTTTGTTTCATGTTTACGCCTAAGTAAGCTTGTATGGTCGTTTCGTCATGGCCTAGCCATGACCTTTGGTTCTTGTTCCAAGGTCATGAGACACAACCTTGGCTCTAGCCATGGTGGTGGTCTTGATTATAGGTCATAAGACCCCTTTGGTCTTCATAAACCATAACCTATATGTAATGACTTTGTCTAAAAATGAGCTGTTTAGAATTTGAAGAAATTTATCACTCGAAAAGCGTTTTCATGGCTCGAGCTTCTTTGTTCCTGAACGAAAACGTCGTTCCGGACAACTTTCGTGTTTTAACTTTTTGATGAATCGGACCAGAAGTGGGACTTTCAAAACCCAAATTTGATCAGAATGGTATTTGGCAGTTTTGCCGGAAACTTTGGTAATTTCAAATGGGCGTAACTTTTGACTCGTATACTCGTTTTGGGTGGTTCAAATTGCTATGGTTTCCTTGTTAAGTCCTCTACTGTAATATGTAATGATCCAATATCATAATTTTACCATTTTGGTCGTGGTTTTCCAAGAAAGTCACTAGTTTACTTGTTTTATGAACTTGTCTTATCAATCATGTACAATAACTTGTTTTACTCACTTTTATACATCATGGACATTAATACAAGACATAATATAGCACAAATAATATGTAAATAACATGAACATGATTATTTAACAAGAATCAAGTTAGGGTTTGGCTCACAACTTTTGGCTTTCAAAGATGAAAGGAAGTTAACATGTAAGGATAGGACATTGATAGACTTGCTTCAACCCTTTTTCACTTCATGCAATCTTTCTACCCTTGGTATTCTTGAAAGAGATGTAATGAAAGTTGAGGTGAATTGAGTGGATTTAAACTCAAGAGAAATCACCAAGTATATTAGGGATTGGAAGAGTTTTGGTGAATGATAATCTTGCTAGGGTTTCTATCTTGAAGAATCACTTGAACCATGCATGAAACTAGAAGGAAATGAGCAAAGGATGGTGTGGTTATGGGGTTGGGGATGCACGGCACCAAGAAGGGGGGAAGAGGGGCTATTTATAGTCCAAAAGAGGAGGTTAGGAAACTACTAGGAAATTACCAAAACTTGGTGACCAAGTTGTAATATAATGGTGATTTAGGGGTATATTCATGAGATGAAGCCACATGGTTGTGACTCCCCCCTCCTAGGGCGGTTTGGTCAAGCTTGGGGAGCAAGTGTGGACTTTTCTTGGTATTATCCAAGATACTTGGTTAGTTTTGACTCCGGGAAATGCCAATCGTAAATGATTAAGCCTCAAAACGTAAAACCGGGTGTCGTAAAATTATGGAACTTGAAAGTATTGTTAAATATGTCCATATAGTCCATAATAAAATATAAAATGAGTGGTAGGATCTATCGGGTGCTAAAACCCTGCTAAAAGCTGGAAACACGGGTCTAAAACGCGTAATACGTAAAACGTACGAATATTGCGTAAAATTGAGAAAAGTAAAATGTTACTTTTCTAATGTGATAAAAATGATTTAAAATGACTTATAATGTCTAGACTGGGCTCAGTCTAGTGTCGGTTGGTATTAAATGTCTTTTAGACATCAAACCGTAAGCCTAAAAATCACGAAATGACTTATAACATCAAGGGATGATTTTTGGTCAACGGAGGAGGGAAAAATATGTTGACTTTTTCTAATAAGTTTGAAAACTCAAAACGTCTTAGAAACTCGTTTCGTGGTCTAACGGTTAATCGCCCATTCGGTTAAGCGTGCTTATGTGAGAGTAGTACCGACATGGGTGACCTGCTGGGAAGTCTTTGGTCATGTTTTTCTCAGTCACGATTAATTCTCAAATAAATCATGAGTGTGTCAAACATTTTTCTGATGCGGGGTCACTTAACGCGGTCGAGTTTCGTTGTACGTAGAATTTCTGAATGACGTTTTACCCTAAAACGTGTAATTCCTTAATAACTTTCACGAAAATGATCTGACGAATGTCAAACATTTAATTTGCCATGGAAATGATTTATCACTTGAGAATATCAAATAAAAATCAACTTTCGGGAAAATTTCGGAAAGAAATGAATAGTAACATGAATAGTAAAAGTGAATAGTGAATTTTCCGGGAATAGTAATTGACCTGAAATTGCGAATTGTTACATTTCTTTTGATAAACCGTTTTGAGTTTGCAAGAAGTGCTCTTTCATGAAATTCAATTTTTAAATCATTTAAGTACTCATCACAAGTTCCATCATCCACTTCATCATCTAAATTTTCTTGGAAGTCCTTAACAACATTGTTAGAGAAGAATGCATTTGATATGGGTGCAATTATCAGGGACTTTTTGGACTCAGGGTATCTCCTAGAGATCAGATTGTCTTCATAGACAAATCTCCAATTGATATCAACAAAGTCAAGTGTCTGAATATGATTGGCATTTCTTAACCCTTGTGAGAAGCTTAGCCATTTCTCATAGAGACTGTTAACAAAACCTACATTAATTTGTGCTTAGATAGTTTAACACCATCATTGGTCAGCTCAATGAGCAAGGTTTTGTAAAGGGTGTAGATCTGAGAGAGACTTTCAGAGTCTTTGGCTCTAATGGTATTATACTCAAGTTTCAGCTCTATGATCATGTTTTTCTTGGTATCTGAGGGGCCTTCATAGCTGTGAACCAAGTCAGTTGATGTTTGTTTAGCTGTTTCACAGTTAATGACTAACTCCATTATATCATCTGGCAGATATGATATAATGATGCTTTTTTAGCATTGGTCTTGATTGACAACCCTCCTCTCATCAGCATTCCATTGCGCTTTAGATTTAGATAACCTTCAGTGGTCTTAAGGACATATGGTCCTTCCTTAATACATTTATGTAGTAAGGTTCCACACCTATTAAGTAGAGAAGCATGCACTTTTTCCACTTAGTATGGGAGCAACAAAGGAATAGCTTCCTCCTTTTTTATCGACAAGTTAGGGTACATCATTTTCAGCTATCATGGGATCTTGATTTTAAAAATGTTTTGAACATTTTATAAAACTTGTTTTATATATCAAACGCTCTGATACCACTTATTGTTTCATTGTACAAGGTTAGTTTAACTAGAAAGTTAACCTACCCAAGTTTCATAGTTAATAACGATGTAATGAAAACTTATGTAAGATATAAATACTTTTAATTAAATACACAAAGCTTTCATCATTTAATTTTTATTAGATATATATCCAAGAATTATACCCAAGTGTTTGCGGAACAACACTTGGGATTGAATGACAAGTATGTGTGTGATCTTCTCACTAAACTTAAACACAAAACCTAGGTTAAGTGTTTAAGTTAGAACTATGCACACCAATATAGTTATATTCTAGGACTTAGTTCTACTTTGGAGAAGGAAAGAAACTCTTGAAAGTGTTAGAAACTTTTAATACAAGAGATACATTTTCCTTCTTTACAACCATCTATTTATTGAAAAGGAATAACATGGATACCTATGGGGTAAGAGATATGTGTCAACTTACAATTAGCTAAATTACTCTTTGTACTTTAGGTTCTATACCAAGTATGCTTCCAACCATACTTTTGATGTAATAATGTTGACAACTGTTTGCACTTTTTACCAACTATAGTACTTTTTGACTTTTGATAAGTGCTTTCAACTTATCTTCCCAAGAAGTTTCATGCCTAGCCTCAGAATCTTAGTTGCTTATTCGAGGCAACTAAGTCTTCTGATTATACCAATGAATGAGTATATCTTTCAGGGTGTCACTGTGTTATTGTCATCACACAATGACTTAAACATTCTGATCTTGGTTCTTGATCTTTACTTTTTGATTCCCGCCTCATGTTGTGATGAGTCATTCTTCTTTAGACTCTGAAAAGCATCTTGAGGATGACTCTTGATGTTATTACATCAAGAACTTGTATTCGGTTAGGTTATTATTCATTTAAATCTATACCAAAAGACTTTGAGCTCTGAATTAGCCTAATATAGTTTACTCCTAAAAATTTTAATGAACAGTAAAACCTTTAACGAATTACTAGACCGTATGAAATAGTATAGATAATTAAGATTATATAAAAAGATATCTATTTTTATTAGAAGTAAGAGTTAGTTATAAAAGAGAAGTATAATGTGGTTTGTGGGGTTAATGTTGCATGAATCATGGGAAAAAGGCACATGGAGGATATGAGGGGGGTTGAATTGTCGGAGACTAACTGCCATCACATGGTCTCCCAACTAGTTACTATATATTAAGTAGAGATCTCAAGAACAAAAAGTCTATGGTCAAACAATGTAATGTAATTGTCCTCAAAATGGACTACTCCAAATAAAGTTATCAGGTCGTGATTTATGTTTTCATTACTTTTCAACTTTATTTTTCTTTTACTTGTAACTATATTTTGATTAGAGAATTAACTAAATTAATCTTATCTCAAGAACAAAAAGTCCATGGTCAAACAATGTAAATGTAATTTTCCTCCAAATGGACTTCTTCAAACAAAGTTTCTAGGTCGTGATTTATGTTCTCATTACTTTACAATATGTTCTCATTACTTTACAACTTCATTTTTCTTTACTTGTAACTAAATACTACTCGCAACCACGCGTTAAAACACCACAACAGTAATATGACCGGGTGCACAAAAAATTGAACACTAACAATATTAGAAATATATTTTGATAGACTGGGTGTATTTAAGATTACTTTTGTAAAAATTGATGTTTTTTTTCAAAAATTAACACTATATTGAAAAAATCCATGAGGTGCTCGGGCATCCGCAGGAACCCCCTGGCTCCGTCCCTGGCCCACAGTCATGCATGGAAGCCAACTTTTGGAGGTAATCTCGTCACAAACTTGACCATGTTATTTTTCTTTGTATGTTTGAATGTATTGTGATGTATATACGTATTTACGTGGGGTATGCATGTTTAGTCGGTTTGGTGGTCACAATTACAACTATTTGGTAATTGATTTGATGAATAAAGTGGATGTTGATGTGATAGCAGAGTTGAAGGTGACAAATGTAGTCACGACACATCTAGTCTTTGTAATCAAACTCTTAACTGTGTGTCATGAGTTTTCAACTGGTTTGTGAAGACAAACAACCATCCGGTAAGAAGCAAAAAACTAATTGCATTAAAAGAACGATAAACACTACTGCATTCGTCTCATTTTCGTTGTTCTTATTACTATTTATATGTGACCTAAAAAATTGTCATCTTTCATTTAACAAGACTTATAAATAAATGTTTTTCTTGTTTAACATTCACATAATTCTTTAAACTTTTGGAAGCCTATTTTGAAAAGTTAGCTTAGCTTTTAATTAAAATAGAAGAGATCCGATGAGAAGAACAATTAAAATAAAAATAATAAATGAGTGATTGTGATTTCTAGTCACATAATTTAAATAAGAGAGAAAATTAAAAAAAAAAAATGTATCTATTTGTAAATATATTTAAATATGTGGTTATAATTTCTTATTAATCTTCTATTTTTATTTTTCTTATAATTTGATTCTAACTCTAGTTACAAGAGCAAAAGAGATATTTTATTTGGTCAATACGATAGCTCATTAATTACATTTATGGTAACCTTTTTTTTTTGGTTGGTGGACAATGAAAGTGAGACTAAAGGAGTGTCAGTGACATAGTGGATGCGTCGGTAAAGCACATAATTATGGTTTGGCTTTGGCTTTCTCATTTCTATTAGGTAGATATTCAGTTATATTTATAACTCATTGTCTTAATCAACCGTACCTTCCTCTTGCCCTTTCCTCTTGTTTTACGAATATTCCTTATCTCAAACTTTATTTCTCTTGATAGATCTCACTTTGACCGCTGAAACGAAAGATCTCGTTCATTTTATACTTTATTTATGACCACCAAAATTGTATAATGAATTTGTGTAACATGTTTCCCTTTAAACATATAAAGATGTATTCAAAATTTATAGTGTTTAAACTATACAGTAATATTTAACTTTCAGTATTAAAGATGTATGCAATTTAAAATAGCAACTTCATTTATCATTTAAATTCTGAAGCAAGTTTTAAAAAAACCATTGCTAATCGCTCATCGTCCAAAAAAGCTCTGTGCCAAATATAGCCAAAATTCACATCTTGCATATGTATGTTTCCAATACATATTTAGGTGATTTTTTGTATGCTCTAAGTAATGACTTTGAGTTTGAGAAGAGATGAATGAGAATGAGCAACGGGCAAGAATTTCTAAACCCAAACCATAGTGGGTGTTAAACATGCATATCATTAAGGTTGTGTTAGTTACATTTTTCTGTGTTGTTAGTAGAAAGTAGTTATAAAAAAAATAAAAAATTATTAAAGAAATTGCTAAATGTAACTCTAAGTATTATGTTTAAAATATTCAGACATGCATTAACTCTTATATAATTAATAAATACTGCTTACTCCTGCATTTAATATCTCTTAACCGATTTTATGTACTACCAATTATTCATAATTTTGTTTCTTAAACGTAGCCCTTAGAAATACATTTAGCAAATTTCAATTATTAATAATCGGACCTTGACGACATCTTTGTTGAAAGAACTTAAATTTAAGAGTTTGGTGACTATTGTTAAATATAGAAGTAAATAATACATGTTCTAACACTTTATTGACCGCTTTGAAGGTTACTGTTGTAAAACATGTACTACTTCATACTCACAATTGTAAGAGCAAGTGGTGCAGTCGTTTTTAACCTGCTCCAAGTCGACGTGGACCGGCGCTAAAGCCGCGCCACTGCATTGGAACCCACTCCTTCCTGAGTTTAGCTCAGTTGGTCACCTGAGTTTCTTCTGAATCTTGGGGAGGTGTTTTACCCGGGTTCGAGTCTCGCAAATGATAAATAAAATCAAGATTTTCGTATTAGTGCGAAGCCGTGAGTTGTAGAAGTTTCCATTCGCGGTTCTCTCCTAGTGGTCCTGGGGATGCCCTTTGTATGGTTTAACTCAAGTGTTGGATTGCAAGTGTGATACCGTTCTAAAAAAATATTAAAAAATTAAAAAAAAAAAAAAAAAAAAAAAAAATCACCAAATACTAATTATTGTACGTTTACTAGCGTAGTAGTGTACATGTTACTAAAAATCGGGCTAACAAGAGGAAGGGGGTCAAGTGGTCCGTGAAAATTTGTCGCGTAACATGACAACAAAATCTTATATATTTTAACGACAAGGTTCAGTTTGACACGTTAACCAAGTCGTGTTGTAGCAGTGGTTGGCCGGTAGAATCTGATGGACCCATGCGACAGTTAAGTAAGTTATTACGCGTGACCTTTACCTGACCCTACCCTACCCTATCGTAACTGCTCCTCCTCTACTTTTTCAAACTATTTTCAACCTCCACAAAGTAGATACGAATAACAACACCACTACTTCTTTGATAAATTCAGTAATGTTATACCTTTTTAAGGTTATTGTTTAGTGGTCCGTATTTTATCAGTTCTGTTTTGTGAAATATGTTGATTTGATAACAATTTTGGGGTGTATGTTTTTGATGCCACATGTTGAACCACATGATGGATTGAATTCTGATATGTTCATTATTTGTTATTCCTGTTGCATGTGACAAGACTTAATGAACAAACACATGTAGTGTGTTTTTAGATGCAACCTTAAACTAAGTGTAGTAGCTAGTGGTACATCATCGATGGTGACCACCATGTTGTACAAACAAATTAAGCAGGATGTAAACAGTGTACAATTATGTAATGCATAGCTTGTATTGTACTAATAAAAAATGGGATTTGTTAGGTGTTGTTTAAGCATGGCTTAAATAACCATGTTTCTAAATATGAATTCTATCATTTTTATAAATAAATAATTCTAACACATACAATTAAGGTAAGTCAGTTTTAATAAGCTATGTATTAATTCCAAGTGACTTTATATTTAGAAACATGGTTATTTAAGGTATGATTAAACAACACCAAATGGGTTGTTTATATTTAGAAATACTTATTTAGATTGGGCAAATCAATTCGTCTTGTGGGGTTGTGTGTACAAAGTGAGTTATTTTTAACGGGAAATGATTTGCATGTTTAAGTTATATGACTACTATTATGCCATATTTAATCAGTGTTGGACACATGAATTGCATGATTCATCTCACATTAAACTTATCATTGATCTTGTCAAGTGTATAAAGATACTCATTAAGTACAAAATTAAGCATGACAATTAGTCATGTGAATCACTACTCATTCTTATGTGTTTGGTTTGATGGTGACCAATATACATGTTTAGTGTTGATGATGTATTGAATAGTAATGTGATGCTGACATGGAGGCGGTGACGTAGGGCAATGAGGGTGACCATTACACCTATTCTTATGAAAGTTTGTGATTGTTATACAATAAGTTTTGTTTATCACACAAGTTCAGTTAAATTACCTAAATACCCTTCAAAATATTACTCTATCAATCAATACTAAAAATCTTGAAATGTGTTAATTTAGTTTAATGTATTTTAGTTTTACAATAATAAGTTTTAGCTAAGCCAATTCGCCAAACTCCTTTATGAAAATATAAAACTTCAACTTATAATAAGCTACAACTCGTATTAATAAACGTGGATGTATTTATGTTGAATACATACTTTTGCTTGAAATAGGGTGTGTGCGGTTTTTATTATTTAATAGTTTCCAACGTTGTAAGTTCGGTTGTATATTATGTCAGGGACCAGAAGAGATCGGAACTTATGATCATATCTAATGTTTGCTGCACTTCGAATAAGGTTCAAAGTTTTAAACATGACTATTACAAGATACAATGGTTTAAGTCACTAACAGATAAAGTTACAAAATTCTCTTTTACAAGAGCTTTATTTAATAGAAGCGTTAAAAATCTTGAACCTGCATATCCAAATAAACCAAATGACTATTTAGTTGGGTCGAAGAATTAGCTTTTGAGAAGTATAAACCTTTTGAAATTACTATTTACGTCAATACCTATTTAGCCTATATTAGCTTCTAAGTAAACATATACAATAATAAATATAGCTATTTAGGCCTATATTTATTATTGTATATGTTTACTTAACCTAGAGCTTTGTGCATATATATCTGTTTTGCAGGGAGCGTATGGATGCATCCTAAGTACTTTGTTTAGTATTATTTGGTGAATGTTTGGTGTGTGTGCAACACACCCCTTTCACATTTGGTACAATGGAGGTCATGACTCCTATGTACATTTAGTATATATATACTGTTTGGCATTCCTATTTATTCTACTTCTCTATGATTCTTATTATCTTGTCATCTCTAATGTGATTAACTTATGCCTGCTTTATTTCTTTTGCTTACACTTATGACTCATTTTATTTCGTTGATTGTTTGATATCCATTATCCGTATTTCCTTTGATCATATTCCATGTTTCCATATTCTTGATTTCTATCTCAGCAGGTTCGCTTGGACCTATGTCGTATTCACCTTCGTTTTCCTTTTTTTATTAGTTTTCGTTTGTTTATATCTGTTCACTGGGCTTTTTAAGCTCAGCCGCATTTCTTTTCCTACGACAGGTCTTTAGAAGGAAGTTGGGTTGGGTGAAGAGTGCTTAGGAGCTCTTAGTGGACTACATTGTTGATAGCTCCCCATGGATTAGAGATAGACATAGAGATTTCCTTTTTGTTCTTAACTTGTAATTAATTTGGAAGTTGTAATGCTTAGAATTAGTCCTTTATCTTTTCTTTAAGAACTATTTTGTGAACCTTTTATTATTAATGTTTTCCGCTTGCTTATGTTCTGATTTGACCCCATAATGTTACACTTTAGCCCTTTTCGGGTTGGGGTGCTACAGACGGTTTGGGACAGAGGATGAACCATCGCCAATTTCATTATGTGTTGTGTTATAGGCTTGCTATACCTATGTTCTCTAAAGGTAGCCTATGCCCGAGTTGCATTGTGCATTGTATGGACTAATGGGGAGATCATGCAGTTCATTGTTCTAGTGAAGTGGGTGTAAAGTTCAGGCATAATCTGGTACGTTATATTCTTGTTGATATATGTTCCAAGGTTGGGATTATGGTGCGTAAGGAGGCTCCTATGGGTTTCCTATCGGAGGATGGGAAAGAGATACGACCTGCAGATCTATTATTATTTAATTGGCTCCAAGGTATATATGTCTGTTTAGACGTGACTGGAATCTCTCCTTTTGCTGGTTGGGGGGGGGGGGGGTTGACTTCATGGGCTCCTGGGGTAGCTTTGCATAATGCCGTGGAGAGGAAAAAGAAGAAATATGTGTCCAAATGTGAGGAAAACAGATATAAGTTCATACCGTTTGCATTTTCTACGTTCAGGGAATTCGATGCGGAGGCTTTGGACACACTCGCACGTATTAAGTCTATTTTTATTAGCTACTCGAATAATGCTAAGAGTGGTGCTTTTATTCTTCATAGAGTTAACTTTTGTATTCAGAAGGGGGTGGGAGCACAACTTGTGTCTAGACTCCCATCTAACTTTGTGTAAAATTATTATGTTTGAATAATAATAATAATAATAATAATAATAATAATAATAATAATAATAATAATAATAATAATAATAATAATAATAATAATACCGAATCATTTAGGCTAGTCGTGTGGGCGCCCAACCCAAAAACGCAACCACCGATATGGTCTTGGTGCTGTCAGGTGACGTTGTCCTAGAAAACGCACGGTACCACAAGGTACCTGTGCTCTAAAAACAAAATCTCAAGCTCCTATAAACTTTAGCCAACACGACAACACCTGTTATCTTTGCTAGTTTTGTTAATCACACTTTATAGAACATTAAGTGGAGCGACTATTTTTTTTAGGAAAAAGATTGGGAGGACTAAAAAACATTACTAATTTTGTGCCTAACATATGTGTCATTAGCTTAGTGGGTTGTGAAATAGTGGACTCGGTTGCTACAATCAATAAATGATTGTCACATAGATTTAGGCATAGAATTAGACATAAGTTTTAGGTCTCTCTATCACTTCTCTTGCTTTTATGTATAAAAGTTTTTTCGTTTGTATTTTTTTAGTTCGACATATGTTCCAAACAAGATCAAATCAAATTTACGATCTTGAGCCAGATCCCATTGTCTATATTGAAATAATATTAAGCCGCTATACACACAATAATTCTATGAGATGCTGATGCGTGGGAATCGCACATTGCTTTACCTCTCGAGGGATCTCGAGAAGCTTACAACCCCCACCAGGCAGTGTACCTGATCGTTGTAGTATAGTATAGTGACAAGTACCGGGGGATTGATCGTTCAGCTTAGGAATAGTGTCGCTAGGATTAGAAAACCTAATTAATAGTTCTAGAGGTGAAAGATGATTATTTTTGTATTTTTATATTTTTATGAAAGCAAGTAAAATCTCGGGTTTTGAAGGAGTGAGCGGAATTAGTTGCTATTCAACTAACCCAAAGCTAAGATGCAATCAAAATAAAATAATAAAAATGAAATTAAACTAAATTATACTAAGGTTGTGAGCAGTGGTTGGAGAAATTGTGTTTACTTAGACTTCATTACTCCCTAGATATCTTTTACATGTTAATTACTTGTTACACTTGTATGAATGACGGATTGTATTCCTTAATACCATTCGTGGGGTGGCATACATAACTCCCCAACTCTATGAGCTCTTATCTCCTCCTACACCATGACCCAGCACAACTATAGGGATTGTAAACAGTGGCTCATGCATTAAATACAACCAATAAAGACCTAGTACGCCTCGGTTCATGTTTCTTAAGACGTTCAAGCATGTTACCATTTGGAGATCTGCCAGTTTTCTTAAGCCTAACATATAAATCATTCATTCAAAACAAGAATAGACAAGTAATCAACACATAATCAACATCTAGGTTTCATTAGATCCAAGCAAACACAAGAGAGATCTAGCCTAGCATAGTAGAATTGAGACAAGAACAAGAGATAAACAACCAACACATAGACATATTGATTGAATTGAAAGTATACTTATCTCAATTACAATGCAAGGTCTCAAGGGTTTGGAACCCTTGAAAAACCTGTAAAAGAGGCACCAAAATCGTCTTTAGGGTTTCACCAAAACTTCTCTTTTTAATGAAAAAACTAGAAAACTATATATAGGAAAAACAGTCTGACGGCGTCAAGAGTAACTTCCGACGCCGTCACCTCGCCGCCATACACTTCCTCGGACGGCCTTGATCCATTTATGACGGCCTATGTGACGCCGTCACCACCCACGGTATATTATTTTAGCCACTTTGACGCCGTCACGAGTCCTTCTGACGCCGTCACCACCTTCGATATTTAATTCTTCATGTCTGACGCCGTCAAGCTGATGGTCTTGACGCCGTCACATTGTATTTTCAGCATGCAAATTAGGTACTTAGCCGTTTTCTTCACTTTTATGCTCCAAAAACGTCCAAAATAGCTTCTTTTCCAGAATTCACTCTCCAAACACCTAAAATCACAAAAGGAACGATTTAGGGCAATATTTGATCAAATAAAGTCGGATTCGGGCTTAAATGACCCCCTAAAAACGGATCATTTTTCGCCTCATCATATACCCTTACACTTGAGATTTGCTTGTCCTCAAGCAAATGAGCTTTTATTCTACTCAAAAGACAAGTTAGGGGTCATTTAACACTAATATAAAAGTAATTACAACAAATAATCGTTCCACTAAAGACCAATAGACAAGCACGGAGGTCATACACAAGCACCTCACAAATAGTGTTTAGATACTCACATCTCTCGGGTGTAATAAAGTAATATAACATTATGGAAATGGAAGATATCTTTCACTACCTGTCATAGCAAAATAGATTACCATAGGCTTGGGAAAGGATCAAACCTCCACCACATGGCATAAGCACCTAGGATAAACTATCAAAGAGGTCTTTTAAAGGGTTATAACGTTAGGTGTAGGGATATGAATTACACGGTTTTGTTGGATAAAGGAAGTTTTACTGGTGGCGAGTTAACAATCTTAGTTAATTACATGTATAATATGGCGTTGCTAAGCCAAGACTAGACTCGACTTAAGCTAATAAATGAAAAATAATAAAAACATAAAATGAACATAGAATAAAAACGGGATGGTAGTCCGTATGTTTTTTCTCTTTTTTTCTTTTCTATTTTTTTTTTTCTTTTTCTTAATTTTTCGATTTTTTTTTTTTTTTTTTTTTTTTTGCATACACTCTTACCCTGCCATCCAAAATAATACATCATAGGGGTTTGAGCATTCCCCTTTCACTTGAATCTTTACATACTTTACATTAAACTATTCTAGTGACTCGAATTAAGAAAATTAAAACACTTGGAGCACTTTTAAGATTAACGTACATATGGGGGTAATAAATGATGTTCTTCCCCATTACTCCATAAAATAAGTACTTACCCATGAGTCCCAATCGTCCCAAAATAATATGTACAAGGATATGACTCGACTTAGCAACCATGTAATCAATTAGAAAGTTAACTTAGGGTTTAACAAATAACAATAATGCACTAAAAATGAGCGCACACACGGAAGGCTAAGGCGATTTGGGTGTACATTTAAGTGGGGTGTAACAAATTCTTCCTTTAAGTAAAATGCTTAAAGTTAGAAACGAAAAGATAGGCTCAGAGGGGTGTACTAGGGGTATCGTGTACTAAAAATGAGTACAACGCTAAAGGTGTGGGAAAATTAGTTGACTTAACTAGCCAAGTAATATGACTTAAATGGTCAAGTAATTATAATACGGGTTTAACACAAGGGTGATCCTAATGCCTCTTATCATGTAGTAAATCCTACTACACGAATGTAGTCTCACTAGCGGTCTCGGGATGCATCACTAACGCAAGTTCTAGAATCTAAATGCTACCGGTACACTCATAAGCACCAATAATAAATGCTTTTCCTATCAAATCTAAAGGCGAACCTCACATTTTTGGGTGGAAAATTTTTCTGAATATACGGTTATGTGCTAGTCATATAACCTCCTATCCATGAGACGCTTGCTATGGCTAAAGTTTCACTCCTAAATGTTGTAAAAAATTTTAAATTTGGCGCTAAAATTACACTAACAAGTATTTCTCATAGTTTTATTACTCATCTACTATCAAACAAAACAAACTCAAGCGAAAGTGCATATGTAAGGTATCATCTTTTTACCCTCCCCTTACACTTAAGATGAACATTGTCCCCAATGTTCAAGTAAAGAATGTAAAAGTTAAAAAGTAAAGAGAATGAAATCAAATACTCCCCTGATTCGCTCGGTATGGATTTTAGTTGGGCCAGGTTAAATCTTCTTCCAAGAAAACGAACAATCAAAGCTTCCCTTCCAGAATATAAATCATCTTCTTGTCATAAATAACCTGTAAATCCTGACAACAATAGACAAGGCAACCTCGCGTAAAATCGGCGGCATCCTATATAAGTTACTAAATCCTAGAAAACAAAGTAAGATATAATGCTTGTGGAATGAAGTTTGCAAATTTCCTGGAGATTATAAAACTTAATAATTCACAAAAACCATAAGACTCCGTTAGAAAAACAAAACCGGTAAAATTTCCAGATTTTAACTCCTGACGCCGTCAAGAGCAATACCCTGACGCCGTCAGAATGGACCTGCAGAAATTCTTATGTTAAGTTTCCGGAAAATTTCTGGAAAAACTTTGTCCTACTTCCTGGAAAATCCTGCAAAACTTCATTATGACTCAATACAAGCATTTGACTCTAACAAATACGAATATACATGTTCATTAAATATTGTGGAGAATCATGATCGGTTTGTTTCTTAAAAACATATTTGGGGTTTCCCCTTACACTTATCTTTTGCAAAAATACCTCTAGGTTGAAGTTAAGACTAGGCCAAACAACATAATAAAGTATTTCCACATTTTAGTAGAGAAACATGATCAACCAACAATAAAAATAAAACATGCATACGGAAGCAAATAACAATCAAACAAATAAAATCACACAAAACATGGGTTGCCTCCCAAGAAGCGCTTTTCTTTATTTACGAGTCTTGTAGCTAGACTCAAAGTCGTGGGTTACTACGTGACTTCATCATTGGTTTCACTCTCTAGGTCGTCTTCTAAACTAGTATCGCTTTCATAGTGTAAGTACTTCGGATCTTCGAATTCGAAAACATCCCGTCGATACTTAGAGCCAAGCTTACTAACATCCTTAAAGAACCCACATGATAAATCAGAAATATTTCTACACCCTCTCCTAACATCATCATCACACAAGACAAGTTGGGAGCTCATCACATCGAGCCCGTCGCAATCTATTTCCCTAAGGTCTCTCCTTTTGTATGGCGTTTGGTATGAAATCCTCCTAATCCCGTCAGTGAAAGTCATGATTCCGTTCAAGTCATCCACTATCAACTTAGTGATTTCACAAAAGGGTGCTCCAAAGACGACTTGCGATAGCCTAGGGTCAACAAAGTCCTCTATGTTGTCCACAATCGTGAACTCCATAGGGAATGCCATATTTCCTACGAACACTTGGATTTCATGATCCTTACCAACCACCTTCTCTCCCTTGTAAATCATCCCCCATCTGCAGATATTGTTATAATGAAACAATGACATGAAATTCTTTGGCAGGAATACATTAATGTATATGTTTTCGAAGTACTTATGACCGATCATGCAAGGGATTTTTAGGTTATTCGGATCACGTTGTTTGATCTTTCTCAACTCTCCATCCTTTGACCCATATAGATTCCCCTCAAGGGAGGGACGATACTCATAAACCTCCTCACCATCCCTACGAAAAATTACCGTTCTAACACCATTGGTGAGTAATACACTACCATCTTTCTCGTCAAGGATTGATCCCGATTCATTGATGAATGGCATCCCAAGGACAAGGTTGGTTAATGTTTGATTGGCGAGGGGGTCCACGTCATCAAACACGGTGAGGTTAGTATTGTAAACAAGCTCTCCAATCCTAATTGACAAATTTGCTACTACCCTTTCGCACGCAATGTGTTCTGGGAAAGCCTTGTGATATAGGGAAAGTGGGATTACGTTGACTGGGAAGCTAGGATCTATATGACTATCAATTAAGACCTTTCCCTCAATGGTACAGGAGATTTTGAAAAGTTTAGAGCCGCTCTCCTCGGTTTGATTGCTACCTATACTAATAACATCCTCTATTCCGGATTCTTCTATAACAGATTTACTCAAAATGGTTGGGCCTTTCTCCTGTTCCTCTGATGTCTCGTTCCTTTCATCCGGTTTGTCGGATTTCTGCGCGGTGCACTGCTCGGGTGAGTTGGTAGGTTTCCTTGCAGAAGCGTGGTCAACCTTTGAGATCTCATCCTTCGCTGTCTGACTGAGTTTATCAGTTTGTTGTTGGGTTGGATCGGATGCTGTAGCTGATATTGTGGTGATGGTGTTTACGAAGTAGATTGGTCCAGGGGGGTTGATAGGTCCTTTTTCGTTAGGAGATAGATGTTTGAATAGCTTGCTAGGACTTTTTATTTTTACAGGGGAGGCTGGTGGACTCATGACGGTAGCAGACTTAACCTCATCAACGTGAATGGGCTTATTATCAATATGCTCTTTGATAGCCGTCAACAGATTACAAATCTTGTTGTTCACGTCAGCCTGCTGTTGTTTGAATTTTGTCTCGAGTGTAGTGAGCTGCAGTTCTTGAGAAAGAATGAATTTTTTTAAATCATCTTCACAGCTTCGCCTAGGGGTACTTTGCGATGGAAAATGTTCGGACCAAATGAGTGGTGAGGAGTCATTGAATGATACACTTCGTGTTTGATATCCTCTAAAATTAGGTTTATCCTTCCATGCCTCATATGCTTCGGCAGAAGTTCGAGGACCCTGCCCTACGTGTGATGATGTGAATTCGTTATAAGCACGTTTTGGAAGTTCCATGCAGTTGTAGGTCTCATGAGGGCCATTGCACAGTTTGCATGTAGAAGCGATTCTGCTTACTTGGCTTGAAGGCTTATGAGCTTCGTAAGATTTCATAAGAGACTTGACTCGACCTTCAAGTTCCATGATCCTACGGTCGGGAGTGCTTGAATTGTTCGAAGGCAAAGATATTGCCTTGACCGTTTTGTTCAAATCACGGGGATCATTCCAACTTTCGTTGTCATAGAGAGCAAGATCTTCTATGAGTTCCCATGATTGTTCCGCACTAAGATCACGTAGCTTACCACCGGCCGATTGGTCAATGGTTCGCCTCGTGGAGATGTCGATATGGTCATAGAAGATTTAGACTTGGAGCCAAAGATCTATGCCATGATGAGGGACTTTTTGGAGTAAGTCCTTGAAACGAGTCCATGCTTCATAAAGAGATTCATTTTGACGTTGTTGAAACATCAAGATGTCATTCCTAAGTTTAGTAGTTCTCCCCGGTGGGAAAAATTGAGCAAGGAAACGAGTGGTGAGATCATCCCATGTGGTGATGGATCCCGCGGGTAAACGCTCAAGCCATTGACTAGCTTGATCCCGTAGAGAGAATTGGAATAGGCGTAAACGGGTAGTCTCTCTAGTTTCAACACCTAGGTCTATGGAATCTACGATTTTGAGGAAGTCCTTAAGGTGTTGGTTTGGATCTTCAGAACGAAGTCCATGGAATGCACATCCGCTTTGCACCAACCGGATGGTGTCGGATCGCAAGGGGGTCACATTGGCTCCGGTGAGCTCAATGGTGTTTCGATAGCCTTGGTGGCTAGGTCGGGAATACTCTCCTAAGGTTCGGGGCCTAAGGGGTTCTAATGGTGGGTTTTGTAGTGGTGGGATGATGGGTTCAAAGATGTTACCACCTTCCATGATGTCGGATGGTAAAGAGTTACGAACAAAGGCACGAAGAAATAGGATAGACTAAAGAAGACCTAAAAAAAATAAAAATAAAAATCTTACTAGAAAGGAATATAGCAAGTAGACCTAATAAAAAGAAATCCTAACCTAGACAATAACTATTCCCCGGGCTGCGGCGCCAAAAACTTGATGCGTGGGAATCGCACCTTGCTTTACCTCTCGAGGGATCTCGAGAAGCTTACAACCCCCACCAGGCAGTGTACCTGATCGTTGTAGTATAGTATAGTGACAAGTACCGGGGGATTGATCGTTCAGCTTAGGAATAGTGTCGCTAGGATTAGAAAACCTAATTAATAGTTCTAGAGGTGAAAGATGATTATTTTTGTATTTTTATATTTTTATGAAAGCAAGTAAAATCTCGGGTTTTGAAGGAGTGGGCGGAATTAGTTGCTATTCAACTAACCCAAAGCTAAGATGCAATCAAAATAAAATAATAAAAATGAAATTAAACTAAATTATACTAAGGTTGTGAGCAGTGGTTGGAGAAATTGTGTTTACTTAGACTTCATTACTCCCTAGATATCTTTTACATGTTAATTACTTGTTACACTTGTATGAATGACGGATTGTATTCCTTAATACCATTCGTGGGGTGGCATACATAACTCCCCAACTCTATGAGCTCTTATCTCCTCCTACACCATGACCCAGCACAACTATAGGGATTGTAAACAGTGGCTCATGCATTAAATACAACCAATAAAGACCTAGTACGCCTCGGTTCATGTTTCTTAAGACGTTCAAGCATGTTACCATTTGGAGATCTGCCAGTTTTCTTAAGCCTAACATATAAATCATTCATTCAAAACAAGAATAGACAAGTAATCAACACATAATCAACATCTAGGTTTCATTAGATCTAAGCAAACACAAGAGAGATCTAGCCTAGCATAGTAGAATTGAGACAAGAACAAGAGATAAACAACCAACACATAGACATATTGATTGAATTGAAAGTATACTTATCTCAATTACAATGCAAGGTCTCAAGGGTTTGGAACCCTTGAAAAACTTGTAAAAGAGGCACCAAAATCGTCTTTAGGGTTTCACCAAAACTTCTCTTTTTAATGAAAAAACTAGAAAACTATATATAGGAAAAACAGTCTGACGGCGTCAAGAGTAACTTCTGACGCTGTCACCTCGCCGCCATACACTTCCTCGGACGGCCTTGATCCATTTATGACGGCCTATGTGACGCCGTCACCACCCACGGTATATTATTTTAGCCACTTTGACGCCGTCACGAGTCCTTCTGACGCCGTCACCACCTTCGATATTTAATTCTTCATGTCTGACGCCGTCAAGCTGATGGTCTTGACGCCGTCACCTTGTATTTTCAGCATGCAAATTAGGTACTTAGCCGTTTTCTTCACTTTTATGCTCCAAAAACGTCCAAAATAGCTTCTTTTCCAGAATTCACTCTCCAAACACCTAAAATCACAAAAGGAACGATTTAGGGCAATATTTGATCAAATAAAGTCGGATTCGGGCTTAAATGACCCCCTAAAAACGGATCATTTTTCGCCTCATCAGATGCCGATTTATTTTTTCCCATTTATAATGTATGGTGTCTCGTGACCGTAGGTGCTTCCATCTTGGAGCCTTTCGTAAATATTTTGTTTTAGAATTTTTTGAATATAGCATTTTTTCTAGAAAGTATAAAAATCTATTAGAGAAAAGCTCTAAACATGAGCAAAAGAAACCATACGAAAGAACAAGGAAATAAATTTACGATAACCACAATAAGCCAAAGAAAGTATGTTATAGAACTTGATGACGTACCCTCCCAACATCTCGAAGGCCTCCCCTTCGAGCATAATCGGATACTACACTCTGAAATACTTGGATAAATCTCTAAAAGTCTCAACTAGAGTAAAATCATTAGTATGTAATGGTTACCCCTTATGGGAATACGCCAGTCGAAGCCTAAAACCCTCAGATGTGTTCCATTCGAAGACATTAGCACAAAGGTTGCATAAGACCTAGTCAAACCCACCTTAACAACAATTTAAAAAGGAAGAAATATCAGTCCAAAAAGCCACCTAGCAAAGGCCAAGTACTACCACCCTCGGCGGCAACGAAGGGCACTGATACATCACAGTCAGTGTCCTTGGCCCCACCTACTACTTCCCAAGATCCAGAGGGAAACATACAACCCGTTGGTATGGAAGCGCCTTCTACTGCTCCTAATGATCGCACTAGGCAACACCCACCAGTGCCTGAAGGGCAAACCGGGGACAAAGTCTCAGAGGGATTTAAACCACCCGTTGATATGGAATCACCAACCCCAAGAAGTTGCGCATTCCTCAAGGACTGGCCCTAAGGACTAGGAAGATACATGCAAATATGTTGGATTAGAGGTAGGACCTGACCAAAACCCAGGCAAGTCTTCTCACGAAGACAAACTGACTACCTCCGCTTTAAAGTTTGCATCAATGGCCGCTATTCGAGCTACTCTCTTATCTGATGACGAGCATATCCAAAAAAGGGAGGAAGAAGTGCTTGAAGCAGGTGATGACTTAGACACTGACCATGAACATGAAAAATCCCTCCTCACCATAAATCCAATTACCCCTTTAGGTCAATCTTCACCAAGATAATGAACAAGAAAAATCCTCAAGTTCATCTGCCCTCAGGGAATTCGAAAACATTCTTCCTCTCACGGAAAGGCAACTTGTTCACTATCTTCAACAAGTCGCAAAATCTCTCTTCAAGAAGATCACTGATCGACAATGGGAACAACAAACTGAAGCTGCTGCCAGTTATGCTAATCTCAAGGCTACAATTGAAGCCTTTTCTGTTGAACAGGTTGATTACCAACAAGGAACTGAGAAGATGTTCACCAACAACCTAACCAATCTCAACGAATATCTGATCAAGTTTCTCCATTCCTTCACTGATGTTACCAACAGGCTAAATACTATCAAGGAGGCTGTTAAAGATGATCCTGTTGTCAATAAGAAGATACTTGTAGCCACAGAGTCTTATGTCAAAAACTCTGCAACCCTGCCTCAACTTATCTCCCTGATAAACAACCTTGATATTCCAAGTCTAAGTACTTATCTGCAGGGACTCATCTCTACCATCAGTGCTCAGAACAACAATCTGGAGTCTTGGCCCAATCCTCCAACTCTATAGCCTGGAATCTTGGCTCTCGCCTCACTGCTATTGAACATACCCAGGCTACCATCAGCTCTGAGCTTTCTGTTATCAAACAGGACACCTCTGACATCAAAATCATGATGCATGAATTCCTTTAGACTCCCATCAAGCCGACGTCAACAGCTGCTCCCATGTTCGATCCCGCAACTGTTGAGGGGGAGAACACCTCAACAATGGCAGATCTGACACCAACTCAAAGGCTCTTCAAACAGCTATGTAGAAACTAGAAGGGGGTTGAATAGGTCCACCTTTTATTATTGCTTATTAAAATCAGTTTTCACTTTGTTAGGTCCGTTTATGTTTTTATTGCAAAGTTACTAGATTTCCTAGTTATTTGATATCAAGTTAACTATATACAAAAACATAAATGGTGTAAAGGAAATATTAAAGGAAAGAGCACTACCAAAAGAGACGCCGAGATTTATAGTGGTTTGGCATGAAGGTCACTCTTCGTCCTACTCCACTCCCTAAGTACCACACTCGAGAGTTTTCAATCACTATGTCAACACACTCTTTCAGGTGGAGCAATCTGTACACAAGCTTACACCAAGTTTAACAACACTAAGTGGAATGTCGAGTTCTAATCCTAGCTAGAACAAATCTACACCAAAGCCTACGTGGCTACACGAACAAGCACTCTTTTCCCTCTTGGATCGACACACAATCCAAGTCTTCACACGAATGAGCACTCCCGTTCACTTGAACCTTCACCCGATTCAAGTCTTCATACACGGACTTCACTAAGTCTTAGGCTATGTTTGGCACACAAGATTGTGGAGAGATTATGCTTATTTTTTCAAAAAATAAGCTACATAAAAAATAATCTTTGTTTGGCAGACATAACTTATAAGAGATTCTAAAAATAGTAATTTTCCATAATCTCTTAAAACCAAAGGTTACTTCATGTAGCTTATTAAAATAATCTCTTTTTATAATCTCCAGCACCATCTCCAGTTCCAGCAACAATTACTTTCGCCAAACATACCCTTAATCTTCACACTAGAACTCCACTAAGTTCTAGCCTTCACAGCACAACACACAACTATTACAAAGTCTAATCTAGATACAACACTTCTTGGACTTTCACCAGTGTCCAAGTTCAGCCTAACACATCTAGTCACGACTGACATATAAGTCGGATTCACAATACTACAATATTTACAAATGAGAGAGTTGAGGAAGAATAGAATCGTAACACATATTACGTTTGTGTCTAGACTCAATAACAACTCGATTCTTGATGACTTCGAGTGTTCTTATCTTGCACTTTGATGTAGAGGATACGAGAATCATTTATAAACATAACCCGACATGTTATAGTGATCAAAGAAGAAGAAAGAAAGAAACAGAAGGTTTTTGTGCAAAGAGGCTCTATTTTCTGAAAGGGAACAATTTTGTATTTATTGGCGCCAGGAGAGAAGGTGACGGTCCATTAAACATGTGACGATCCTTTATTACTAGGACCGTCAGCCATTTAAGGGACTGCCCGACAGATGCTCCTCTTTTTATCCTGACGTGGTGAAAGTTTATCGGGTGAAAAATTCCTGTCGGTTTTGCGGGAAATATGGTTGTTGCAAATTTGAATTTTAAACTTATTTTCTTAATAAAACATTTCTTAAAAAACACAAAAAAATATTTTTGTGAAAATGTTTTGTCATACATAAAAATGTAAGGTTTTGTGAAAATAAACATTTTGATCACTCTACTAGTGTCGGTATTGAGTTTGTTCATACCTGAAGTGACGTTGTATTAGATACGTTAAGTAAACGAGTTTTCCCGTCCAAAAACTTATTAACCGTAAGTTTACGTATCGTGTTTTCATATTTTGTTATTATAAAAAAATGTAGAGACCGAATAATGCAAATAACGTTTTTGACATTATTTGTATTAACAATCTTCCTCTTTTTGATGATTACAAAATATAAACTCATGTTGGGTAAATTTATGTGTTTATAAATTTTTAGATGAGTTTTCGTTCACTTCTCCCCCTTTTTGTAGAATCAAAAAGGCTTCATCGAGGTGTAGAGAGAAAGAAGTCGACGGTATATAGAAGCTCTCCCTTGCTTAGTGCTCCCTTTTGATGAGGGCACCGGAGAACCGAGCTATGGTGTTGTGCTACAAAAACAAGTTATAAGACAAAGCACATACACATATATAGAAGAATATAGAGGATTGAGAAGAAAAATGAGATATTGGGATGGTAACGGGGCGGGTTTGGGGCGGGGCGGCCATCCCCATCCCCAAATCCGATGACAAATGTTCTCCCTAAACCCGCCCCGATCCCCATCGGAGTTCTAATCAGGGCGCTCCGTCGGGGCGCGATGCTCCCCCAAACCCGCCCTGTATTAATCGGGGATCTTATTGGGCTATCCTCTTTGGGTGCAATTCTCGACCAATGTCGCACCATTTCACATTTATTATTTATTTTAGACCGTTAGCGATAACTTGAAGAATTAAGAACATATTAATAATCAATTACAAACAAGCCTTATTAAGTTTTCAGTAATAGTATTTTACAACAGTAATGATAAATTATATCGCCAAAAATTAAAACTTAATTATAATCACAATTTTGCAATTTTACAAAGATATAATAATAACAATATTAGAGTAATATATTTTTATTACATAAATACTAAGAAAATACTATATAGGTATAGATATATTTGTATATATGTATATATTATTCGGGTGGGGTGGGGCGGGGCGAGGATTCCCCGCTCCCCGCCCCAAACCCGATTAAAATCCTTGTTAAAGCCCCAAACCTGCACCGTAAACCAATTAGCATGACCCGCCCCGCCCCAATTAATTTGGGTTTCGGATTTCCCCATCGGGTTCGGGTTTTTTTGCCATCCCTAATGAGATAGATATGATATATTGAAAAGAAAGGATGTGAAACCAGAAGTTACAAAGCATGTAAGAATCAGGTTTTAAGCACTACTAGGGACGGTTCCGTAAACAATTGGACGGTCCTTTATTACTAAGGGACCGCCGTCAGTAGGCTTGACAATTTAGAGGTGTGTTGTGTGTTAAGTGTTTTCCCATTTTTAAGTTAGATTTACATGGCATTTTAAAGACAACCATTAGAAACCAATGTTTTAAAAAGCGCGCCTAAGGCGCGCCTACTCCCTAAATCCCATGAGGCTCCAGCCTTTAGGATTTTTTCAGATCGAGGCTCATGACATGCATGAATCCCGTAAAAATCATAGCGCCTTGTGGATTTTTGCGCTTTTGCGCCTTGGGGATTTTTGCGACTAGAATATGTAATGGGGTTTTGACCTTTTTTTCTTAATAGTAAGATACATTTTGGGCTTACATGTTATATACATTAGGCCATTTAAGTTATAAAGTATCTAATAACCCTAATATTTTAGAAATAACTAAAACACACAATCAACAAAGACATATATATTTTTTGTAATCTAATGTCTAAGAATAGTAGCTTATTAACAGACACAAATGTTGTTTCTTTAGTGTTAAGTGTTACCAAACAACTATAAATTTTTTGTTGTTGATAGCTGATAGAGATACATGGTAATTTGTTAAATTTTATAAGTCATAAACTCATATATTGAAATGTATATTTAGGTATTTAGGGTAGTTCATGGATTCTGATATTTTGCTTGTTTGATATTTTGGGTTTAAATGCAAGCTTTGTTAGATGTAATAACTATTAAGTGGCATTATGCATTGAATATTGATATTTTTGTTTAATTTAAGCTGCATAAGTTGTCACATATGTTATAAAAAACCTAAATGTATAGTGCGTCTCATATTTATGAATCTCGCGCCTTGGTTTGCGCCTCGACTCGAGGCTCTTTGACCGCCTTAGCGCCTTAGTGCGCCTTGAGCCTTTCAGAACATTATTAGAAACAACACAACGTAAAAGCATCATAATTCATCCATTCATAAGAAAACACCCAAAACATACAAGATTAGAGCATAAATCTCCAATCAACATAGATTACATTCAACACATATAACTACAAGTTATTTCTAGAAAATCTTAACTTCCTAGAACATGTTTATAGTCTTCTTGATTATTTAACTAGACATGTAGAGATGTTTAGTTTGAAGGTGGAGGATAAGAAGGTAGAGAAGATGGTAGATCCGAAGGTGGCATGGAATCAAGAGGAGTTGGTTGAACATTTGGTCAAGAAAGAAGAAATTCAATGTAACCAAACATGTAGTGGAGATCATCTCTTAGGGATGGCATGAGATAGAAGTTATGATAACAACATGCACAACTGATGGTGTGGTTGTTTCCAAAGTTGTATTGAAGAGGATGTCCTATAATTGAAGATGGCGGTGGAGAAGATGGAGTGTAGTCCAAAGGCCCATTTGGTGAGAGAGACAGAGAAGTGTTTGGTGGTGATAGATGTGTGCTTCTTGGAGGAGGAGACATGTTTCCAAGATAGGTTGATAGATCTCCAATGGATGTTGAGAGTAGAGATGTTGTGGTATTTGGTGGACTTGGGGAGCTTGAGGTGGTAAATGATGGTGAAGAATCACTTATAAATGGGGTGTGAGCACCCCGAGCTAGAATGAGTGAGTTAGAGAGATGAATTTTTATAAATGATGTTAATGTAGATGAGTTGGGTCTTGATGAGGATGATGAAGTGCCTCTGATGGAGGGTGTTTTGAGAGGTGTACTAGGCATTATAGGAGATGAAGGTTAAGATTGAGTGGTGTTATCAAAGGTAAGGTCAATGAAGGGTGATTTTGGTGGTGTGAGAGTGATTTTAGGCCTTTTGTTTGAGAGAGACAATGAGGTTGAGGGAGAGATCATTGTAGAAGGTGAGAAAGAAGAGAAAGGTGAAGATAAAGATGATGAACAAGAGCGGTTTAATTTAATAATCAAAATGATTATGATTTAGGCTAAGCATGCATTAGGAAGCATTTAGCACATATATTTGTTTAACTAAACATGGTAAAGGTGGTGATAAGCATGCAAATAGGTTTTAGGTTTGCTAGAAATGAGAAACAGTGCAGAAATCCGTGACCCATGCTTGACGGTCCGTTAATTGCCAGACGGTCCTTTATTGATAAGGGACAGCCGTCAGTAGGTTTTCAGAGTTTTACCTATTTTTTCATTTCTCCAAACCTATACCTGTAACTTATCCTAATAGATCATATAAAGATCATGCAAATATCACATAGATAATCATGCAATAGAGAGGCATTCAACATGTTATAAATTCATATTAGTACAAAAGAAGAACATCAACTAATCCATAATATAACCAAGTCAAGTAACATGCATTTAATCATTAATACAATCAAGTCATAAGAAACAAATGTCATTAGAACATGAGACAATCACTAACAATCTTCACTATTCATTAAGTGACTTCTAGGTGCCTTCCCTTTTTAGCTTCAATTACTCTCCTTCGATGTGTCTCGCACTTGTCATACCATCGATGCGTATTCTCACAGGTGTAATGAAGGATGTTATATGTAGTCTAGTTATGGGCTCTAAGACTTGGTTACTAAGGAGGTAGTGATTATTTAAGAGGTATGGATAAGTTCTCATAAAGTAATTGAAGAGACGGGTTAGGAACATCCCATAAGGCACATATTTATTATTGTAGTCCTTGAGATGCATGATTCGCATAGCGAAGAGATAAGCGAGATTGTATGGATGTCTAGTGAGAATGCAATAAAGCATGTGAGCAACACTTGCAGGTATATACTCATGATATTTTACTAGACCCAATGCGTTTTCTAGCAAAATAACTACCATGGGTTGAAGAAAATAACGGAGCTCACATAGGCGAATTCTATTTGGATAGAGAACGTCTAGTGAGTTATAGAGCGAGTTGATTAACTCAGTTTGAGAAGGAATATAAGTCCGATATAGACCTTCTTGTTCTCGATTTTTGAGAAGGGAGTTAAGATTAAGTTCTTCCAAATAGGCACATTGCCCATGACATGGAAGACCAAGAATTTGAGTAAATTCCTCGAGTGATAGTGCAAACCCGAAGTAACGTATCCTAAATGTGAGATGTATAGAGTTATCTTGAATACGTTTGATTTTGACTTCACTAAAGAACTTCAGTATGAAACGAGGGCAAATAAACTCATTAATAGTGAGAAGACACTCAAATCCTATTGTTTGGAAAGCTTTATCGATACGTTCCTGAGTCACATATAAAGGATCGATAGTTCGACCTTTATGGATGTAACGAGACACAATGTCTCCGAAGCTTTGAACAAATTTAGGTGGTGTATAGGGTTCTAAAGAGATTTTTGGGATATATGCATGGGTAAGGTAAAGATCAAAGTCGAATATGTGTGGCATGGTTGCACCTACAAACAAAAACAATTATGTGATCAACGTGATGTGTATTTCCCCAGTTTAATTTTTGTTTTCAATTTGGTCTTTGCTTGACATACTCATTTTATCAAAAATTAGACTCATGTTGAAACATGTCTATGAAAACGTTTGGTTTTAGAAGGATGCATGTTTTAGCAAGGTTTTTATAGTATATAATTTTCTTTACCAATTTTATGCATTTGAAATAAACACTCTATTTTAGTTACCAAATTCATATTAATTATGAAAATGCCGATTAATTTCGTTGCATGGTTATGAAAACGTTTTTGACATGTATTAACAATGCATGATTATGTTTTTGTTACGTTCCTAAACATTATTAGTAACAACACACTCGGATTGGGGATAATTTTATTTTTGACCCTTTTTTCAAAATACACTAATTAGACGAATTCATATGTTAATACAAGTATTGTTGATGATACAATGTTAGGATTTAGTGTTAATAGTTGTTAATTTCATGAAAAATCGAAAATTCCCAATTTTAATAATATGTTCATATGAACCCTAATTTAAAATAAGAAGGAATTGGATGAAATTGACTTATAATTGATGGTTAGTATGCAACAGTGATTGATGATCTTGAATTGAAGACCTTTGAAATTAGTTCGATTGGTGTGATTGATTATTTAGGGTGTTGGTTTGTTATTTCGCCACTGATGCTGCTAAGGGATATTTGGTTTTGTTTGACAGAGTGCAAAAGATGGAAAACGGGTTACTGCAGCAAAATAGGTGACGGTCCTTTATCAATATGGGACCTCCAAGTGATAAAGGACCGTCGCCATTAAGGGTTTAGAGAGAAGGCGATTATTGCTAGTTTTTGAAACACTTAGAATTTTTAAGTTTTAACAAAGGTATTTTTCTTAAGGACACCTAAAACCATTAAATTAGGAATTTTAGACATGTAATAGACATGATGCGCACGAGTAGGATGAGGAATGGGTATTGGGTAGAATTGAGATAAAAGAAATATAAAAGACTCGATATTGGCGACACGCTGAATTAGGAGTGGAAATAGAGTCGAGACAGAAGAATTAGAGAATATGAGAGCGAGGCGAAATTCAAATACGAGACTTGCATCGGGTAGACGAGAAGTCAATCATGTGGATGCCGTGAGGAGTTCAAAGGCGAGAAGTAGAGAAAAGAAAAGAAGTTTAGAATGTTAAAAATATGCATCGTCCATAGTGATTTTAGACACAAAGGGCGATATTAATAATGGTTGTGGTAAGACCATTATTTTCCAAATAATTGCTTGAATCCTATTAAGGACAAGTGTTTAGACAAAGTGTCTAATACCAAGAATTATCAACACTTAATTTGCACATAGCACATAAGTATATAGCAAGCATTCATATGATCACATAAGCACATATCAATTAGGCATATAGCAAGCAAGATTGTCAAGGTTGTAAGAAAGCGTACCTTGGTCGCTAGCTATCCTTAATGATACGTTACCGTGAAATGTATTGTTTGAGATACAAGATTCCGTTTTTGATGATTCTTCTTATTAGTAACAAAAGAGTGGATAAAGATTCATATCCACGAGTTACTTCCCTTGTACACCTAAAAACATAGCTTGTAAGACAACTTGGTACCCAATTTCTAATGGGTCCAAGATGGTTAGTCAAAGACATCCATTGCACTCATATGCACATGGTGTTGATGTCGACAAAAGATAATAATGTCACTTTACATAGTATCCCTATTTCTAAGCAATTTCACTAGTGACTAATTTCTTTGATATTTATTAGTGATGATCATGGTTCCAAAGACACTTGATTTTCAAGACGATAACAACTAGTCTTGTTTAAGCAGTTTTATAAATGCTTAGACTTCCTTGTTGATGATTCATCTGAGTCATAACCTAAGCCGGTTCTATCTCCAAGTTTCTTTTGACTACTTAGTAAGTTTCTAAGAGACTTAGAGCTCAATTCAAATCTCGATAGTATATTAGCCATTTCATTAGCCTTATTTATGTCATCTTTGTAGTCTTGACACGTTACACATTCTAGATCAATTTCTATGCTACTATCAAGTCTAGACATTTTATCTTCTAGAATAATTTCTTTTTCAAGATTACTATCGTATGACCAAAGAGATTTATTTTGCAAAAAAGATTTTCTACTTATGTTGCATAGATCATTTAGTTCATTTTCTAAGTTTGGAAAATCTAGAATAGATGGATCAAAACAAAGATGTTCAATTTTGGAAAGTACCTCACTTGAAGTTTCCATCTTGTGATATATTTCACATTCAATGTGCACATTGTCATCTTCATCCGCATCACTCCAAGACTCATTTATGAGTTTACTTCCAAGGTTACTTTTAGGGTTTTTGTCGATGTCATTTCCTACATCAAAATCAATTGAACTAGTAGCACATGTATCTAAAGGTGGTCTTTCTAATGACTCGTATTCACAAGTGAAGAGTAGTTCAAGACTGATATCATCATCTTTGACTTGACAATCCCTTTGATGAAAGTTTAAAAGATTTTTCCATATGTCATTTTCCGTTTGACAAAGAATATTCTTTCATATTCGACTCTTGGCAAGGTTTTATAAATCGTTATTTTTGCCTCTAAATCTTTACAAAACTTTTTTTTGGAAAATTTGTTTTGATTTTCAAAACTCGTTTCCATTGGTTGAAAATCACCAATTAAAATGACATGCAAAAGATCATGATCTATTGATTTCACATAACTTTCAAATCTATTTTTCCATTCAATGAAATTGTCATTTTCGAAAAATGGTGGTTCTTTTAAAGAAAGCCCTTCTAGATTTCTTTCAGAATAAATAGATCGATTCAAGCTTTAATTTACAATATACTTTAAATATCTTGAGTGACGTAGCTCTGATACCAATTATAGAAACTAGAAGGGTGGGTTGAATATTGCTTATTAAAATCAGTTTCACTTTGTTAGGTCCGTTTATGTTTTTATTGCAAAGTTACTAGATTTTCTAGATATTTGATATCAAGTTAACTATATACAAAAACATAAATAGTGTAAAGGAAATAGTAAAGGAAAGAACACAACCAAAAGAGACGCCGAGATTTATAGTGGTTCGGCACGAAGCTCACTCTTCGTCCTACTCCACTCCCCGAGTACTACACTCGAGAGTTTTCAATCACTATGTCAACACACTTCATCAGGCGGAGCAATCCGTACATAAGCTTACATCAAGTTTAACAACACTAAGCGGAATGTCGAGTTCTAATCCTAGCTAGAACCAATCTATACCAAAGCCCACGTGGATACACGAACAAGCACTCTTGTCCTTCTTGGATCGACACACAATCCAAGTCTTCATACGAACGAGCACTCCCATTCACTTGAACCTTCACCCGATTCAAGTCTTCATATAAGGACTTCACTAAGTCTTAATCTTCACACTAGAACTCCACTAAGTTCTAGCCTTCACACCACAACACACAACTATTACAAAGTCTAATCTAGATACAACACTTCTTGCACTTTCACCAATGTCCAAGTTCACCCTAACACATCTAGTCACAACTCACACACAAGTTGGATTCACAATATTACAATATTTACAAATGAGAGAGTTGAGGAAGAATAGAATCATAACAAATGTTACATTTGTGTGTTGACTCAATGACAACTCGATTCTTGATGACTTCGCGTGTTCTTTTTTTGCACTTTGATGTAGAGGATACGAGAATCACTTATAAACACAACCCGACATGTTATAGTGATCAAAGAAAAAGAAAGAAAGAAATAGAAGGTTTTTGTGCAAAAAGGCTCTATTTTCTGAAAGGGAACAGTTCTGTATTTATAGGCGCCAGGACAGAAGGTGACAGTCCCTTAAACATGTGACGGTCCTTTATCACTAACGGACCGTCAGCCATTTAAAGGACCGTACTGATAGACACTCCTCTTTTTGTCCTGGCATGGTGAAAGTTTATCTGGTTAAAAATTCTTCTCAGTTTTGAGCGGGAAATATGATGTTGCAAATTTGAATTTTAAACTTATTTTCTTAATCAAACATTTTTTTTTAAAAAACAAAAAAATACTTTTGTGAAAATGTTTTCTCATACATAAAAATGTAAAGTTTTGTTAAAATAAATATTTTGATCACTCTACTAGTGTGAGTATTGAGTTTAGTCATACCTGAAGTGACGTTGTAGTAGATACATTAACTAGAAGAGTTTTCTCGTCCAAAAACTTATTAACCATAAGTTTACGTATCGTGTTTTCATATTTTATGATTATCAAAACATGTTGAGACCGAATAATGCAAATAACGTTTTTGACATTATTTGTATTAACAAGCTAAATGCTCACAACAAGACATCTCTCCCTCCATAATCTAAGGGGGCATGTCATCACAACAACTACCACAATACTTTAAACAACTTCTCCAACAATCAAAGCTCCAATACCCTTGCAATCTTACAAATCACCCTCAAGTGAAGCTCCACACAATGAACAATCATCTTCATCACCTCAAGACAACAAAGGCAAAATTGTTCTTACTGACACTGGGCCGGAATAGCCAAAATTGGTACCAGCATCCAAAAAGGTTCGTCATGACCCTGATGAGCCGGAAAGGATTCCCTACATGATAGATGGAATACTACACTCTTTGACTAAAGAAGAACTGGATGCTCACATGGAAATGGAAGATCGAGTAAAGAAGGTTGATGAAGAAGAAAAAAGACTGGCCCTAATAAATTTGGAAGTCACCAAAATTGTTAAGAAAGATGCACATTACTGGGTATAGATCCTAAGAAATTCACGACTGATAAAGCTGGGGAAACATACAAAAGGGGTCAGATAGAAGCACTAGAAAACCTCAAGCTGAATCAACAAAAAAGGCTGAAAAAAGGAGGTAGAAAGTGAACATTACAAGTGGTACATGACTCAGACACTAAGGCTTGAACCAATCACATATGTAAAAATACAAGCAAACACCAAACCTGCAGTTCTCAATGTGTATAGAGGAGTTGACAAAAGGCTCTTTGAAGTTCACAATCCTTGATAGATCACGAGCCAATAGATCGTTAGTCAACTAATGTAATCACTAGCTAGAGTAAGTTAGATAATCTCTGTGAGCTTGTAATTATGCGGAATATAAAAACAAACTTATACTAAACTTGATCCTCTATGGATCTATAAACTAATAATATTAATGAAACTCGTACTAGAAACTTGTACGTATTACAATGACCTAGGGTTCCTTATATACTAGTGAAAACCCTAACATTTCTTACAAGAAACGAATAATGAAAAACTAATAAAAGATATTCTACATATCTTGTCCTAAAATACATAAGTTATATCCACGATTAAATTCTATCCGTAGGATCTCTAGATGTCCGCAGGAACCAGTCATCAGCAGAAAGTCACTAAGCCTTCCGCAGGAACCTGTCAGCAGTATCAATCAGTAGTATCTTCAATAATTCCTTACAATCCTCCCCTAATCTTGAATTTGACATAGTTAAGTTCAAGATTTCTTGATGGATCGACAATAACACAAACCAGAGGATTGAGAAAACTCATCAGCAGCAAATAATCTTCATAAGTAGAATCTCTATGATCAGCAACCAATCGAAAAACACCATTCTTTGCAGCAACACAAGACTAAATGTACATCAAAACATATAAGTTTCATACTATTCTCATCACATCCAGGTGTGTTAACTCCTGTGAGAGGTGAATCATTGAAAATAATTGATTTGATGTCTCTTTACCAATAGCCATCACTACTGGAGTAGCCAAGTGTTCAAAGGTACACTGATAACCACATGATTTTTAGCAAATCATCAGCTATAAACAGATTTGAGATGTCTTTACCTGTAGCCGTTTGCTCAGGACTAGTCAATTATTGATGAATAATCATCTTGGTCAATTGAATACCAAATATGGTTTTCCACTGCCTTTACCACAAGCCATATACATGTGGGCTAGCCAATTATTTGGAATCCATAAAGGAAAAATCCATGGTCAATTGACAACCATTTCAACTACTCAACAATAAAGCATGGGTGAGTTGAAAACCCTATGATTTTGAGCAAACCATTACAGCTATCAACAAATTTGATGAGTCTTTACCAAAGCTGTACCCTTTGGACTAGCCAACTTTTTGATGGAATAGTCAACATCAGGCAAGTTGATGACCACAAAAAGGGTGATAAGAATCAACACCAAACCTGCATACAACATACATAAAACTATACAAATATGTTAGTTTTTTTTTTTTTTTTTTTTTTTTTTTTTTTTTTAAAAAAAAAAAAACTAAGAAGCAGAAAATAAAAAAATAAAAAATATACAACACAATACAATACCAAGATCAACTCATTGCAGATATGAATCCATTTGAATGCCATGCTTGGTTGCTAGTACCTTCTTAGTCAAGATACTTCTTCTTATGAACCTTACCAGTTGTTCAGCAAGATGAAGATCATTTTCAGTCATATCTAAAGGAACTGATGACTTTGTCTCCAGCATGAGATGCATTACTTCCTTTGTGATAGGGTAAAGAACATCAGCCCAACAATACAAGGTCTTACCAGTGGTTGTAACAATCATATGAACATTAGGAAGTGGAAAGAACTTCCAATATTCAACCACCCATGTCTTTTGACCTTTCCATACTTGAAACCTTACACCGGAATCACCTTTATAAGAATCACACAAAATCTACAAATCACCCATCAAATACAGTCCAATGTCATCAGGGGAATGAGTTTGATAGTACTTGGAAACCCAATCAAAAAGTGAGAGAAGATCTTGCTTGTCCACCATATGTAAGATCTGACTCAGAAACAAGAATGTCTTAGTAGTTCCATCTTGTCTAGTTATGACATTCACTTTCCCTTGACCAAGCTCAGAATCAACCAGTTCCCACTTCACAATTTTCTCCCATACAACAAGGTCTTGACCATCATCAGAAGCATAATCAAAGAAAGTAGTACTATCCTCTAAAGGAATATCTTTTGGAGCTTTCCTATTGATAGCTTTAGTCTTTCTCCTAGTGCCAGTATGAACAGGAATAGAAGGACCATCAGCAGGTTCTTCTTTAGGCACTTGTTTGAAAGTATCAGCAGGAACATCTGCAGAATCATCATCATCAGGTACTTCAATTGGAGTATCTTCTGAAGCATCATTGGTAACAGCATGTGGAGCTTCAGGGGTATCAAGATGAGATTCAGCAGTATCATGATGAGAAACAGCATGAGTATCATCCATCTGAGCATCAGGTGTATCATCCTTCTGAGTCATAACTGAAGGATGTGGCACTTTCTCCTGACCACCATGAAAAGACCCAATAGATTCAGTAGGTTGATTAGCAGGATCATGAAGCTTAGCTTTCTTAGCCTGAGGCTCATCCAATAATCTTCCTCTGAACTCCAAAACATCTTGAACATTTATACCAGAGGATTGAAGATTGGAAATGATCTTGTCATAATAGAAGGTGAGCTGCTTATCTGAAAATCCCCAAACCTTCTTCTGAGTCCAGCCTGACCCAAACATAGAACATCCCCGATTCTTCACAAAGTTCCTCATATATTTCTTTATTTCATTCTTTGTCCAAGGTCTTTCCCTGAGATACTTAGCTTTAATCTCTGCCTCCTGCTGTCTCTTCAATCTTCCCCTTTCAGCCATCATTTAAACAAAAGCAGGATTATCAATTCCAAGCTCAGATTCACCCAAATTAGGTTTGGAAGCAGCTTGTTCAGCCAAATTCTCCCATTGTTCAGTAGTAAGATTCTTAGCTATTTCATCAAGCTCCTTCTTTCTTTCAGCAGGCAAGGTGGTAGTAAATTGAGGTCCCATCTTATCCAAATCATCTTGAATTTTTCTAGCCAATGCTTCTGAGGCTTTCAAATCCAATTGAACTTTAGTAACTACAGCATCCTCTTTAGCTTCCAAATGTGCAGCAACATTCTCACTAAGTTTTTCATAAGCAAGTTCCTCCTTTGATTTGACTCTAGAAGGAATGTTTTGATCAATCAATATAGACTTTCCTTTATCTTGTTTCTGAGAAGGAACAAAAGTTTTATCAAGAGAAGCAGAAGATAGATCAGCTTGGATATCTACTGATGGACCATGAATTCCCATTGCTGGCAAAGTTGCAGAATTCTTCTTGGTAGGAGCATCAGCAGACTTCTTATCAGCAGAATGCTTCCTTCTGACATAATGAGCAACACCAGCAGACTTCTTATCTCTGGAGTCCTTTGGAACACTGGCATCAGTAGAATGAGCAACATCAGCAGTTGGAGCAACAGATGGTTCAGGCCTAATGTCAGCATTCTTCTGAACACTTTCCAAAGTGGTAGCAACAAGAAGTTTAAGGCCTTCTAAGTCAATGTTGTCAGATGCTTTAGTAGAGTCCTCATCTGAGTCATACACCACACCTTGTTTCTTCCTTTGCTTAAGCTTACCCTCCAACTTCTTAACTCTTCCAATTAGAGTCAGAACAGCATTGCTGAGGTTCTTTTTGGTGAAGTTCAGATCATTCTCCAACTTATCCACCCTAGATACATACCTGTTCAACAAAGCTGATACAGAAGTAAGAGTAACAGGACCTTCAGCTCCACCAACAGGGATATCTGTGGTGTTGGAAGCATCATTGGTCCTGTGGGTAGAATAATTTAAATTTACATCTACATCTACATGATCCTCAAAGTAAGGTCTCAAAGAACTGAGTGAAGGAAGTCTTGTAAATTGTGGTGAGTGTACATTTTGGTCAAAGCCTAAATTCTCATTGAGCTCATGCTCAGGAGAATGAAGATCCATTGGTGAATGTACAGGTGTGGGTAACCTTGGTGAGAGTGGAGGCTGAACATCAGAAGCAACTGATGCATTTGCATCAGGAGCATCTTCAGTTCTTTCAGGAGAATCCTGTGGTGCTTGAGCATCAGGGGAATCCTGACCACCAGCAGCTATATCAGCTGCTTCTCCATCAGGGGGATGGCCCACCGGGGCATCAGCAGCTACATTAGCAGCTACTCCATCAGGAGGATTGCCACCAGGCAACATGGCTGGAAGTAAGGGTCTTATTTCACCAGTAAATCTAAATTTCATTTGAGAAAACAACTTTTTATATAAACCCTTAACAGGCAAGTGAGTGGGGTCATTGGTCTCAATGTCTAAAATAATTTGAAGAAACCTAGGATACAATAAATATTTAAGTTTGGTATCCTTAACATTTTCAAGCATAGCATTAAAGATATACCTAGAAAAGTTGAATGTTCTTCCCTGAGAGAGACACACAATGGCAAGAGCAATGTCTGTAGAGAATTGGTCCCATCCACCAGACTTAGAACCCATGCACTGAAGTAAAGTGTTTGTCAAAAATCTCCATTTTGGACAAAACAGATTCTTGTACCAAACTTTCCCATCACCAGTATAACCAGCAGCCTAAAGCCCTCGAAGTATGTCACTCTTAGGCAACTCAGTCACCCCTCCTTCATCATCCAACTGTAGTTTGGTCCTGACCAATGACTCAGTAACCACATGTTCTTCCCCATCAATAACAGCAACAATCTCTGTTGGTCCATCTTCTACAGTCCTTATTTGAGCAGTTTCCCAAAATTGTACAACAAGAGACTCATAAATAACATCTGGATACTGGAGCAGAGCATAACAAATCTTGGATCTTTGAAGAAATTCCATCATGTCCACATAATCTTCATCATTCTTACCACGATCGAGAAAAGCATGTTTGTTATGATCTCCTTTGAAATATAGCTCAGCCATTGATTGAGAAATAGAAATTAGGGTTGGGTGTTCTGAAAAATATTGAAATGGTTTTTGAAATAATATAACTAGAGGGAATCAGTTAATTTGGGAGTGGGATATACACGTTTTGGTTAATAATGGAAGTTACCAAACGTGGAGTGAAACTGATATGAATTATTGGAAAGAAATATTTGACCAAGAATCAACTAAGGCAAATCCCAATTAACTGAATCATCCGTAGAAACCAAATCGAATGGCTGAAAGCAAATGGTCAATCCGCAGAAAATAGTCAAACGTTGACTATGGTCAACAGAACCATCCGCAGAATCAATCAGCAGCATCTACCCTTCAGTGGAAACCAAATATTTTTGAAAAAGATCTCTTAATTTAAAATTTCAAAGAACCCTTAATGATCTCCAAACTGCCTCGCATTAATGGTAATAAAGACACGCGGTTGGGGAATCTTATAAATAAGGCTAATTATCCCCAAATCTCTCCACTTCAAATCAAATCCCTAATTATCATATCTCCAGTCAACAATACATCCATGGCTTCCAATCAACACATCATCAACCTTTCTTCTGACTCATCAGATACTTCTGACTCACTCACATCTCCACCACCTCTGAATATGCCAACACGTCCTCGTGGTCTCACAAAAGAACAAGCCAAGAAGAAGAAACATGATGTCCCTGCTCCTAGTTCATCATCAGAAGATCTTCCACCATACCCTTCTAAAATCGATGATCCAGAGTACCAGAGAGAGATGGAGAGAAGATGGAATGAATTGGAGAGGGCAAACAAAGTTCCCAATCCTGATGAGTCTCTCATCTTCTTTACATCTTCTGATGAAGAGGATGATGAGGATGATGAACTTTACACCCCTACAACCTCTAATAAGCCTCAGTCCTCTCGTCCAAGAAGAAGAAAAGTAAATCCATCATTTCCTAAGATTAGAAAGGTTGTGTTAGGTTTGCCCTGTCCTCAATGGCAAGGACTCTTCAACATCAACAACAAGGGCAAGAAGAAGACTGTGGAAGGCAAGGGCAAGGTCAAGGGCAAAGTAGAATAGGAGCTTAGTTGTTAATCTTTCATTTTCACTATCTTGTATTGTACCTCTGAAGAATCAGTAAAATTTGCCTTGTTAATTATTGCTTGTTTTAATTCTTCTGTTTAGCATTCCCCTGAATAAATTGAACTTGAATAGGCCATCAGCAGGAACACACTTAACAACAAGATAACTAGTATCAGCAGCATGTTGGTCAAACCATTGACCTTCATCCGAAGAATCCAATTAAGTGGACAACTTGCACACTTAGTAATTGCTACTAACTCAACTACCTCCTATTTACTTACATTAAATCCCAGCAAACTCAAATCAAGTCTTTAAAAGAAGTCTTCAAGTCATAATCAACTCACCATCCCACAAATAACATATCCCAAAGTTTTTCTCACAATCAAAACATGAAGCCATCCTCCAAAGTCATTGAAATCTCATCAGACTCTACCTTTGACATACCTCAAATCCAAAGATCATACTATTACTTAGGTGAAGGTCCTTCAGAGTTTTGTCCATCTCCAACCTCATCAGAAGGAACCACTGAAGCTGAGGAAACACCAGCTCCTCTAGCTATGGTTGTCCCTGATTTCACTCCTGTCACAGCATTCTTAACAAGTGAAATGGAAAGAGTCTGTGCAGATATGAGAAGAATCTCTGTCCCTGAAGAGCCACAGTCCTCATGTAGAAAGAAGGGTCCATTGAAGGTGTTACTTGGTCTTGCAGCTCCCAAGCTCTGGAACAAAGACATGCAATCCAGAGGAATCCACAAGAAGATGCCAGACCCAAAAGACTTGGGTAAAGGGAAGAGGAAGATGGATTAGGTTGTTGTTTAGGGATGTGGTGGTATGATGGTGGTTGGTTGTTGATGAATGATGTATTTTGTGTTTCTTGTGATGACAGATCTTGTAATGGATGTACTAATCTTTCCACTGATGAATAAAATTTTACTTTTATGTCTTTACATCTAATTCCACTGAATGTAGATCTTTGGATATCAGCAGAAACATGACCTGTAACCAGACATTCAAACAAAACACAAAAATACAAAAGAATAACCAGAATAATATACAAGATTATTGATTAGTAATAACCTACAAAAGAAAGTTAGTAAACAGAATTATAGTAAACATAAAAATCAACATAAATACAACATGTACAATCCTCCCCTGAGGCATATGCCTCCCCTCAAACATAGCATTCAAGGGTTAACCATCCCAATGTTGACAACTAGGTGATTAAACCTAGGTCCATCAAAAGCTTTTGTTAATAAATCAGCCACATTATCATCAATATGAATTTTAAGCACTTGAATTAGATGCTTTTCATTTGCATCTCTTATAAAATGGTGCCTAATTTCTATGTGTTTAGTTCTCTGATGAAAAACAGGATTTTTAACAATGGAAATAGTACTTTGATTATCAATGTAGATTTTACTGTTCATAAAGTTAAACCCATAATCCAACATCTGATTTTAAATCCAAAGTACCTGACCACAGCAATTGGCAGCAGCAACATATTCTGCTTCGGTAGTAGAAGTAGCCTCAATGGTTTGTTTCTTGCACTGCCAAGAGATGAGTCTTCTTCCAAGAAATTGACAACCTCCTGTTGTGGATTTCCTATCCAAATTAGCTCCAACATAATCACTATCACTGTAAGCTTCCAACACAAATGGTGAATCCCTTGGGTACCAAAGGCCTAGTTTGGGTTGGCCTTTTATGTACTTGAAAATTTTCTTCACAGCATGCAGGTGGGAAGTCAGTGGAGTGACTTGATGTCTTGAACAAGCACTGACAACAAAGGTAATGTCAGGCCTAGAAGCTGTGAGATACATGAGTGAGCCAATCATGGATCTATAAAGATGAACATTCACAGCCTCATCTTGCTCATTTGGATTCTTAAGCTTGGGTGGTTCATATGGAGTGGTAGCAGTCCTCAAAAGTTCAAAGTCAAACTTTTTCAAAATATCTTTAACATACTTCTCCTGATGAATAAAGATCTCTTCAGGTTGTTGTTTGACTTGCAGCCCTAGGAAAAAGGTTAACTCCCCCATTGCACTCATTTGAAATTCCCCTTTCATCAAATCTTCAAATTCGCTGCACCATGCTTCCTTTGTAGATCCAAAGATGATGTCATCCACATAGACCTGTACTAGAATGATGTCCCTGGAGTTTTTCTTAATGGAGAGGGTCTTATCAATAGCTCCTCTTCTGTAACCATGCTCCAAAAGAAATGTTGAAAATCTAGCATACCATGCTCTTGGTGCTTGGTGAAGTCCATAAAGTGCCTTGACAACTTTGTAAACCTTTTTAGGATGATGGGGGTCTTCAAAGCCCTGTGGTTGAGTAACATATACCTCCTCTTCGATTTTGCCATAGAGAAAGGCACTCTTGACATCCATCTGATAGACCTTAAACCCCATATATGAGGCAAAGGCTAAAAATAGTCTAATGGCCTCAACCCTAGCAACCGGTGCAAAGACCTCAGTGTAGTCAATCCCTTCTTCTTGTCTGAAACCTTGTGCCACCAATCTTGCTTTATTTCTGACCACAATACCTCTGGCATCCCTCTTGCATTTTAAGATCCACTTGGTCCCAATTGCAAATTTTCCTGCAGGTAGATCAACAAGTATCCAAACATCTTGATTCTTGAATTGTTGCATCTCTTCCTGCATAGCTTCAACCCAACTAGGCTCATTCAAAGCCTGTTTAATGCTTGTGGGTTCAACTTGAGACAAGAAACAAGCAAACAAACAATGCTTCTTATCTGTGTGAGACAAGAAACAAGATTATTGATTAGTAATAACCTACAAAAGGTTTCAAGTGTTCAATGGTAGGCTTGTTCCCTGTCAATAGTTCATAGGGTGTTTTATTGTGAGGTCTAGTAATCAACACCCTATTCAATACATAACATGCAGTACCAACTGCCTCAGTCCAAAACATAGTGGGAAGTTTAGAGTCGGCAAGCATGGATCTTGCAGCCTCTATAAGGGTTCTATTCTTCCTTTCAGCAACTCCATTCTGTTGTGGAGTCCTAGGAGTGCTATAATCTCTTTTAATACCCTTTAAGCCACAAAGTTCAATAAGATTGGCATTTTTTAACTCTGTCCCATTGTCACACCTAATACTTTTAATCTTCTTGTTAAGTTGATTTTCAGCTAGAGCCATAAATTCTTTGAGTGCCTGAAAGGTTTGATCTTTAGTCACTAAGAAAAATGTCCAACTGAATCTGCTGAAAGCATCAGTGATCACCAAACAGAAGTACTTATGATCAATACTCCTGATGGATGTTGGACCAAAAAGATCCATGTGAAGCAGCTGCAATGGTTCTGAGATTGTGCTCACAACAGTAATGGCCTTATGAGAAGCTTTGTGTTGCTTTCCCTTATTGCAAGCCACACAATTATGCTCATTAGTTAAGATCTTGGAAGGAAGTCCATGAACCAGTCCATCTTTAGCAAGTTTGTTGATGACTTTAAAATTAACATGTGCCATTCTTCTATGCCATTTTGTAGATTCATCCAAGGATGCTTTAGCCACCAAGCATGTTAGATCACCTTCTGGCTTGACATCATTCAAGTCAAAGGTATAAATATTATGGTTTCTTGGAGCCTTTAGTAATACTTGATTGTCATCAGGCATTTGGAAATCAGGTGAAAGAATGAAACAACCATCTTCAGTGAAAAGCACAGGAAGCTTTTTGTCACAGATTTGTGAGACTGAGAACAAATTGAATCCTTGAAGTTCCTTCACATAGTAGACATTCTCAAAATCCACCTTTGGAGTTCTAATAGTTCCTTTGCCAGTAATCCTTCCTACTCCACTTCCAAACCTTACTATGCCTCCATTAATAGGCACAAAGTCATGCAACTTCTCTTCATTACCAGACATGTTTCTTGAATAGCCACTATCAACAATACCTAAGTCTTTATTTAGAAGAGGATGTTCCTACAACAAAGAAAGTTAATATACAACAACAACAAATAATAAGAGACTTAAGTCATGAAAGACTTGAGCCTGCCCTGTGGATCATTCTGACGAACCCAAGATGATGAGTTAGATCCACTATTGTTCCTGGATTCCCTGTAGTTAAATGGTCTTTTATATGTCCAAGAACAATCTCCTGAGGACTTTTCAGCAGAATCCCAATTACCCCTTCCCATACACATTTGGTCAGTATATTCATACCAATGATTAACACCATTGAAAGGGTGAGATCCATATCTAATTCTATTGGTATTCATATATCTATTATTAAGAACAGACCTATTGGAATAATCAGGCCAATCAGCAGGAGTGGAATACATTCTGCTGACAGGATATTTAGCCTGTGAAGCTACTGAGGATTTGGTACATGTGTTAGTCCACTTTTGTCTAGGTCTATTATTAACAACAGAAACACCCATCCTCTTTTCATGAAAATCACAATCCTTAATTAAATGCAACTTGCTACCACAAACAAAACACTTCTTTTTCTTATAAGGTTTATTAAATCCAAAAGATGTCTTATTAAACATAGAATTATTCAAACAAACATCAGAAACATAATTGTTTTGTAAACACTGAAAGGAATTGTTTTCAAAAGAAGTAAATAACAAGTCTTCAGAAGAGGATGTCTTAGAAAGAACTTCATCAGCAGCAACTTCAGAGTCCACAGACTTGTAAGATGACTTGTCAGAATTCTGTATTGAGGACTTGGGTGAGTCTGACTTGGTCTTGGAATCACAGCTGGCATAACTAGAGGTCTCTGAGGTCTTGTCCCTAGAAGAACAAGAGACATAAGTGTTAGAATCATTACTAGATATACTTCTAGTGTCAGGGGAGTCATTGATCCTAATTCCAGTGGTTTCCTTTGAGTTTGGTAAGTCAACCTTATGGGATATGGGCTTAGGGGTTCCTATGGTTGGTGAGTCTTCAGACTTATTTGGCAAGTCTTTAGACTTTTTGCCAAAGAGATGGTGTGAACCATCAAAGTCAGAGGTTTTGGTAGAAGGCATAAATACACCTCTGATAGGTCCTGGTACAGTATGCATCTCACCTTCCTTTAGATAGTTTATTGGGACAGAATAATTATGATTTTTCTTATCTAAATAGTGATTTGCTTTTGGACCAACATATTTTCTAAACCCTAGACCTATCTCAGATGTTACAGACTTACTACTGTAGAGTAACCTAGATAATTTATCACCTGAAACTAGCCACTCTTTATGCCTAGCTGCTTCTTTATCCAATTTCTCTTGCAAAACATTTTTCTCAGACTCAATCCTAGCTTTTTCTTTTTCAGAAAATTTTAGCTCATTGCTAGCACATTCTAAATCTCTACTTAAAACTCTAATCTTTTCCTCATAAGCTAATTGATTCTGTTGAAACCACACCTTTTGTTGTTCTAAAGTTTTAAAAGCTTCTTTATATGTTGCAGCTTCAATAAAACAGGCATTATATTTTTGTTTCAGTTCATCATAAGCTTCTTTTAGAGATGTATAATTAGAATCACAATCACAAACACAAGTAGATACCTGAGGAGAGATTCCCATGAGACCAAAGCTATCATCACAACTAGCCATGCAGGAGATTTGAGGAGAGCTGCTTGTAGCATCTTCATGCTCATTCCAGTCCACACTTGTATCTATAGCAGTGATCAAGGCCTTTGATTCTCCAACTTCCACTTCTTTCTTCTTGTATGCTGAATACCTGGTACTAGCTTCACCCTTCTTGGCTGTGCATTCTCTTGCAAAATGGCCAATTTCTCCACAAGCATAACACTTTACTTTCCTTCTATCAAACCTAGCTGCATCTCTTCCATCAACATTGAGCTTTTTACCAACCTTTTGCTCAAATCTTCTAACTTTGAGAGAGAGCATAGCCATCTGCCACTTTAAGTCCAATTCTTCCAAAGCAAGTTCATCAATTTGCTCAAAGTCTTCATAAGCTATTTGTTGCTGTTTGTCAACTTCAACAACAAATGAATGAAGCACATCTTCCAACACATTGCTAATCTTTGGATGAGTTATTGGATTAGCACTTGAAAACGACAAAGTGGTCATTGGAAGACTTTGGCTTGGAGTGGATGGACTTGTGTAAACCTGAGGTGCTGGAGATGGACTTGAGTAGGTATGTGGCATGTAATTTGAGTTAGAACTAACAAATACAGATTGTGAAGGAGTAGCTGCATATGGAGAGAATCCCTTTATGTTACCTTCCAAAGCTCTGAGTTTGTTGTACAAGTCATCAAAGCTGAGGTAGTCCAAACCACCTTTGGTTTTCAATGATATGCTCACCTGAGACCATGAGGAAGGCAAGGCTCTCAGAAACCTGGAGTTCACCTCCTCATTGTCAGGTTTGGCTAGCAGCTGATTCAAGTGACTTAGAATCTTCTGAAACCTGTCATACCCTTTGTGGAGACCTTCCTCTTCAGTTATCTTGAATTCTTGGAATTCTTGTTTCAACATACTCTTCCTCATCCTCTTTGATTCTTCATTCCCACCAAATCTGGCTTTAATAGCCCACCAGATTTCTCTTGGATTAGTCATGGAATGAAAATCTCCCATGTGGTCATCAGGGATTGCCTGCAGCAATATGGTTCTTGCTTTGTTCTCCCTTTGTACAGCAAGAATTTCTTTAGCAGAAACAGGTTCCAAAATCGTAACTTTACCATCAGCATCTACACTTTGCTTTTTGGGACGACAACCATTGAGTATAACATTCCAGAGGTTATAGTCAACACTTGCAATCCAGTTCTGCATCTTCATGGCCCAGATCTCATACTCATCCTTCCTAAGAAAAGGAAGTTTTGCATTGCTGTTGGAGAAGGCCACCTGTTGTAGTTGTTGAGTAAGAGAGCCTGCTTCTGAGAGAACAACATCACCGCCTGGTTTGTCTCCCATTGGTACTCAATGAATAGTTTTTGTGATTGTGTTGAGGTTACAGAGAGTATCTAGTGGCTCTGATACCACTTGTAGGGATCTATTCCTTGATAGATCACGAGCCAATAGATCGTTAGTCAACTAATGTAATCACTAGCTAGACTAAGTTAGATAATCTCTGTGAGCTTGTAATTATGTGGAATATAAAAACAAACTTATACTAAACTTGATCCTCTATGGATCTATAAACTAATAATATTAATGAAACTCGTACTAGAAACTTGTACGTATTACAATGACCTAGGGTTCCTTATATACTAGTGAAAACCCTAACCTTTCTTACAAGAAACGAATAATGAAAAACTAATAAAAGATATTCTACATATCTTGTCCTAAAATACATAAGTTATATCCACGGTTAAACTCTATCCGTAGGATCTCTAGATGTCCGCAGGAACCAGTCATCAGCAGAAAGTCACTAAGCCTTCCGCAGGAACCTGTCAGCAGTATCAATCAGTAGTATCTTCAATAATTCCTTACAGGATCACTGAGCTGGATGAATTGGGTCCAATTATTGAAAAGAAGAAGAATGTCATTATTAAGGATCTGATGAAATTCCTGATCCACAGGTATGAAAAATTAAGGAAGATGGCAGGTGAACTTGGAATTCAGTCTCCTCCGCCCGCTCCAACTGCTCAACAGTCTCAGGCTCAATCCTCAAGAAGGAAGAGGAAAAACATTGAAGCAGAACCTGAAGTCAAAATTCCAGGTCTGGATTGCAATATGAGTCTTCTTAAAGGTGTTCCTTTTGTCAACAAAATGGTGATTTAAGTTCCTGAATATGGTATATTCTTCACTGATGAGTATGGGAATGAAGTTTTCCAAAGATGGAGTGATATTGATCATGCTGGGATCGAAGCTATAGTGGGTTATCTAATGATGGCTAGTGAAATCAATACCCTTGAAAATGTGAAGTTCGGTCCAGATCTAGGGAAAAAGATTGCAGAACATACTGACCAAGACAAACTGAAGTCAAAGAAGCTGAAGCTGGAAAAGTTAGGATATCACTTGGACTAAAGAACTCAAAATTAAGCCTTCTAGTGACTATGATGGGAAACTCTTGTAATCAGTAAAATGATAACCCATGTCTCTTTTGTTAAAACAGTGTTCCTTAAGATGCATTATAGAATCTTCAGTGTAAGAAGAAGCCTTTGCTCACTTACATTGATCAAAACACTTAGGCTATTCTTATATCCAACTAGGGGGAGATTTTTGGGTCAATTGTTTACCCAAACACTCCTAAATCTAGGATATGAATAGAAAATCTGAAGTGTTTCAAACCCGTGAACACAATCAAGTCACTGAGTGAATAGTCACTCAGTGAGTCATCTTCAAGATGCTCAAGTCTAAAGATGAAAGACTTTCCATTCAGTGAACCGGAACTCAGTGAATGATACCTGAGCCAAAAAAGAAGATGATGAATCAGTGAGTGATGACAATAGCTCTCTGATTCCTAAATTTCCTCCTCCACTATGAAGATCAAGAACTAAAGACTAGAGTCTTTAGGCTAAAGATTAGGTGGGAATTTTCACTAATATGTTTGAGCGGGATAAAGCAAACTTTAGTGATAAGTCAAATTAAGTACGTGCTGGTCATAAAAGTTGTGAACAATAGCCTGCACCGTTCATTAAAGCAAGAAAAGAGCATTTCCCAATGTTGATGCATTAAGTTGTCAAACTTACTCCGAGATGTATTAGGTTTATAGTTAACCATCCCTTGATAAAAGAGTGAATCACTTGGAAGAAATGAGATGATGACCAAGGAAACGTGCGTATGAAAACTTTGGGAGATTTAAGACAATTTTGCGACTATTTTAACTTTCAGATTTTGACACTAGAGACCGCGTAAATGTTCAAAAGAAATTTTTATCAAATACACGTGCACTAGAAAGTTTCCAGTGCATAACACACAGGGAATAGTCATTTAAGCATGTTAGCGTACTTAGGCATGCATCGACATAATAAGCAAAGAGATTAATGTGTAAGATGTAGGTTTCCCTTCAATCATTTTCATCACACAATGTCAATAAGTTAGAAGTTTTGATAAGAGATGAGATGGAGCGAGGTTGAAAGAAAGGTTATGAGACATAATATTATTTCTTAGTAAAAAGTACAATTACAAAAACCTATCCAACTATACTCCTCACCATAGAGTGAGGGGGTATTTATACTACTGGAGCAGCGAGGTATGCTGCTGAAGCGAGGTACGGATTGGGCCTGTTGGGCCTAATCCCTTTACATAGATCAAGTGTACTGAGCTGCCTACCTTGCTTCCCTTATTACAAACTAAATAAAAAGTAATATTGTTTCTAATTATTACAATAACAAGACCTAGAATAATAACACTTCTAGAACAATTCCTAACAATCTCCCCCTAAGAGCGTAGGGAGCAATAACTCAAATTAACACCATTTTCCCCACCACGTTAGCGCCACATCATTTCAACACCAAATAACATAACACCAAAAAACATCCCGTAATCATAACACCATATAACACCACCTTTTAGGACTCAATTTTTTTTTTTAAATTGCAATCTACAAATTCAACCCTCAACAATAACATTTATTAAATAATCTAATACTTTATTAATAAAATTAATTAGTCCAAATCCAACCATAATTCACACAAAACAACTACATTAATTCTAACAAATTTAGGTCAGCCTAAAAGCTTTACTAATTTTCATTTAGGCCCATTTGAAGCCCAATAGCAAAGGCTGTTTAACCCATTCTAAATCCAACCATAAAAGACAAAAATTTTCTACCCCTATTCATATTTTTACGTAGCCACCATTATCACCACACTCTCAAACCTTATGCATCAAAGCTGTTTAATCACCATCATCACCATATGCAGCCACCACACAAACCATACGCAGCTACCATCATCAACCACATAAAACTAGCCGTTGACATTAATGCGAGGGGATGATTTAATTTTTTTAATCACACTTGCGTTTCAACGCAAGTTACCACAACAACGTACATTACAACGCCTGGCCAACGCTCGAAAGCTTGGAGAGGGCAACGCCCTATAACGGCATTGTTTTGTTGCCATGTAGGACGAAAATATGTTGGGGCATTATTGCTCCCTGTGCTCTAAGGGTTGATTATTTAGGTCTTGGCTCAAAAGCATTTAGTCTTGGTCTATCACCCACATATGTCTCCCACCTCCTCATTTGATCACAAAACTTGAAATGCCTCATGATATGACTTTCAAACATCCTAAAATTATCCAACTCATTAGAATGAAGTATGTTCACATGATATCCAGTCTCATTGTCTTTGATTTTCCTATAGATCTTGTCATGCACCTTTTTCAGATTTGAGTCACAGTACTTTGGAATTTGATCAATCGTGAGGACTCATTTTTCTCCTTTGCTATTCTTGACATATCTGACCACTGGATCTAATATAACGGTATAAAAGTCATGATTTTCAATTCCCTCAAATGTGATTGTAGGAGCAGTGAGGTTAACATGCCATTGGTAACTTTCAATACCCAACTGAAAGTCTTATACTCTCCCCAGAATAACACTTGTTTGGATAAACACCAATAGTGAGTCAAAAAGACATGTGTTGAAGTGTTCCAGTTTCTTATGCATATAAAGTAAGGAAAAATCTTAAATGTCATTTATATTGAGATACTTAAAGTCTAATTCGGCAAACTCGTGTACACTTCTGTCATCTCCTACCATGACAATCTTTGTCATGTATGAGTAACCTAATATGAAGGTACTTTCAACATTCAATACTTCCTTGATCTTGTAGTTAGAGTTTAAGTGTTCGCCGTCAGCATTGACGATTCTTTGCTTTACTTTGTATGCTAGCTTTCTTCGGTTATCATACCAGTGTGATATGGACAACCTAGCTTCTTCATTGAATCTCTTTCACTTAACAACTTTCTTAACCCATTTGTCGGTGATTATTTCTTCAATGTCATCTTTAGTGAATTCTATGGGAGTTAGTGTGAAGATAGATAGCACATAAGACTTCTCATCAGTGTTACCACATTTCAGATATGCAAGATCATAGTTAAGAAACTTTGGAGCTGGTTTTGATGGATCTCTGGAACAACTGTAGAGACTCAATCTCTGTTTCGTGGCTCTTATGGATCAAGTAGCTTTTCATTGGTATCTTCCCAATGTACTGTTGAGTTCATGTATTTATCTAATTCTTGGGTATGGTATTCGTACTCAACACTACTTTCACACCAGTCTCTCAGCATTACATTCATCGTCTGTTCTGTTTTGTGAAAGTCTTCAACTGTTACACGATTGTCCCACTTTCTCATTTTATGGTAATCTTTCTTGGATTTCTCAGATGAATCAGGTTAAATCTTGCCTTCTCCCATTTCATACCAGTTAAATTCTTCGTCTAAGGAGTCCTCGTCTCTACCCAAAACTTCTTCTTCATGAAATATTCTTTTGAGTTCTTCATCTTCATTTTATTGTTGAGTAGAGGATGATGTTTGTTGTTTAGGGTTTGTGTTGTTACCGGCAGATGATGATTCTCTGATATTTGTGTGCCTATTCGCATTCTCCCCCTCAGGGTTACCACTATCGGGGTCATCCTATTGATCTCTACGAACTGTTTCGTCTCTGCAAGTTGTGGGTGTCACTCTTCTACGTTTGACCCTCTTCTTTAATACCTCGAACAATTCTAGATCCTCAGCTTGAAGTAATGGTCTTGTGATCATGTAAGCATACAAGTTGTTTCATTTCTACATTAACACTTTACTTTGTATTATTCCGCTCATATGATCATGGACTGTAGTAGCTAAGACCGTTCTGACTCCTTCTTGCAATTTGTCAAATTGGTTATGAGTAATGGAAGTTTCATTCATACCATGGAGGATTTGTTCAAGTTGAGCATTTGTGAAGTATGAGGGAGGAGGTGGTGATTGAGGTGAGTGTGATGTACTTGGTAGTGTTGAAGGTTGAGGTTGCTAAAGAGATACGATTGTGGCAGCAGCAACGGAAAATTCCATCAGTACCTGTGCCAAACCTGAAAGGTTCATTTGTAAAGTTGGTAAGGGAGTGTGAACCTCAGACTCAGTGATTAGCAAATCACATACAATATTAATATTGGGGTTCACACAAGCTGTACCTGATTGCTCAGGATTTCCACCCGATCCCGATAGACCTAAATCCACTACAGGAGTTATGCCAGTCGTTCCTATTGGCTTAAGTACATCAGCCAAGGTGGGGACTATTAGCTCTTACGCAAAATGGGTAGCATCTTGTGAGGATGTTGTCCTAGGAAGCTAATGGTGTATGAGTTGGACTGTCCAGTACCTGATGAGTTACTATGAGGAGTTATGGGGTACTGGTACGCGTCATCTTCAGATTCAGCATCATTAGAATCATCTTTATGAAGTGTCACTGGTTGTTCATCACCAACTATTGATACTTTATCTCTATGCTCAACCATTTCTTCAATCTCTTCTGCAATTCCTTAGACATCTATAGTAGAAAAGCTGTGTTTGGAACACTTTATAAGTCAAAGTGTTGGTCATTACTATTTGTAATAGGTCGTTAGATTATATGGCTTACAATTTTTTGTAATTAATATCTGGTCCATGTAGTAAGCCCATGGGCCGTGTTGAAAGGTTCTTCTAGAACCTAGGGCAACACCCTTATCTTGTAAACACTATAAATGCCCCTCCCCTAAAGGAAGAGGATGTTAGTTCTTTTTTTTATTCAATTTCATTATTCATTTCATAAGGATCTTCCACTCTCTCTCTATCTCTATCTCTATCTTTCTCTTTCTCTCTCTCTCTCTCTCTCTCTCTCTCTCTCTCTCTAAGATTATGATTGTTGGTTGATAGAATGGTGACCTAACAAGTGGTATCAATCGCTAAGGATTGCTTAGGTTGGGTATTATAAAGTTTCGATTTGATTTTAAAGTTTTAGAAACTCTTCGAGTTAGGATTTAAAAAAAATTAAATTCATGTTTAAAACTTTAAAGTTTGTTACTTTATGATAGTTTAGGTACTATTAAGTTAGATTTGGTAGAAAACTTGGAATAAAAACTCGGTTCGTGGTTAATTTTAGAGATTTTAGAAGTTAAGTTACGGTAAACTTCAAGTTAGAATTGAATTTCTTCCAGTTAGGATTTGAAGGTCTTCGACTTAACATAAATTTCTCCGAGTAACGTTTGCTGTTCTTTGAGTTAGGAAGGTTCTTCAAGCAAGGGTCTTCGAGTTAGTGTATTCTAAAGTTCTGTGTATATTTTTCTGAGCTAGGAAATCAGAACTTGTTTTATAATCCTTCTACTAAGGGGATATATACATCTGGAGTTCTCATCCTTCTAGTAAGGAAAGTTCTTCGAGTAACATATTTCTTCAAGTTAGAAGATTCTTCGAGTAAGGAAGCAATTCTAAGTTCTGAAATACTTTCCGAGTGTGGAAATCAGGACTTTAAGGTTTTTATCCTTCGAGTAAAAATTTATATACTTCATCAGTTATTATTCTTCGAGCAAGGATCTACTCTTCGAGTAAGGATTTCTCTGAGTAAGGTTTTCTTCGAGCAAGCTTATTCGAGTAAGGAAATTTACCAGAATCTTCTACTTAGACTTTCACCAAAACATCTGATAACGCTCATTTCGTACATATTTTAGTCGCGTTATTTGTATGTTTGTGCATTGTATTTGGTTGTGTTTGTGAACATTTTATGCTTAAAAGGTACAAAATATATGTTAAGGTTCAGGTACAACCAAGTCCAAGGAATTAGCAAGAAAGATGGTGAAAAGTCGTTAAATCAAGAGCTTATGCACAACGGAAGATTCTACCCATAATAAAGACTTCAGGAAGATCGTCAAAGATAAAGAATCAAGTTATAAAGATTCCCGAGTCTATAGAAAGATCAAGTATTCATGAAATAAGAGAGAAGGTACATGAAAGTCCACCATGAATTATGGCTTACTTCTTCAACCAAAGGTTCAAGGAAATACAACTAAGGCTTAAGTTCAACCCAAGGTTCAAAACTGCCATGTCAATCTTCTTCCAAACCTTGGGCTGGAACTTTGAACCTCGGGTTGAGACCCTCAACCTTGTGTTGCTGCAACTTCTGGCTTCCTTAATGACTACTTTTAATGATCTAACTCTTCATATGGGTTGTCATTTCACTTCATTTACTTCAAGTCCAAAATTTTATGACACTTTATGCCCAAGAAACTTGCTTGGTGACCAAGGAGTAGCTATTCTATTAATTGGAAGCTTGGCCAAGAGAGATGACACACTACTACTAATCTCTTAATCAATTTACTCTCTCAAGAAGGCTACAAGTAAGAAAATGTAGGAAGAATTTAGCTTACATTCATCATTCATCATTGATATCATTAAAGGGATCATTGTTGATCATCTCATAATTGTTCCTAACTCTTGTAATCATCATTACAACATTTGTAAGACTCTTTAATCATGTTTTCAAGTGATAAATTTTCTGTGGTTATTTCTTTGTTTTCCATGAGCGGCTAAGTACCTTATGCGCTTGCCTAGATGATGTTTGTAGTATGATGATTGGTTTATTATTAATGGTGTAATAGGTTTAAAGAGACATTGTTAACTAATCGATTGTAACCCTTTGTCTATAAAGGTTTTACCTTATGCATTGACCATTTCATATGTAACTTGGTTAACTAAGAAATCTAAAAACTGTAGTTGTCAATTACTTATGAAACTATCGTGAATCAAATAATTGAATTGTGTTAGTTTTGTTTGATCAAACTTAATATTTTTTTTGTCATCATAAAATCTTGACGAGGATTGAAAGTGTTGGAAATAAGAGAATTAGTACACCAGCTAATCAAATTAGAACACCATCTAATTTATTGATCATCAACCATGAGAACCATTGTCATAATCATGCTATTTGTATTGTTCAAACTATTCTAGGCATGTGTAGTTTTAATCTATTGAATTTACATCATCATCATTATTTACTTGTTTTTTAGAATAATTGCTATCTTGTGTTATAATCAAACTCACATTCCAAAAACTAAACAAATCCTTGTGAACGACCTCGGCTTACCATATCATCTCTTGCTACACATGAACGAGTATACTTGCTCGTATGTGTTTCGTTTGAATCATTGGTAGATCGTGTTTATAAATTTAAAACTGCACCCTTGACACACATCAACATCTAATCTACCTATACCTAAACAACAATGACAACAACCTAAACTAACTTTATAGATCCATAACATTTTTTAACAACAATCAATTGATCATGTCTCAACCACCGTATCCTTATTATCCTCATTTCCTTATTAGCTCTTCAAGAAGGACAATCATTCCCGCCTCCCCTACTACAACAACCTCCTCAGTAACCATTTCCAACACAATACTCTTCACAACAATCCCATTGGTTTGCTCAGATGTATGAAGCTGTCTCTAATCAACAATCAATTCATGAAGCTGGTTCAGATACTCGTCCTCCAATGCTTACACCAGGAAACTATGTACAGTGGGCAAGTAGATCTCTAAGGTACATGGAACTAAAGAAACCTCATGGTAAGTATCTTAAGAAGGTGATACTAGAAGGACCCTTTCAAATGCCAACTAAAACTGTTCCAGGTGACCCCACAGCTGTTCCACCAAGACCAGAGACTGTAACAATTGTTCCAATCAGCCGGTTAACTCCAGATCAACTACTTCACCTTGAATCCGATGAAATTTCCATGCAAGAAATCCTTCTTGGAATCCTAAATCCGATCTAAAAAAGTTTTGATTCACAGACAAAGGCTAAAGCTATGTGGGAACATGTACATCTTTTGATGGAAGGCACTGTACTAAACAATGTTGACATGAAGTCTAAGATGTATCATAACTTTGATGTGTTTATCATTGAACCCGGGGAATCACTTGAAACATATTATCATCGCTTCATAAATGTGATTAATGATTTGGAAAGAAACATGATTCATTTACTTGCTATTGCAATCAATAGAAAGTTTCTAAACTCCTAAGGCCCCAATTGGCACAAGTATGTTACTTTTGTTCGCTAAGTCAAGGATCTTCATAGTGTGAAGTATGGATTGCTTTATGACTATCTAAAACATCATCAGTATGAGGTTATTAAAGAAAGAGATGCTTGTAGAACACAAGGATTTGCTCCACCACCAATTACTGATCTAATAGCACTCATGGCACATGCATACCCCACTGCTTACCCAAAATCAAATCATGCTTTTGATCAACAACAATGCCACTTTGCTTATGCTCCACTGACTCCCACTCATTCTGTTGTTTCAAATCTCAGCTCAGATGCCATGTACTATGCCCAAACAGAGGATGAACCAGATGATGCTTTTGATGCTTTAAATCAAGGAATGTCATTGTTGGAAAGGGCTTTCTCCAAACTCTCTACTTGATTAAAAAATCGTCTTCGCACCTCATCTGATCCTAGGAATCAAGCAGTTGTACAAGGTAGCAGAGTTGTAGTCGAGAACAGAACTAGTGGTTGTAGGATGATAACGAGTGGTTTTACTGGAAATTCAGGGAATGGTCAAGCGATGTCAGGGAGTTCGAGAAATATGACTAATGTAGGAATATTTCAGAGGAAAGTTGAAGTTGTGGATACACGGAATTCAAAGGATTTAGGCACTACTCTTTGTTGTTATAGTTGCAAGAAGCAAGGACATCTAGCCAATGCTTGTCCTGAACCACGAACCAGAGGAGGTGATTACTAAAAACAAGTCATGCTTATGGCATACAAAGATGAAGCAGGGGGTCAGCTCAATGAAGTTCAGTAGAAGTTAATGGTAGACACTCTCTTTGATGATGAATATGAGGATTTGGAAGCAAATGCAGTTGTCTTGATGGCTAATATGCAGGAACATCACATCAGTGAAACAGAGAATGGACCCTTATATGATACAAATGGTCTTTCTCAAGTACATGACTCAGAAATATGCCTTATCAATGATATTGTATCTGTATCTGCACATGACGAGCAACAATCTGTTCAAACTACTTCATTATCAACTCTTAATGATGATAATCAAATTAACCTAGTTGTTACATTTTATGATCAAAGTGACGATGACAGTAATGAGTATGTTGAACATAGTGAAGCTTTGCCTGGTCCAGATTCAGAATTCCTTATTTCATTACTTTAACATAAGCAAGCTCAAACTGCCAAATGTAACGAGATAAACCAAACCCTTAAAGCTGAGATTACCTCATTAAATGTTGAACTTGAGAGTTGTCAAAAATGTTTAAATGATTTTGAAACAAAAGCTAAAAGAGAAGAAAGTTTTGAAGTGGCCTTTAAAAAATCATATGTTAACGAACAAAACATCTTACATCAAATGCAAGAACTTGTTGCCTTAAACACTGAATTGGTTTCAAAAATTGAACATGAAAAATATGAGTTTCAAACACATACTGAAAACCTTCAAAATCTAAACAAGAGTTTTCAAAGAGTCATTCAAATTTTTCAGAGTTCAAACAGAAATCTAAGAAACGCATTGATGATCAAATTAGTGAAATCATTCGCTTAGAAAAAAGGTTAAAAGATTTTGGAACTGTTGTATATATGATTAGCCACACAATTACACAAGTTCAAATGACAACTTTACAACCGAGTCCGGATGAATCACAACGTTTTGCTATTAATTACAACCACCCACGTTTTCTACACACAACTCTCAAGGAAAAGCCAAAATTGTATAGTGTTCAATGTCTATTTTACCCTAGCATGCATCTTGTTGTATATGATTGTGAGGAACAATGGGCACAAGAAGATGAGAGTCGATTAGAACTGCATCAAATTGGAATCATACCATATGATTACACATATCAGAATGCTTCTTATAAACATCATAAACACTCATGTTCTATTTCTGAACTACACGAGTCATCTTCTTTAGAAGGTTCCATTCATAAAATTGCACAAATAAATGGACCTTTACCCTCATCTAGCAAAAGCGACTTTTTGCCAAAACCCCCTAAACCTTGTTTAGAACTACGATACTTTCAAACGTTTATGAAAGATATTTAATTTTTAGAAAATGCAATTGAAGAGAATTATGAGTTGAATGCTTTAAATTTTCAGTTGGCTTATGCAATTATTTGAACACAGATAGAAAACAGATAACAAATAAGAGGTCAAGCCGATAGTAAGGAAGATGTGCTCGATAATTGTTTAGTTATTTATGATGAGTACTATTTATGCCCTTTCTCTATGGTTGCTTACGTGTATGTGTATCTCATGCCAATGTCTAGATCAAGTCCAAACATCTAGATTTTGGGTTTTTAGTCTTCTCTTCGGAAAAGTCCTGTCACGACTAATCAGAAATCCGCATAAAGTCCTCCTTAATGATTACTTAGTTTATTTATTAATTAATCCTTAAGGGCTTACATTAATCATGCGAACGATGTTAATGAAGTAATATCGCTAGCCAAATAGCAGACATGGCACGATAAACTAATAAAGTAGTCAAAACATACGCATAAGCATTGCAGACCAATAAAACATCATATAATCTTTAATGAGTGAAAGAATATTGAGTATGAATCTAATGAAAGAAAGAGCACGCTAACCAAATGATTAAAGAGTACTGATGTAATTAATCGAATCTTCCTATGTAATTATAGCACTAGCAGGACCTTCTTATTGCTCTGATTTCATCCTTCTGGTTGTGTCTTTGTGTGGTCAGACGTCGCCTCTTCTAGGTATTGTGTCTCTAAAATTCGGTTGTGAATGAGGTATTTATACATTCTAGGAACAGAGTCGATACTTCGTATCAATTTATGTGATACGCCGTATCTCAGTAATCTAGCGTGGGGCCTAAGATTATTATATTCTGAAATATTCATACACCGCCATATGATACAGCGCATTACTGAGCTTTATACAGCGCATCTTGTCTTCTTATCTTGGAAATCTGGTGAAGTCTTCAAGGTAGATGCGTCGCATGCTGTTTATGTCATGCGGCGTATCTTGGGCAAAGCAAGTCAGATCTTCTCATTGACCAAAGTTTCATATACGGCGTATGAGAAGAATCCATACGACGTATGCTTCAAAGTCTGGCAATGGTCTTCATATTCGTCTAAGTCTTGTTATACAGCATATCCATCTAGAATGATACGACATATCTTCTTTCAATTCAGTAGACTTTTCCATCTTGATCCATTTCGCTCTAATTTATGTCCAAAATAGCTAACTTTTACCAATTGCTTGTTTATAACTGAGATTTACGAAATTAGGTGATTAAGTATCAATTATCATATAAAATAATATAAACAAGCAATATACATAGGATAAATGATGCTAATTATATGTTGTTATTTGGTGTCATCAGGTACCATATGCCTTAACTCTATGAATGTAAAAATCTCCCCTAAGAAAGCTTAAAGTCTATTAAGTCTCCTAGGATCTACAAGCCGTAATTCACGCAATAAATACGGCGAGAAAAACTACTAGCGCACTCTAGGGTTGCGTTTTATAAGATGGACAGGCTAGTACATATAAGAGTGTTTTCTTAATCTAACGTAAGGTACTCAATTAAATAAGAGACGCCAATCAATAATCAATAACTATGTTTCATTCAATCTAAGTAAACACTAATAGACATATTAAATGATTAAAGTTGAATTACTTATCTTCAACAAAACATGGATAAAGTGGCTGTAAAAAGCCTTACAAAGTAGCAGAATTTCGTCTAGGGTTTCACCTCTCCAAAGTGTTATATGAATAAAGGAAAACATACTAAAATATATGTAGTTTACATCTGTGATGGCGCCACGTTATGGGTTGTGCCGCCGTCAGTCCTCCGTCATTAGGGTTTTGTCTGTTGCAAAGTCGTTGTTGTAACAATGTCACTAGTATCTTCTGATGCCTTCATGAAGGTCTTGACGTCGTCAGCCTTTAAAAGTTCTAGGTCGTCATGTGTAAGTTTTACTCTGAATCTTTGTCTTCAAATACAAGTGATGCCGTCAGGTTATAAATTCTTCCAAAGTTTTGAGCCGTTGCTTGTAAAATTTGTATAATTCCTCATCTCCAATTTGCAAGTGTTAGGAATTATTAAATTGTAATAAGTATATTGCTACTACTAGAGTATTTATGGTTCTTGCTGGAATGTATATAGTTCATGCTGGCATAGTATTTTTATTGCTTCTGCTGTTAGCACAAAATGGTTCCTGCTGACTATTTTGTTTCTACGGGTTGTAGCAATAGTCAAACCCGTATATGTTTAGAAGTTTGTTAGAGAAAGAGATATGCATGAGTTATATTAGGAAGTGATAATTTATATCTCCTCTACACGTTTTGTAGTTAATGCCGATTAGGGTTTCTTGTAGTATAAAAGAAACTCACGGCTATGAAGAATAAAAATCTTGGAGAACAATTTTACTAGCTAGTAATATAGATCCATAGAGGATCATTGTTATTTAGGTATTCTTCTTCAACTCTTTTGTTTATATTCCGCATAAATACTGGTTTATTGTTAGAGTATCTCTTGTAGTTTACTTGTGATTACATAAGTACTCTACGTATTCTAACTGGCTCAAAGATCTATCTAGTACTGATCCTACAAGTGGTATCAGAGACTGGTTAGAGACTCTATAAAAGAAGAACCCTTTTTCATTAAATCTCTTAAACCCTCATACAATGACATCATCCATAACAGATGATTCTCAAAACTCACCAGATAAACCTCAAACGCAGAATGTCCAACAAACTCTCACAACCACTGTTACAAATAATAATCCAAAATTTCCTTACTTGAAGAAGGATGAATATGAGACGTGGGCCATGAAAATGGAGTACTGGATCACAAACAGTGATCACAATCTCTGGAACATCATTCTGAATGGAAATAGTAGGAAGAAGACAGGAAGAGATCCTAAAGGAAACATCATAATTCTTCCTCCTTGTTCTGCAGAAGAACGCATTGCTATTCAGAGGGAGACCAAAGCAAGAACTTTACTGCTTCAGTCTCTCCCAAAAGACCATGTGGGTGATTTTCATCACCTAGATGATGCAAGGGACATCTGGTTGGCAGTTAAAGCCAGATTTGGAGGTAATGATGAATCAAAGAAGATGAGGAAGTCCATTGATGAGGCGAAAAATGAACCATTTTTAGGAGGTCATTTAAGCCGGAATTGGAATTTATTTGATCAAATATTGCCCTAAATCATTCCTTTTGTGATTTTAGGTACTTTGGGAGTGATTTCTGGAAAAGGAAGCATTTTGGACGTTTTTGGAGCATAAAAGTGAAAAAAACGGCAAAGTCTTAATTTTCCTTGCTGGGAACAGTACCTGACGGCGTCAAGAAGGATTTGATGACGGCGTCAAGAGCAATTTTGGGGACGACCCAGAGAAAACGTGACGGCGTCAGAACAAGGGCGTCAAGAGTAAAAGTGGTGACGGCCCAGAGTAGAAACACACATGACGGCGTTAGCAATTGATCTAGGCAGTCCGAGAACTTTATTGGCGGCGAGATGACGGCGTCAGAATTTTCCTCTCGACGCCGTCACCTCCTGAAATCTATATATACTTTTCTAATTTTCATTCATTAAAGAGGAACTTGTGTGGAGAATTTTAGGGCCGAACTTTATAAACCCTAGTTCATTTGTAACAGTGTTTTCAAGGGTTTTCACCCCTTGAAACCCTTCATGTTCAATTGAGATAAGTATTCTTCCAATTCATTCAATATGTCTATGTGTTGTTTGAATATATCTTACACTTGTCTTGATTTTAACATGCTAGGCTAGATCTACTGTGTGTTTGCTTAGATGTAATGAAACCTAGATGTTGATTATAGGTTGATTGATTGTTTATAGTTATAATGAATGGATGATTTCAATGTTAGGCTTAAGAAAACTGGCAGATCTCCATTGTGTAACTTGCTAGAACGTCTTAAGAAACATGAACCGATGTGTACTAGGTTTTTATGGTTGTATTTAAAGCATGAGCGAATTCTAGTGATCCCATGTTAGGAGCTTCTTGCAGGCTCGACATAGGAGTGAAGTAGGAGCTTACATAATTGGGGAAGTAAGTACGCCACCCCATGATTGGTATTAAGGAATACAATCCATCATCCACGCAACTATAACAAGTAATTAACCTGTAAAAGATATCTAGGGAGTAGTGAAATCTAAGTAAACACAATTCTCCCATATATTGTTCACACCACTAGTTTAATTTAGTTTATTTACATTTTTGTTATTTTATTTTGATTGCATCTTAGTTATTGGGTTAGTTAATTAGCAACTAATTCCGCCCACTCCTCTAAAAACCCGAGATTTTATTTGCTTTTATAAAATATAAAAAATACAAAAAGAATCATCCCTCACCTCTAGACCTAGTTTTTAGGCTTTCTAATCCTAGCGACACTATTCCTGAGTTGAACGATCAATCCCCCGGTACTTGTCACTATACTATACTACAACGATCAGGTACACTACCTGGTGGGGGTTGTAAGCTTCTCGAGATCCCTCGAGAGGTAAAGCCTGGTGTAATTCCCACGCATCAAGTTTTTGGCGCCGCTGCCGGGGAATAGTTATTGTCTAGGTTAGGATTTCTTTTTATTAGGTCTACTTGCTAGATTCCTTTCTAGTAAGACTTTATTTTTATTTTTAGGTTTTCTTTAGTCTATCTTATTTCTTTGTTTCTTTTGTTCGTAAACTATCTCGATGGATAACAATAACATTGATCGTTTGATTCCTGTTATTCGTGTTTTTCGTCGCAAGATTTTCCAAATGCCCGCCCTAATCCCCTTAGGGGAAAATGAAAACCCACCTAACCTCTCGCCTAACCACCACTTTGACAATAATTCTGAAATGGAGGAGTCTGACCATGATGATGACCATAGGGCTAGTCCTTTTTACTATTCAGACTCCGATGAGGATCTTGACGATGGTGATGTGATTAATGAGGATAGGATGGAAGATGAAGTGAACCCTCTTAGGTATGTTGACCCTAGAACAAGGATTGAGTGTGATAGCTCATTCAATATGCAATTTCCTTGTAAGATTGGATTTAGGAGCTTTAATGCCTACCTTAACTCATCTCTCCCAATGAACATAATCTCGCGTAGTGAATATAATAAAATCATGGTATATGAGTTAGAATACAAAGGAGATAATGTTATTGCTAGGGCAATGTCATTGCATGTGTTTGTAGGGAGCTTTGTTTATCTTGTTGAGTACATGGTTATGGAGAATCTAGGAGAATTTATCGATAGTAAGTTAACCCAAGTTGTGTTTGGGAAACCTTTCAAAAGGTTAACCAACCTTGATGAAAAACTTATGGAAGGGTTAATTACAATCTCGGATGGGGATGAAGATTTTGTCTACCAAATGCCCCGTGCACACCCTAGGTTCAAGGATTTTTCTATGGAGAAGTGTAGTAGGTATCCGCCCCTAGAAATGCTAAGTGAGAATGATAAAAGAAAAGGGCTTAAATATACTCATGAAAAGCATAAAAGGTATTATCGTGGACGTTTAGAGTTAAGTGATGATTATAAGAAAGATGAGGCGACTATTAGATGGCTCACCCTTGGTTATGTGAGCATAAGCGACACACGATAGCCCATGACCTTGAGTCTAGCTACAAGACTCATAAATAAAGAAAAGCGCTTCTTGGGAGGCAACCCATGTTTTGTGTGATTTTTATTTTGTTTGATTGTTATTTGTTTCCGTATGCATGCTTTATTTTTATTGTTGGTAGATCATGTTTCAAAATAAAATGGTGAAAATACTTTATTTTGTCGTTTGGCTTAGTCTTAACTTCATCCAAGGGTATTTCGCAAAAGATAAGTGTAAGGGGAAACCCCAAATATGTTTTTTAAGAAACAAAATTGATCATGATTCTCCACAATATTAAATGAACATGTATATTCGTATTTGTTAGAGTCAAATGCTTGTATCGAGTCATAATGATGTTTTGCAGGATTTTCCAGGAAGTAGGACAAAGTTTTTCCAGAAATTTTCCGGAAACTTAACATAAGAATTTCTGCAGGTCACTTCTGACGGCGTCAGGAAGAAATTCCTGACGGCGTCACGTGTAAAATTCTGGAAATTTTGTTAGTTTTGTTTTTCTAACGGAGTCTTAAAGTTTTTGTTGAATCTTTAGTTTTATAATCTCCAGGAAATCTGCAAACACTCATTCCACAAGCATTATATCTTACTTTGTTTTCTAGGAATTATTATCATATATAGATTGCCGCCGATTTTACGCGAGGTTGCCTTGTTTGTTTTCTCAGGTTTAACAGGTTATGTTTGACAAGAAGATGATTTATATTCTGGAAGGGAAGCTTTGATTGTTCATTTTCTTGGAGGAAGATCTAACCTTGTTACCACACTATCCATACCAAGCGAATCAGGGGAGTATTTGATGTCATTCTTTTACCTGTTTTACTTTTACATTCTTTAATTGAACATTGGGGACAATGTTCATCCTAAGTATAAGGGGAGGGTAAAATGATGATACCTCATAGGATACACTTTCACTTGAGTTTGTTTGTTAGATGGTAGGTGTGTAATAAAACTATGAGAAATACTTGTTAGTGTAATTTTAGCGCCAAATTTAAATTTTTTTACAACATTTAGGAGTGAAACTTTAGCCTTAGCAAGCGTCTCATGGATAGGAGATCGTATGACTAGCACAAAACCGTATCATTCAGAAAAATTTTGCACCCAAACATGTGAGGTTCGCCTTTAGATTAGAGAGGAAAAGCATTTACTATTAGTGCTTATGAGTGTACCGGTAGCATTTAGATTCTAGAACTTGCGTTAGTGATGCATCCCGAGACCGCTAGTGAGACTATATTCGTGTAGTAGGATTTACTACATGATAAGAGGCATTAGGATCACCCTTGTGTTAAATCCGTATCATAATTACTTGACCATTTAAGTCATATTACTTGGCTAGTTAAGTCAACTAATTTTTCCCACACCTTAGCGTTGTACTCATTTTTAGTACACGAAACCCCTAGTACACCCCTCCGAGCCTATCTTTTCGTTTCTAACTTTAAGCATCTTACTTAAAGGAAGAATTTGTTACAACCCACTTAAATGTACACCCAAATCGCCTTAGCCTTCCGTGTATGCACTCATCTTTAGTGCATTATTGTTATTTGTTAAACCCTTAGTGAATTATCTAATTGATTACATGGTTGCTAAGTTGAGTCATATCCTTGTACATATTGTTTTGGGACGATTGGGACTCATGGGTAAAGTACTAATGTTATGGAGTAATGGGGAAGCATCATATTATTACCCCCATATGTGCGTTAATCTTAAAAGTACTCCAAGTGTTTTGATTATCTTGATTCGAGTCATTAGATTAGTTTATTGTAAAGTATGTAAAAATTCAAGTGTAAGGGGAATGTTTATTCCCTATGATGTATTATTTTGGATGGTAGGGTAAGAGTGTATGCAAAAAATAAAAAATAAATAAAAATAAATAAAAAAAAAATCGAAAAAAATCAAGAAAAATAAAAAAAATAGAAAAAGAAAAAGAGAAAAAACATACGGACTACCATCCCGTTTCATTTTATGTTTGTTTTATGTTTTTGTTATTTTTCATTTATTAGCTTAAGTCGAGTCTAGTCTTGGCTTAGCAACGCCATATTGTACATGTAATTAATCAAGATGATTAGCTCGCCACCAGTAAAGATTGCCTATATCCAACAAAACCGTGTATTCCATATCCCTACACCTAACATTACAACCCTTTTAAAAGACCTCTTTGATAGTTTATCCTAGGTGCTTACGCCATGTGGTGGAGGTTTGATCCTTTCCCAAACCTATGGTAATCTATTTTGCTATGACAGGTAGTGAGAGATGTTTTCCATTTCCATATTGTGATATATACTTTATTATACCCGAGAGATGTGAGTATCTAAACACTATTTGTGAGGTGCTAGTGTATGACCTCCGTGCTTGTCTTTGGTCTTTAGTGGAACGATTATTTGTTGTAATTACTTTTATATTAGTGTTAAATGACCCCTAACTTGTATTTTGATTAGAATAAAAGCGCATTTGCTTGAGCACAAGCAAATCCCAAGTGTAAGGGTATATGATGAGGCGAAAAATGAACCGTTTTAGGGGGTCATTTAAGTCGGAATTGGAATTTATTTGATCAAATATTGCCCTAAATCGTTCCTTTTGTGATTTTAGGTACTTTGGGAGTGAATTCTGGAAAAGGAAGCATTTTGGACGTTTTTGGAGCATAAAAGTGTAGAAAACGGCAAAGTCTTAATTTTCCTTGCTGGGAACAGTACCTGACGGCGTCAAGAGCAATTTTGGTGACGACCCAGAGAAAACATGACGGCGTCAGAACAAGGGCGTCAAGAGTAAAAGTGGTGACGGCCCAGAGTAGAAACACACATGATGGCGTCAGCTCTGGATCTAGGCAGTCCGAGAACTTTATTGGCGGCGAGATGACGGCGTCAGAATTTTCCTCTTGACGCCGTCACCTCTTGAAATCTATATATACTTTTCTAATTTTCATTCATTAAAGAGGAACTTGTGTGGAGAATTTTAGGGCCGAACTTTATAAACCCTAGTTCATTTGTAACAGTATTTTCAAGGGTTTTCACCCCTTAAAACCCTTCATGTTCAATTGAGATAAATATTCTTCCAATTCATTAAATATGTCTATGTGTTGTTTGAATATATCTTACACTTGTCTTGATTTTAACATGCTAGGCTAGATCTATTGTGTGTTTGCTTAGATGTAATGAAACCTAGATGTTGATTATAGGTTGATTGCTTGTTTATAGTTGTAATGGACGAATGATTTCAATGTTAGGCTTAAGAAAACTGGCAGATCTCCATTGTGTAACTTGCTTGAACATCTTAAGAAACATGAACCGATGTGTACTAGGTTTTTATGGTTGTATTTAATGCATGAGCGAATTCTAGTGATCCCATGTTAGGAGCTTCTTGCAGGCTCGACATAGGAGTGAAGTAGGAGCTTATAGAGTTGGGGAAGTAAGTACGCCACCCCATGATTGGTATTAAGGAATACAATCCGTCATCCACGCAACTGTAACAGGTAATTAACCTGTAAAAGATATCTAGGGAGTAGTGAAATCTAAGTAAACACAATTCTCCCATATATTGTTCACACCACTAGTTTAATTTAGTTTATTTACGTTTTTGTTATTTTATTTTGATTGCATCTTAGTTATTGGGTTAATTGATTAGCAACTAATTCCGCCCACTCCTCTAAAAACCCGAGATTTTATTTGCTTTTATAAAATATAAAAAATACAAAAAGAATCATCCCTCACCTCTAGACCTAGTTTTTAGGCTTTCTAATCCTAGCGACACTATTCATGAGTTGAACGATCAATCCCCCGGTACTTGTCACTATACTATACTACAACGATCAGGTACACTGCCTGGTGGGGGTTGTAAGCTTCTTGAGAGGTAAAGCCTGGTGCAATTCCCACGCATCATCCATGCTGAAGCAGGAATTTCAAGAATTCAAGATTTCTGAATGTGAAGGTTTGCATAAAGGGTATGATAGGTTCTAGAAAATCTCGAGCCAACTCAATCAGTTACAGGAAAGACCAGTTAATTAAGACTGTAATGTCAAGTTCTTGAGAGCATTGCATCCCTCTTGGTCACAGGTATCAATCACTCTTAAAGCAAAGGGTTGTCTAGATTATTTGAAATTTGATGACCTATACAATAAACTCAAGTCACTTAAGATTGATATTAAAGGAGGCTCAAGCTAATATTTGAATAACTTCACTGCTCCAACTCACTCAGCATTTGTTAGTACTACCAGTACTAATAATAAGATGACATATGTTGATATCCCAAGCTCATCATCATCATCAACCTCTTACACCTCTGCTGTACCAAGATCACATTCAAATCCTGGCAATGTAATGGAAGAAGTTCTTCATTCTTTTTTTGCCGAAAGTGAGCCACAACAGCAGCTAGCATATGAAGACTTTGATCAGATTGAGAAGATGGATTTGGAAGAATTGGATATCAAATGGCAAATGGCCATGCTTTCAGTAAGGGTGAATAGATTTGGAAAGAAGGTTGGAAGGAAGATCCAATTCAACAAGAAAGACTCAGCAAGGTTTGACAAAAAGAAGGTTAGATGTTACAAATGCTCTCAACTAGGTCACTTTGCAAGAGAATGCACAGGAAAGAAGTTAGATGATAAGTCCAGATATTCTTGATTCAAGGTTAAAGATTTAAACTTAGAGGAACCCAAAGCCTTGCTATCTGTTGATTCTATGGTGAATTGGTCAGATCATGAGGTGGAAGATGAGGAAAGTGGTGTTTCTCAAGTATACAGTATGGTTGCTGAGATAGGGAATAAGAAAGAAGTGTTTGAAGAATTTGCTCTAATGGGTGTCACATCTCAGGTAAAAACTTGTCCTTTTGGCTGTCATGATAAATATGGTGAGCTTCAAAAGGAATTTGATTATTTAGAAACTCAACATAAAGAGTATTACATACAAGTTCAAGCTTATAAGAGTACTGATTGGTTCCAAACCACCTAACTTAAATTAACCAAAGAATAGTCAACTAAGTCAAATAGCCTAGATCAATGCTCCGGGTAATATAATGTATCACCGGGTCGTTAAATCCCGTTGAGGTGTGAAATGTAATTATAGCGTATTCGTAATCGGGTGTTATTCACAGAAAAGAGGTTGTTGTGAAAATTATTTGGAAATTATAAACAAAAATAGCTTAGGAAAGCTATGTGAATGGTTACGGGAATTTGGAGTACGAAGATTTGAGCTAAACCTGAAAACGTACGTTTTAATTAAAAAACGTATTCAGACGAATAAAACGAAAAGTACAACTGGAGGACTGGGAGGGTTAAAAGTGTAAAATTTGTATTTTTACAATCCTATTAATTAAAGAAAATTTTAAGAAAAATAAAAATTATTTTTACACTATTTAATTATTTAATATTAATTAATTACTAATTATCTATTTAATACTAATTAAATTAATTAGAATTATTAAAAATACTACAAAGACTTTAGAAAATTAAGAAAAATTTTATAAATCTAATTAACCATTACAGGAATCCTAAAAAATTATAAAAAGTTAATTCTAAGTATTTTTAAGCTAATTAATTAATTATTATTCTAATTACTTATTAATTACTAATTAAACTAATTATATTATAAAAATTAGAAAATGAACAGTAAAAATTCTAGAAAAATTTATAAAAATGTTTTAACTAAAATAAAAGCTATAAAAATTATAAAAACTAGGTTATACTATATAAAATCTAATTATGCTATTTAATTGATTAATATTAATTAAAACTAAATTAAATTAAAATTAATTAGAAATACCACTAAAATACAAAATAAAAATCTGGAAAAATTTGTAAAATTACTTTAACCTAAAATGTAATTTCTAAAAATATAAAAGTGATATATTATTTAGAAATTAAATAAAAAGAAAAATAAATAGATAAATCCTATTAAATAGAAGCTATCACTATTCTTAAAAGTTGGTTTTTTTTTTGGTTTTTTCTTTTTTCTAAACTAATTATAGGATAAAAATAAGCACTTTTAATTAAGACACTTTTTATACAACCCTGGAAATAAGCACTTGGAGTGCTTATTCACCCCACAGTTGACTTTTGTTGACTGTGATGGTTAATAAGCTCAAAATGGAAATGTGGGGGTCCACAATGGTATTTCTTGGTTTCTCTGAGTCTAAGGAACACAACTAAGCAAGAATCAAACAACAATCAGGCCTGAATAAGCCAAAAAGCAACAAATAAGCACTTTGCTTATTTGTTGACTGAGCATTTGAGGGACAAACTTTATAGGCCAAACTAGGTAGGGTCCACAGATATTGGGGTCAAACAAAAGGTCAACTCTGATTCCTGGGTAGGAGGGGGGTTGAAAGATGCAAGGTCAAGGCTGTGGGACCCACTGGGTCAGTCACAAACCACCAATGAAGTGGGGTGGGTTGCTGAGGTAACTGAGAGCAGGGCAAATAAGTTGCCCTGCAGGTCACTTTGAGACCTGTTTTAACCCACCAAATAAATTCTATAAAATCTGGAAAAATTTACAAAAATCTAAAAAGTGGTAGAGAATAAGCACACAAATTTCCAGATCCTAAAACCTAGAAACCAACAAGTTACAATGCTTCAAAGATTGCTCAAAATGACTGAGGACTGCTTTTGACTTTTCCACTTAACCACTCAGTTTGACTTTTATGAACTTTAAAAGCTGATTTAATGACCTAATAAGCTAAGATAAGCTATATTAAAATTATTTTGGATGAAACTTTAACTTTTGAAAAGGATTTGTGGGTTTTGAACTTCAAAAATCACCACAGTGGACTGTGGTGATTATTGTTGTGTGATTTTTACTTTTGAAGGGTTTTGCACCAAAATACTTGTTCCTCTGAGCTTAATTATGCACAACAAACTGTTACAAACCAATAAGTACTCAGAATAACAACCACAACACACCAAACAAAGCACAACCAAACACCCTCTTAAAAACAGTTATAAAAGAGATTTGCACTTAAACAAGTAATGAACACAAACAGATGATTACAATTAGTCTATAAGCTATTTTATAAATGTAATGAGCTTAAATTAACAACCTAAACTGCTTTAAGAGTAAAAATAAAAGAGTAAGTAGCTTACAAAGCCTTCCAAGCTATTTAGTAGATACCAAGGACCAAACCAAACAAACCTATGCCCTCCCCTGAGGTTCCTAACCCACAGCCTTCCAATATGCACTGTGCTCCATGCTCATACAACCAATGATCACCATTTTTTATTTTTATTTTTATTTTTCTTATTTTCTTAGTTTTTAGTGAAAACTGAATTGTAGGGGTTCAAATAAGCTTATAAAACTTGCATTATCTTATTTTTGAGCTTATAAGAGCTTCTGAGTACTTTGTTCACAGATTACTTCCCTTAATTGAAACTTGAAAATTTAAAATAAGACTTGAAAGATTGAAATTGAAAATTAAACTTTAAATTGAACTTTGCATTAATAAAAGAGTTACATTACATTGAAAATAAACTGAAAATACAATTTAACTAAGAAAATTACACACTTGAAGCTTCTATGAGCTTATCCTATATATCGACCTAAAAATAATCCCCTAAGTCTTCCACACAGCTTCTTTTTGAAAACCAAGAGCCCCACATGCTTTGTCTTTGACCTCTGACCAAATCCCATTCGTCAATTTAATCTTTGTAGTATCCTAGCCATTGATTGGCATTTTGGCGCCAAAAGGGATACGGGGCCAAATTGGGTGGTACTGGTGAGGGAATTGGGGAGCATTTATGGTGGTGGAGTTGGTGGGTGAGGGCATTAATGGTGGGGGAGATAGTAGGTGAAAAAGGCGAGGGGGGGGGGGAAGGATTTCTCCCTGGTTTTCTGGGATGGTGTTGGGGGGAAGGAGATGGACGGGGTGTGGGTTTGACCTGGGTCAACGCCCAGTTTTATTTAAAACAAAAAGTGGGCTTGGACTGGGCTTTGGGAGGGCAGCTGGGCTAGGGTCCGGATGGTGCAATGGTTAACAAGGACCAAATTTGCAAACTTTTCAAAACCTAAGGACTGAAATTGCCAAACTCCCAAAGTTCTCCAAAGTGTCATTTTTTTCACATGCCAATAATTCAAGGGCCAATTTTGTATTTTTCCACTTTTTTCAAAATTTCAAAACATCCCAGGGACTATTTTTGCCAACTTTGGATTTTCAGGGACTAATTATGTAATTTATGAAAACTTGCAACCCAAATATGATATTTTGACTAAATTTGACTTTAAGACCTTGGGTTGACTTTTCCTTAAAAATAAATGCATAGGGACTAAAATTGACAAGTTTTGAAACTTGGGGGACTGAAACTGCCAATACTGCAAACTTTGTACGTTTTTTCTTTGTTTTTGCACATTTTGCTTTTAAAACACATAAAACACAATCCCTGGGATAATTTAAGTATTTTGATATCTTTTTGATTGTTTTTGTGCGTTTTGGTAGTTTAAATATATCGAAAACGATGAGTGTTTGAGCACTCATCAATCCCCCACACTGAACTATTGCTAGTCCCTAGCAATCTTTTTAGAAAACTTGATGGATTTTAAACTCTTTACCAAAAGCCATCACTTCTGGAGTAGCCAGGTGTAAGAACTGTGGCACACCTGATAACCGTGTGATTTTGAGCAAACCACCAGCTTTCAACGGATTTGTTAAGTCTTTACCAGGAGCCGTTTGCTCCTGGACTAGCCAACTCTTGATGGACCTAGTCAACATCTTGGTGAGCTGATTACCAATTATGGATTTTTCCACGGCCTTTACCACAAGCCATAATCTTGCGGGCTAGCCAACTCATTTGTTTTCGGGGAGTTGATGAACCACACAATTTTGGGCAAATTGCCAGCCGTCAACGGATTTGAGTTGTCTTTACCAAGAGCCGTTTGCTCCTGGACTAGCCAATCCCTTTTGTCGCTTAGACAAGGCGGACTGATTACCACAAAAATTTTGAAATAAAGTGAAAAAAATTTTGAAAATTTTGGCCAAAAATGGGGGTACTTGAAAGATATTTGTTAAAATTCGTTAGAATTTCCCCCCCACACTTAGAAATGAATATTGTCCTCAATATTCAAAGTCCCGGCTATTATGCCGAAGCTATGAACGTAAAAAGCCAAGATTCGAATCTAACTGCGGAAATACCAATTTCACTTTATTTCTATATATATACAACTTTTTTTTTTTTTTTTTTTTTTTTTTTTTTTTGAGACTTATATACATATATACATTTTTTCAAACAGCGGGGGGGTTGGCCATTCCCCCACACTCGGTGGTAGAAAATAGAAAGAATCAGAGATACGGGTGAAAACCCGTATTGTTGCTAGTTTTTGGTCATTGAGTCGCTAGCTTGACTCTATCCCCGAATTCAATTGTCCTTGGGGAAAGTTTGGAGATCCGGGACGACCATGGATGGTACGTCCTCTCCAAAGTAGTGCTTTAACCGATGTCCATTCACTTTGAAGTTAGGACCGTCATTTTGAGATAATTCGACGGTACCATAAGGATAAACTTTTGTGATAGTGAATGGACCAGTCCATCGGGTTTTGAGCTTTCCCGAGAAGATTTTGAGTCTAGAATTGAAAAGAAGGACTCGATCACCAACGTTGAAAATGCGGTTTTTGATTTTTGAGTCATGAATCTTCTTTATCTTTTGTTTATAGATCAAAGAGTTCTCGTAAGCTTGATCACGAAGTTCGTTTAATTCATTGAGTTGAACTTTTCTGTGATCACCCGCCGTTCTGAGGTCGAAATTGGCATGCTTGAGGGCCCAATAGGCTTTATGCTCAAGCTCGATCGGAAGATGGCACGCTTTCCCGTACACAAGTTTATAAGGCGTACACCCAATGGGTGTTTTGTAAGCCGTACGGAAAGCCCAAAGTGCATCATCTAATTTGTCCGACCACGATGCACGATTTTCTCCTACAGTTCTCTCCAATATTCTTTTAATGCCCCGATTGGACACTTCGACTTGTCCACTTGTTTGAGGGTGGTACGCAGTGGAAAGACGGTGAGTCACACCGTACTTTTGCATGACTTTGTCAAACTTGTCATTACAGAAGTGCGTACCACGATCGCTAATAATAGCACGTGGAGTTCCGAATCGGGCAAAGAGAGCTTTTAAAAATTTTACAACTACTCGGGCATCATTTGTGGGTAAAGCTTTCGCTTCAACCCATTTTGACAAGTAGTCAACTGCCACGAGTATGTATTTATTGCCGTGAGAGGATGGAAATGGCCCCATAAAGTCGATCCCCCAAATATCAAAGATTTCACAAACTTGAATTGCATTCTGAGGCATTTCATTCTTTTGTGAAATATTCCCGTGACGTTGACAAGCGTCACAGGACTTGACTAATTCCTGGGCATCCTTGTAGATCGAGGGCCAATAAAAGCCGGAATCAAACACCTTTTGGGCGGTGTAGTTGGGATTGTGGTGGCCCCCCGTGGGACCAGCATGGCAAGCCTTTAAAATTTCATTGGCTTCCTGACTATACACACACCGCCGGATGACTTGATCCGCGCATATCTTGAACAAGTAGGGGTCGTCCCAAAAGTAATGTTTGACATCTTTGAAAAATTTATTTTTTTGTTGGGACGACATCCCTTTCACAATGAAGTTACCCGCAAGGTAGTTTGCAAAGTCGGCAAACCATTGGGTAATCGAGTCTCCACGAAATGAAACCACATTGAGGGTCTCGAGAGGAAATGTTTCATTTATTTCCTTTTTCTCGAAAGCATTTTGGTGAGGGTTTTCAAGACGGGAGAGATGATCAGCAGCCAGGTTCTCAGCTCCTTTTTTATCACGAATAATGATATCAAATTCCTGAAGGAGGAGAACCCATCGGAGGAGTCTCGGCTTTGCATCTTGTTTTGCAAATAGATACTTCAAAGCCGAATGATCCGTATACACTATGCTTTTAGTCAGAATCAAGTATGGCCGGAATTTTTCAAAAGCATACACCACAGCTAATAATTCTTTTTCAGTGGTGGTGTAATGACTTTGTGCCTCGGTCATAGTCTTGCTGGCATAGTGTATAGGCTGAAAATGTTTTGTTTTGCGTTGCCCCAAGACTGCCCCTATAGCATAATCACTAGCATCACACATGAGCTCGAAGGGCAAGTCCCAATCGGGGGCAACAAGAATCGGTGCCTCGGTAAGCCTTTTCTTTAATGTTTCAAAGGCTTCGATGCACTCAGGGGAGAAGACAAAAGGAGCATCCTTCTCGAGGAGATGGGTCATAGGCCGGGCGATTTTAGAAAAATCTTGAATAAACCTACGGTAGAAACCGGCGTGACCCAAAAAGCTCCTAACACCTTTCACAGTCGTAGGAGGAGGCAATTTTGCAATGACGTCCACTTTGGCACGGTCAACCTCCATCCCATTTTTTGAAATTTTATGGCCGAGGACAATGCCCTCTTTGACCATAAAGTGACTCTTCTCCCAATTTAGACATAACTTTGTGTCTTCACAACGTTTTAGCATGCTGTCTAAATGGGAGAGACATGTTTTAAACGAATCCCCAATGACCGAGAAATCATCCATAAAGACCTCCATACTTTTCCCGATCATGTCGGAAAAAATGGCCATCATACATCTTTGAAACGTGCCCGGAGCATTACATAGGCCAAATGGCATACGTTTATATGCGAAGGTTCCATAGGGGCACGTAAAAGTGGTCTTTTCTTGGTCTTGCGGGTCAATGGGAATCTGAAAGTAACCCGAGAAACCATCGAGGAAGCAATAGTACTCATTCCCCGCTAATCTCTCGAGCATCTGATCCATAAAGGGCAGAGGAAAATGATCCTTACGGGTGGCGTCATTCAATTTGCGATAATCAATGCAGACGCGCCAACCCGTAACCAAACGAGTTGGAATCAACTCATTCTCCTCATTTGTGACAACGGTAATGCCACCCTTTTTTGGAACACAATGGATTGGGCTGACCCAAGGACTGTCTGAGATAGGGTAAATCAATCCGGCATCAAGAAGTTTTAAAACCTCTTGTTTGATAACCTCGTGAATTTTTGGATTCACCCTTCTTTGATGTTGGACCGCAGGTTTGAAGTCATCCTCCATTAATATCTTGTGAGTACAGAACTCAGGGTCGATACCCTTGATATCGGAAAGACGCCAAGCAATTGCTCGCTTATGAGACTTCAAAACCTGTATAAGAGCAGCCTTTTCCTCAACACTTAAGTCTTTAGCAATAATGACGGGCAATTTATCATCACCCTCCAGAAATGCATATTCAAGATGAGGCGGCAAGTCCTTAAGTTCAACCGCGGGAAAGTCATCAGTTTTCTCAACATTTTTGACTTCCTCCTTATGAAGTGTTTGTGGTAGAACAGGAAGATGAGAGGGATCTTCGTTTAATAACTTTTCAAGAGTGAGAATATCCCCCTCGAGGTCAATCTCTTGGTTATCGATTCCATCGGGAGTCGAATCACTATTGAGATAGGCCTTAATTTCTTCTAAGATGAAGTCACTCCCCTCAAACGGAGTGAGGGAAGGAGAAGAATTGGCAATAATGGGGTGAGAAGATGGAGTGAAGTTTTCACTCGGAGAATCATCGACAAAACCTAAAACCTCTTGAGCGTACTCCTCAGACGCGACATCAATGACATCAATTCGGTTAACCGTTTCGGCGTCATAGTTAGAGGAGTACCTCGAAGTTTGATCGAGGTTAAAGGTTACAGCTTCATTACCAACACGAAGAGTTATTTCCTCTTCGTGCACATCAATTAACGCACGACCCGTCCTTAAGAATCCTCTCCCAAGAATGAGAGGAACACGTGGGTCAGCATCGAACTTAACAACAACGAAGTCAGCGGGGAAATGGAACTTTCCTACTTTCACGAATACATCTTCGGCAATGCCGAGAGGATGAGAGATTGAACGGTCGGCAAGCTCGAGAGTCATGCACGTAGGAGTAAGTTGAGGAAGAGAGAGTTTCTCCCACACTGAGTAAGGCATCAGGTTGATGCTAGCGCCAAGATCAGCTAAGGCGAAGCACTCAACCATCCCAGGGAAAACACATGGAATGAGAAATCTTCCAGGGTCTCCAAGCTTCTTAGGAAGCTTCTTTAAGATAACCGCAGAGCAGTTTTCGTTCAGAGGAGTCTTTGCCATTTCGTACAATTTTTCCTTGTTGCTTAACAAGTTCTTGATCATCGATGCGAATTTGGGCATCAGGATGATAGCATCCGCGAGGCTAACGTCAAAGTGCAAATCTTGAAAGATTTGATAAAACTTATCCATTTGGTAACTAGCCTTTTCGCGGAGCTTTTGCTCATTAAGTCTTGACGGGTATGGTAGTGAAGGTTTGGATTTAGGGTTCTCTTCAGGAGTTGTTGATGGTTCAAATACAACTCCCGGTTTTGGTACAAGTCCAGATTTTGGTACAATTTCCGGAACAACCTGAGGGTGGACGTGTGCGGTACTTCGTGGGCTAGTAAATTGCACCTTGTCCGTGGTTGCCTCAGGCTCAATTTCAACTTCCTCAGAATAAAGAGGAGGAGGCATAGGTGGAAGAGGAGAAACAGGAGGAACTGGCGGCTCTTCATAAGCTTTACCACTTCGTGTAGTAATAGCTTTGAGTTCACCCTTGGGGTTAACAATTGTATTTGACGGGAGACCTCCTGATGTAGAGGGTGGAGTGAGATGATTCATGAGACTGGCAAGCATATTTTCAATCTTGCTTTGATTTTGATCAATTTTGTTGTTTGTTTGCATCAACTCACTCTTCAGCTCTTGACCCTGTTTGGCTATTGATGATTGGAAATCATTCTTCAAATTTGAGATTTGATTTTGCATTGCCCTCATTTTGGTCTCATTAACTTTGATGTAGTTATTGAGCTCGTTTGGAAGGGGATCTTGATAATTTGGAGCTGAATACCCTTGATTACCCCTTTGGGGTGGGTACTGATTGACGGGGGCAGGATTTTGATTTTGCAAATTAGGCCCCCTTGGTGGATTAGGATTAAACCTATTTGGATTTTGAGGAAAACCGGGTGGTCCACCCTGATTGCTAGCCCGGTAATTTGGTTCCACTTGAGGTCGGTATTGGATACCTCCTTGGTTGGAATTGCCGGCTATTGCATTTACTTCGAATGGATTGCCTTCGGTGGTAGGGCAATTATAATATGAATGTGGACCACCACAAGTGACACAAACTTCTATCTTTTTGATTTCAGCTTGTGGAGAAGGAGAAGAATCTTTCTTGCTTTGGGCGAGAACAAATGCATGGACGGCTTCCGTGAGTTGATCAAGTCTAGCATCGGTGCTAGACTGAGCCACGGTCGATGAGGAAGAAGGAACAACATCCCTTTGGGAACAAACCGATCTGCTTCGGGGAATGCGAACCTTAGATTTATTCTCAATGATTTCTAAAGCATCCTTTGTGGTGCGATTCAAGAAGTTACCTCCAGCGGAGGCATTCAGAGAGTCTTGATCAGATTGGCTTACACCATTGTAGAAAGTATCAAGTGTCATGAGATCAGAGAAACCGTGGTGAGGGCATTTTCGGAGCAATTCCTTGTAACGATCCCATGCCTCCCTAAAGGGTTCATCAAATTTCTGCGTGAATTTCATGATATCGTTCTTGAGACTTGTGGTTTTGGAAGGAGGAAAGAATTCATTCACGAACTTTTTCACAAGATCTTCCCATGTCTCAATAGATCGTGGAGGTTGTTTTTCAAGCCAAACCCGGGCTTGTCCCTCCAGGGAGAATGGGAAGAGAAGAAGTTTGATTGCTTCAGAGGGAACATCTTTGCATTTGATGGTGTAAGTGATTTTATTGAACCATCGAATGTGATCTTGAGGATCGTCCCTCTCATAACCGTAGAATTGACGTGATGTGGCCAGATTTATTAATCCTGTTTTAAGCTCAAAATTATCGGCCATGATTGTTGGAACAACGATAGCATCTCCGTAACCCTCGACGGGTGCTTGGAGAAGCTCGTTCATAGTGGGTTCAGCTGCCATGATGACAGCTGGAGGTGGAACAGTACGGATCTCAGATCCGACTGATGGTGCAGAACGTCGACGAGGTCTTCGAGGTCTCTGAACCAGCTCACGTAATGGGCTAGTGGACCTTGAAGAACGAGTGCGCATGCACTAGGGATAAAAACTTTTTGGACAATATTTTTGTTATCGTCCCGTAATCCAGATTCGTTTCTCTTCAAGAATCATCAGAAAACGTTACGATATGTTTTGTTGGTTTTTTACTTTTTTTTTGGTGTTTTAACACTTTAGGAAAAGTGTCAATGACATTTTTATGTGTTTTGATTTTGAAAATATTCACAAGTGATGGTGTTTGTACAATGAGTGAGGTGAGATAACACTAATCTCGAAAAACGCTACAGAAACGCGCACACCTCCCCGGCAGCGGCGCCATAAATTGATTGGTTCCAAACCACCTAACTTAAATTAACCAAAGAATAGTCAACTAAGTCAAATAGCCTAGATCAATGCTCCGGGTAATATAATGTATCACCGGGTCGTTAAATCCCGTTGAGGTGTGAAATGTAATTATAGCGTATTCGTAATCGGGTGTTATTCACAGAAAAGAGGTTGTTGTGAAAATTATTTGGAAATTATAAACAAAAATAGCTTAGGAAAGCTATGTGAATGGTTACGGGAATTTGGAGTACGAAGATTTGAGCTAAACCTGAAAACGTACGTTTTAATTAAAAAACGTATTCAGACGAATAAAACGAAAAGTACAACTGGAGGACTGGGAGGGTTAAAAGTGTAAAATTTGTATTTTTACAATCCTATTAATTAAAGAAAATTTTAAGAAAAATAAAAATTATTTTTACACTATTTAAATTTTTAATATTAATTAATTACTAATTATCTATTTAATACTAATTAAATTAATTAGAATTATTAAAAATACTACAAAGACTTTAGAAAATTAAGAAAAATTTTATAAATCTAATTAACCATTACAGGAATCCTAAAAAATTATAAAAAGTTAATTCTAAGTATTTTTAAGCTAATTAATTAATTATTATTCTAATTACTTATTAATTACTAATTAAACTAATTATATTATAAAAATTAGAAAATGAACAGTAAAAATTCTAGAAAAATTTATAAAAATGTTTTAACTAAAATAAAAGCTATAAAAATTATAAAACTAGGTTATACTATATAAAATCTAATTATGCTATTTAATTGATTAATATTAATTAAAACTAAATTAAATTAAAATTAATTAGAAATACCACTAAAAGACAAAATAAAAATCTGGAAAAATTTGTAAACTTACTTTAACCTAAAATGTAATTTCTAAAAATATAAAAGTGATATATTATTTAGAAATTAAATAAAAAGAAAAATAAATAGATAAATCCTATTAAATAGAAGCTATCACTATTCTTAAAAGTTGGTTTTTTTTTTGGTTTTTTCTTTTTTCTAAACTAATTATAGGATAAAAATAAGCACTTTTAATTAAGACACTTTTTATACAACCCTGGAAATAAGCACTTGGAGTGCTTATTCACCCCACAGTTGACTTTTGTTGACTGTGATGGTTAATAAGCTCAAAATGGAAATGTGGGGGTCCACAATGGTATTTCTTGGTTTCTCTGAGTCTAAGGAACACAACTAAGCAAGAATCAAACAACAATCAGGCCTGAATAAGCCAAAAAGCAACAAATAAGCACTTTGCTTATTTGTTGACTGAGCAGTTGAGGGACAAACTTTATAGGCCAAACTAGGTAGGGTCCACAGATATTGGGGTCAAACAAAAGGTCAACTCTGATTCCTGGGTAGGAGGGGGGTTGAAAGATGCAAGGTCAAGGCTATGGGACCCACTGGGTCAGTCACAAACCACCAATGAAGTGGGGTGGGTTGCTGAGGTAACTGAGAGCAGGGCAAATAAGTTGCCCTGCAGGTCACTTTGAGACCTGTTTTAACCCACCAAATAAATTCTATAAAATCTAGAAAAATTTACAAAAATCTAAAAAGTGGTAGAGAATAAGCACACAAATTTCCAGATCCTAAAACCTAGAAACCAACAAGTTACAATGCTTCAAAGATTGCTCAAAATGACTGAGGACTGCTTTTGACTTTTCCACTTAACCACTCAGTTTGACTTTTATGAACTTTAAAAGCTGATTTAATGACCTAATAAGCTAAGATAAGCTATATTAAAATTATTTTGGATGAAACTTTAACTTTTGAAAAGGATTTGTGGGTTTTGAACTTCAAAAGTCACCACAGTGGACTGTGGTGATTATTGTTGTGTGATTTTGACTTTTGAAGGGTTTTGCACCAAAATACTTGTTCCTCTGAGCTTAATTATGCACAACAAACTGTTACAAACCAATAAGTACTCAGAATAACAACCACAACACACCAAACAAAGCACAACCAAACACCCTCTTAAAAACAGTTATAAAAGAGATTTGCACTTAAACAAGTAATGAACACAAACAGATGATTACAATTAGTCTATAAGCTATTTTATAAATGTAATGAGCTTAAATTAACAACCTAAACTGCTTTAAGAGTAAAAATAAAAGAGTAAGTAGCTTACAAAGCCTTCCAAGCTATTTAGTAGATACCAAGGACCAAACCAAACAAACCTATGCCCTCCCCTGAGGTTCCTAACCCACAGCCTTCCAATATGCACTGTGCTCCATGCTCATACAACCAATGATCACCATTTTTTATTTTTATTTTTATTTTTCTTATTTTCTTAGTTTTTAGTGAAAACTGAATTGTAGGGGTTCAAATAAGCTTATAAAACTTGCATTATCTTATTTTTGAGCTTATAAGAGCTTCTGAGTACTTTGTTCACAGATTACTTCCCTTAATTGAAACTTGAAAATTTAAAATAAGACTTGAAAGATTGAAATTGAAAATTAAACTTTAAATTGAACTTTGCATTAATAAAAGAGTTACATTACATTGAAAATAAACTGAAAATACAATTTAACTAAGAAAATTACACACTTGAAGCTTCTATGAGCTTATCCTTATATATCGACCTAAAAATAATCCCCTAAGTCTTCCACACAGCTTCTTTTTGAAAACCAAGAGCCCCACATGCTTTGTCTTTGACCTCTGACCAAATCCCATTCGTCAATTTAATCTTTGTAGTATCCTAGCCATTGATTGGCATTTTGGCGCCAAAAGGGATACAGGGCCAAATTGGGTGGTACTGGTGAGGGAATTGGGGAGCATTTATGGTGGTGGAGTTGGTGGGTGAGGGCATTAATGGTGGGGGAGATAGTAGGTGAAAAAGGCGAGGGGGGGGGGGGGGGGAAGGATTTCTCCCTGGTTTTCTGGGATGGTGTTGGGGGGAAGGAGATGGACGGGGTGTGGGTTTGACCTGGGTCAACGCCCAGTTTTATTTAAAACAAAAAGTGGGCTTGGACTGGGCTTTGGGAGGGCAGCTGGGCTAGGGAATGGATTGGGTTGGTTTTTTGGGTTTAACAAATAAAAAGGGTCCGGATGGTGCAATGGTTAACAAGGACCAAATTTGCAAACTTTTCAAAACCTAAGGACTGAAATTGCCAAACTCCCAAAGTTCTCCAAAGTGTCATTTTTTTCACATGCCAATAATTCAAGGGCCAATTTTGTATTTTTCCACTTTTTTCAAAATTTCAAAACATCCCAGGGACTATTTTTGCCAACTTTGGATTTTCAGGGACTAATTATGTAATTTATGAAAACTTGCAACCCAAATATGATATTTTGACTAAATTTGACTTTAAGACCTTGGGTTGACTTTTCCTTAAAAATAAATGCATAGGGACTAAAATTGACAAGTTTTGAAACTTGGGGGACTGAAACTGCCAATACTGCAAACTTTGTACGTTTTTTCTTTGTTTTTGCACATTTTGCTTTTAAAACACATAAAACACAATCCCTGGGATAATTTAAGTATTTTGATATCTTTTTGATTGTTTTTGTGCGTTTTGGTAGTTTAAATATATCGAAAACGATGAGTGTTTGAGCACTCATCAAGTACTCTTCAAATATTAGAAAAACAAAAGGCTTGGTACCAAACTAATCAGTTAGCTTATGAGGAAAAGATTAAGATTTTGGAAACAGATTTGGAAAACACTTCTAACTTATTAAAGTATTCTAAAAGTGTAAATGCTAAGGTGACTCTAGAAAAACAGGACTTGCAGACTAAGCTAGATGATACATTGGCCAGGTTTAATAAATGGCAAGAATCACCAAACCACTTATCCAAATTGATTGCTAGCTCTATGTCTATAAGAACTAAGATTGGGTTGGGTTATGGGGACTGCATAGAGCCAAATGAAGTGTATGACCCAAATGGGTCAAGTATTTTTGACTCTACCCCTAGAGATGTGGATAATTATAGAACACTTGTTAACTTTGTTAAAGAAGAAGGAATGAATGTTGTTCCTCCACCTATAACAAGGAAATTTATGCCTAGCCCTATCCATACAGACTTTGATGAATCACAAATAACCTATGGCAAAAAGTCAAATGACTTACCTGAAACTAATTGTGAATCTAAGGACTTTGTCTCTTGTTCTTTCAGTGACAAGTCTTCAAAACCCAAGACCAATGACTTTGCCTCCTGTGATTCAAATGACAAGTCACCCAGACCCAAGTATGATGACTTCTTCTCTAGAGTAGCTGATGATGAATCCAATTCAAAGACAGTTACTGCAAAGGACATTTCCATTCATTTTGTTTCTAGTTTTTCTTGTGATAGAACTGTTTGTAATAAGAGAAGTCATGTTAAAAACAAATCTTTTGGTAATAAATCATGTTTGTTTGTGGTAGTTTCTCCCATCTTATTAAAGATTATGATTTTTATGAGAAAAGGATGGGTGTTTATAGTGGCCAATAGGAATCTAGACCTTTGTGGAATAATATTGATAATATTTCTCCCTTTGTCCCTCAAGTAACACATGTAAGGTCTGGCAAAGCTACATTTCCCGCTGGTAGTTTAAATATGTCAGCACTTGTTTCTGCTGGTAGGCATACTAGACCAGCACCTATTCCTGCTGGTACACCAGTTCCTACTGGTAACTCTTTTCCTACTGGTAGTAGAAACTTCTTACCAGTTTCTCCTGATTGGAGAAGAAGTGTTGCTAGACCAATGACCAGACCTACAAGCTCTTACTTTCAGAATTACTGAAGACCTATTTCTTGTGACTCCATGCATTTGGGGGGGGGGGGGGGAAGATGGTATACTGCTGTTAAGTCCTCATCAGGTTGTTCTTGGAAACATAATAGACCACATGTGAAAAGGGGGTCAAAGAACAATGGTGGATCTCATCAATCTACATGGTTTAGTTCTTTCTGATCCACAAGGCAGGCTCAAGTCACTCATGACTTGGGTCTCCCATAGAAAGTAATGTTGTTGTATTTCTTTTGTTGTAGGAAAATCCTCATTCACATAAAGATTTAGGCATAGTTGAAAGTGGTTGTTCTAGAAGCATGGCAGGAAACAAAAACATGTTGGATGATTTTGTGACAGTTAGAGGAGGTACTATGACTTTTGGAGGAGGAGATGGTAAGATAACTAGTAAAGGCACCATTAGGACTTCCAAGCTGGATTTTGAAAATGTTTATTATGTGGAAGAGCTGCAAAACTTTAATTTGTTCTCTGTTACACAAATATGTGATAAAAAGAACAGTGTCCTCTTCACAAAGACTGAATGTCTTGTGCTTTCTAAAGACTTCAAGTTGCCTGATGATAATCAGGTTATACTTAGAGTTCCAAGAAGACACAACCTTTACAGTTTCAATTTAAATGAACTCCAGCCTGAAGGTAATTTAGCTTGCTTGGTGGCAAAGGCATCCTTGGATGAATCTACAAAATTGCATAGGAGGATGGCTCATGATAATTTCAAAACCATAAACAAGCTGGAAAAGCATGGTTTGGTCAAAGGGCTTCCTTCTAAAATCTTCACTAATGAGCATAATTGTGTTGCCTGTAACAAAGGAAAGCAACACAAGGCTTCTTATAAGGCCATCACAGCTGTGAGCACCATTACTGTACCTCTTCAGTTACTTCATATGGATCTTTTTGGTCCTACTTCCATCAGAAGTATTGGTCACAAGTACTACTGCCTAGTGATTACATATGACTTTAGCAGGTTTTGTTGGGTTTTTATTTTAGGATCTAAGGATGAAACCTATCATATTATTAAGGACTTTATTGCCTTAATAAGAAACCAGTTGAATAAAAAGGTTAAAACTATAAGGTATGATAATGGGACAGAGTTTAAAAATTCTAAATTAATAGAACTCTGTGGGACAAAGGGGATTCAAAGGAATTACAGTAATGCTAGAACCCCACAACAAAATGGAGTTACTGAAAGGAATAATAGGACCCTTATAGATGCAGCAAGATCTATGCTGGCTGACTCTAAGTTACCTCAAAACAAAACACCTTATGAATTGTTGTATAAGAAGGTTCTCTACATCAGTCACTTTAAACCTTTTGGTTGTCATGTGACTATTCTTAACACCATTGACCAATTGGGTAAATTTGAGGGGAAAGTAGATGAGGGGTTTATTGTTGGGTACTCTGCACTTAGTAAGGCCTACAGAGTATACAATCTCTCTGCCAATAAGATAGAAGAGACACTCAATCTAAGATATCTAGACGATAAACCTAATCTTCAGGGTGCAGGTCATGAATGGTATTTTAACCTTGACTATCTGACTGATACCTTAGGTTATACTCGCTTCAAAGCTAATCAATCTTCAGGTACACATGATGATCAAACTAACAATGCAGGTACCCTGGATGATGATTATGACTCTGAGTGTGATGAACAAACCATTGTTGTTCCCTTTTTTCCTTCTAACCATTTTTCAGGTACTGGATTCAAAGATGATTCTGGCATGGTTGAAAGTGATTCAGGTTATGCAGAAGAACATGCTACACTTGAAAGACAAGAACATGAGGCCAAGAAAGCAGCTGAAAAGCTTAACTTTGAATTTACAAAAGAAACAGAAGAACTCTTGAGACAGGCAACTATTGAAGCCTGCAAGAATATGGATTCTGTTGGTAGTTCTTCACTTCCTCCTGGTAGTGTTTCACTTTCTACTGGTAGTGTTTCACTTCCTGCTAGTAGTGTTCCACTTCCTGCTAGTCATGAATCACCTCCTCCTGATGTTGAATTTGTTCATGCTACTCCTTCCTTCACTACTTCTGTTCACGCATTGGGATTCAATGAACCTCCTACAAGATATCCATGCCGATCGGATCTTGGTAACTCTCTTCTTTCAAGTTCTGAGTTGGAAGATATTAATCATCATCCAAGTACAGGCATTTTCACCTCCTCCTCATATGATGACCACTTTGGTCATACTCTCAATAACCTAGCACCCACTGTTGAAGTCAACCCTCTTGCTACGAAGAGGATAAACATTGTTCATCCTCAATCCTTGATTCTTGGAGATCCCACTTCAACTGTTCAGACAAGAAATAAGGTGAAGCAGTCAAAGTTTGGTGAAAAGGCTTTTGTCAGTTATATCCATGATCAGCAAAGGAACAATCACACAGACTATCTACATTGCCTTTTTGCTTGTTTTCTATCTCAAGTTGAACCAAGTAGTGTAGCACAAGCTCTTGAAGATACAAGTTGGGTAGAAGCTATGCAAAAAGAAATGCAACAGTTTCTGATTCAAAATGTGTGGAAACTTGTGCCTTTGCCTGATGGGAAGACATCAATTGGGACAAAATGGATTTTAAAGAACAAGAGGGATGTTAGAGGAATTGTGGAGAGAAATAAAGCTAGACTGGTTGCTCAAGGTCATAGGCAAGAGGAGGATGTTGATTATGATGAAGTATTTGCTCTAGTGGATAGGTTGAAGCCATTAGACTATTTTTAGCGTTTGCCTCTTATATGGGATTTTTGGTATATCTGATGGACGTGAAGAGTGATTTCCTCTATGGGGAAATTGAAGAAAAGGTCTATGTGACTCAACCCAAGGGATTTGTGGACCCTCAGAATCCTAAGCTGGTCTATAAAGCGGTAAAAGCACTCTATGGACTTCATCAAGCACCAAGGGAATGGTAAGCCAAATTACCTACTTTTCTATTGCAGCATGGATACAAAAGAGGTACTATAGACAAGACACTCTTCATCAAGAAAAATTCCAATATATCATCCTTGTTCAGGTCTATGTGGATGATATCATCTTTGGTTCCACAAAGCAGGCTTGGTGTATAGAATTTTAGGTATTGATGAAGAGTGCATTTGAGATGAGTGCTATGGGTGAGCTCACATTTTTCTTGGGCTTACAGGTCAAGCAAAAGACTGACGGAATTTTATTAGCCAAGACAAGTATGTTCAAGACATACTTAAGAAGTTTGATTTGGAAAATGTGAGGACTGCAACAACTCCATATGAAGCTCCAAAACCTAAATCCAAGAATGAACCCGATGATCCTATTAATGCTCATCTCTACAGATCTATGATTGGTTCACTTATGTATTTGACAGCTTCAAGACCTGATATAATGTTTGTAGTGAGTGCTTGTTCAAGACATCAGGTTACACCTTTGACTTCCCACTTGAATGCAGTCAAGAAAATCTTCAAGTTTCTTAAAGGCCAACCTCAGCTTGGTCTTTGGTACCCTAGAGATTCTCCTTTTGTGTTGGAAGCTTATAGTGATAGTGATTATGTTGGTGCCAACTTTGATAGAAAGTCTACTACTGGGGGTTGTCAGTTTCTGGGTAGGAGATTGATTTCTTGGCAATGCAAGAAGCAGACAATTGTGGCTACATCTTCTACTAAAGCTGAATATGTTGTTTCTGCTAGCAGTTGTGGACAAGTACTTTGGATACATAATCAACTGCTGGACTATGGGTTCAATTTCATGAACACAAAAAACTTTATTGATAACCAAAGTACAATTTGTATTGTTAAAAACCCAGTTTTTTACCAAAGAACAAAGCACATAGAAATTAGGCAGCATTTCATCAGAGATGCTAATGAGAAACATCTTATACAAGTGCTTAAAATTCACATTGATGATAATGTGGCTGATTTATTGACTAAAGCCTTTGATGGACCTAGGTTTAATTATTTAGTGGTGCACATTGGAATGCTCAATCCTTGAGTATAGTGATTGAGGGGAGGCTTATTGTTGTATACTTTGTATTCTAACAATTTTTGCAGATCATCATATGTATATGTGAAAGGTGGAGACTTGGAAATTGGATTTTGTTCCTCATTCCTGCTGGTTGTTTTCTATTCCTACGGATAGTGTAATTTTCCAGCTGTTCGATTCCCATTGCTGGTGGTGGATAATTTTTCTGCTGGTAGCTTTTGTTTCTGCTGGTAGCGCCTTTGGTTTCTGCTGATTGACCATTTTTCTATTGGTTGACTCGTGTTTCTGCTGATAACGAGGGAAAAGGATACTAATTGGGATTAAATCAAATTTAAATTGGTCAAAGATTCTGTTAGCGAGTTATTTGCCATTTGATTTTAAAATAGGGTAAATATTCACAATCGCCCAATCAATCAAAATTACCTCTTCATTTTCTCCATCAACACACACCCATTTCTTCTCTCTTCGTACTCGCTCTCTTTCAACCTAAATGGCTGCTTTATAATACAAGGGAGATCACAATAAAGTAGCATATCTGGTCAAATCAAAAGGAAGTGAAGAATATCATCAAATCCTCGACTTCTTAAATTGTTCTTCCATCAGGTACGCTTTGACTCATTGCCCTCCCATTGTTTATGACTCATTAGTCAGGCAATTCTGGGCCACAACCACTGTAAGAACTCTTGAGGGTAGACCCCAAGAGATTGTGCCTACCATTGATGGTTGGGAATGTGTTATCTCTGAGTCCTTTGTTAGGATTCAACTTCAATTGGATGATGGGGATGGGTTGTTTGAATTTACCCAAAAAGACATTCTTGAGGGTATGGCCAAACTTAGGTACCCAACTGATGGCACATTTACCTTTTACAAGAATAGGTTCTCTCCTCAATGGAGGTTTCTTGTCCACACCCTCCTTCAGTGCCTCAGTTGCCTCTGGCCTTATTTGTCTCTCTGATGGGAGGGTCTACAACTTTTCCAGGTACATTTTCGAAGAGATGGTTGGGAACATAGGGGATTCTAAAAATAATTTTCTCATGTACCCTAGGTTTTTACAAATGATATTGGGTATTCAGACATCTGACACTACACCCAGACCCATGGTTAGGCTTACTTCTAAATTATTTGCCACCATGAAAACTAATTTTCAAGGGGAGCATAAGCCACTGTTGCCAGCTATGTTGCCAAGTAGCAATGAACCTGCTGGTGCAGCTGATGCTACTGGTGGTTATCTACTACCTTTTCCACCTAATACTGCTGGTGCCAGTGCTTCTAATTTTGCTGGTGCTAGTACAGGTGCTCCTCCATCATCACCTCCTAGGCATACCACCCCTGTTTCTGTCCCCTCACTTGTTGAGCCAGACACCTCAACAAGGTACCACACTCCTGGTCCAACTAGGCAGCCTTTTGAGGATGATACCAATATAGGTGGTGATTATAATGTTTCTCCTTCCTGGTCCTATGAAGCTCCACACACCACAGGTCAACCTGATGGTGGAGCTGAGGAACCTGATACTCTCACTTCTATGTCTTTTTTGCTTGACAGGTGTATGCAAAAAGTAGAAACTTTGGAGATAGAGTTAAAGACCACCAGGCAGACTCTTGGAGGTGCAATTCTTAAATTGATTGGCAGGGTCAAGCATTTGGAGGCTACACTGAAGAAGCGCCAGAGAAAAGTTGTGCTCTCTGACTCAGAGGATGAGGTATTTGCATCAAAGGAAGATTTTGATATAGGTGCACTCCATGTGTTGGCCAATGTCTCATTAGCTAGTGCCAATACCATGGAAGCTGCTAAAGATACCAGGCCTCATACTATAGACACCTCCCATATGTCATATAGAAGAAGAAGGCCCATGAAAAGGCTAAGGAGGCTCTCAGATGTCTCTGCTTTTAAGAAGCCCAGATCTGCTGTTCCTCCTGGTAGTTCTTTTGATTTTGCTGGTAGTGAAGACATTTCTGCTGCTCATCCTTCTTCTGGTGTTCCTGCTGGAAGTCCTTCTGTTGCTGTTGGTAGTGATGCCATTCATGCTGATATTCCTCCAGCTACCCATACAACTAGTGTTCCTTCTGGTAGTACAGATGTATCTGCTGATCCTGCTACCCATACAAGTGTTTCTTCTGGTCCTCTACCCAAAGGAAAAGAACCAATGGTGGAAGACCTTTCATCTAAACAAGACTCTTCAAAAACATAGAAGATGAAAGAAGAGGAGAGGAATTGGCAAGGAAAGTCCAGGCTGAGGAAGAAGTACAATTGGCTAGTAGATTATCAAGCCAGAGATAGAGAGAATTGGATGTTGCTTCTTTGTTCTACATAGAAGATGACTGGACTAATCTCATGGCTAAAGTTGCTACAAATTCTGCTCTTTCTCAACAACTTCTGGGTGAGGATGTGACAAAGGAAAACTTTCCTGAAAAAATAGCTGCTTTAATGAGAAACAAGAGGCAGGCTATTACTGAAAGGGTTGCTCAGGAGAAAAGGGACAGGCCAATGACTCAAGCTCAGCTAATAGAGTATATGACACAGTTTGTGTGTAACACCCCAACCTGACACGGGTCAAAATGCTACATTATGGTGTCCGTCAGAACAAACAACGCATGCGGAAGACTTACAAACATAAAAGTTACAAAGGTATTCTAAGAAACAAATGGAATGCTAACTCTATACAAGATGGGTTTCAAAACTGAAATACAAAACCAACCTAATCTAACTGAATCCAAATCCAAGTCTAATCCAGAGCAAATGGGTGTTTAATCATCTGGGTGGTCCACTAAGCAATCCTATGCACTCTTCACTAAAACCCAGCTTCCAACCTAAAACCTACCGCAGGAAAAGAAATGCGGCTGAGCTTAAAAAGCCCAGTGAACGGATATATAACAAAACAAACGAATAATCAAAACGTATATAAGTATATGAAAAGGAAATCATAAGCTCCTGCTGAAAAGAATATCATCTGTCAAATGAATAAGAGATCAACGATAACTGAACAAATATCATAAGTCAAATGAATAATGAGTATGAAGAGTCAAGTGATAATATGAACCATATAGTAACCAGAATCAAAGAGCACGTATCAACAAAGGCTCGTCTAACAAGATACTCGAATAGACACACGAAACATAGGAAAGGCACGAGCCGACCTAACGAGATACTCGAATAGGTCTCAAATCACATAATCACATATCCGTCAAGTCATAGGTGTACGGAGAGGGGAGACCTCTAAGTACCAGAAGTGAAAGGGGTACAAGGCACGTATAGCCAGTCACTAAGTCAAATCATATCATATCACCTCAAACATATACCTAGGATGCATCCATACGCTCCTTGAAACAGAATACATATACAAGTACGAGACTATGCATATATATAACAGAATGGCCATAAGTGTACACAATCATACAATCATATCATATCATAACAGAAGGGAACGCCGGGGACTAATCACACCGCCCCAGAAAGTGTCATGCAATTGGTTCCTCAATGACACGCCCATGGTACCTCCATGGATAGACTAAAAACTCGGGCATCAGAACAGAACATATCAGAACAAAAAAACAAAGCTATCCATAATAATAACAAAGCTCCTAGAGCATAACAGAACAGAATCTCATATCAAAGAGATAGTAATCAGATCATCATAACAGAATGGATAGCAAACAGAGTCATATCAAGAAATCATATCAAACGGATCATATCAACGAATCATATCATAGTAAATGAATCAAAGTCAAGGATCAAAGAGTCATGAGATCGGAATCCTTACTGAGAAAGGATAGAATATTTGTACCTTGACAAAAGCAAACAAAATCTAAAGGTTGATCACACATGAAAGAGAACTACTCCCGCTTCAACGGATCTACATGAATATATTTAAGTATTACTTTATACTCCAAATGAGTCATGTTACTATTTTAGTATGCTTTCCATTTTAGTAACTTTCCAAATTTAGTGATACGTTAAGGTTACAGTTGACAATTAAATAATATTTAAAGGTTAAAATGACTAATATTATAGTTTAGGATCATAAGTGTAAATTATCAAAGTTTAGTATTTAAAATGTCAAATAATTAACTTTAGGGTTTATGTTATAATTATAACCGAATGATAATTTTAGAACTCCGTCATTCATAATTTATTTAAACGTACTCTCGACATTAGTTTAGACCGCGATGACCAAAAATACAATTTTCACATGCATACTCACACGACTCATACAAATACATGCACACAATATTATTGATCCCCAAACTTTAATATTTATACGTACATAATCATAACGTCGATGATTTCAAGTTTCATTTTCCTCTAAAATGGTACATATTGACCCATGACATGCATGCACAACTGATTATACACCATACTACGTATAGTATGAAAATAAGATGAAGTTAAAATAATAATACTAAAAGACCATGGCTTGTGGGTTCTGTTATCAACTGAGATTTTCTCGCGTAACACACGGCTTAAGGTTTCTCGTTTTAAGCTTCCATTAACCGGTTGACTTAAACAAGTATTAGAGGCACACTAAGATATATATTTAGAGTCGACATCGAGGGTTTCTTAGTCTCGTTCATTGATCGATCACACAAGTATTTAGGGTGCGTTTTAGTCGAACTAGGGTCGACAAAGGGTGCTAAAACACAACGTGAAACGGTCACAAATCACGACTCAAATACCTGACACAAAACATAAACGCGACATGCATCATTTGTATATCCATATTGTGACACAATGGTTAGTTTTAACGAAACAATAACTTGGTATGTTAACTTGATTCTTAAGTGTATAACATGAGTTATATTTATTCTTTTATGTGACAAAAGCCTAACCATCTTCGTACATCTCTTCTAAATACAAAGCAAAATGCGTTTACCTGATCTACATATTAGTCGTGCATAGGTTATTTATCTTTGTATGACTTTTACGAAACCAAGACATATTGGTGATCTTATTTTTCATGCGAGCAAATCTTTATACGAAACATGGAGAATCATTAAAACAGATTGAGGGTACCTTGATCGAATGACACAAAATAAACGAGAACAAAAGATGTATCACAAGCGAATCCAGCACTCACGAACTAAACCAGAACCCTTCAAACCAAATCGTTCCGCGATCGAACTTTTCTTCACTTAGTTCCTTGTCGACTTCTGTTGCTACAAAAATGATCGATTGTGGTTGTTGTTTGTTGTGTGTGTTTATTTAGGCGTACGTATGGAGCAAAAAAATAAATAAATAAACATGGGAGAGGTGTGTGTTGTTCTGAATGTTCGTATGAAACAAAGGGGAATGTGTGGGAGTCGCTTATATAAAAAAAAATGGGGAGATCCTCAAACAAGGCAAGTTTATAAATATATATATTAGATTGATTTGCGTTAGACGTATTTTGGGAAGATTGGAGTGATTGTCGAGAAAGACGGGATTTTATACGCGTATCTTTGACTCATCCATGATGGAAATATTGCGTTTGATTTAGCGAGTACCATGCAGAAATATATGGAGCAAGGTTATATTGGGAGAAATTTTCTTAAACGTGTAAATGGATTTACATACCACCAAAATAGAATACGTGTGAAACTAGTCAACGACAAGGAGTTAGAAAAAGAACTTATAATTTTGTATTCATTTCATAGTGTAAACTAATTTATATTTACTTAATCATTTATTAAACTTATAGTATAATCCAAGAAATAAATAAAATGTAAATTCGTATTTTAGAGCATTATAATTCTTCCCCTCTAAAAAGAAAATTTCGTCCGCGAAATTGAAGTTGTAAAAGTTAGACGAAGTCGTAGCGAATCACAAAAGATTGTCACAAATATTTCCACGAGCAGGGTGGTTCTTTCAAAAGAATCTTCACAACGAAATGGTTTCTCATGACTCGATCCTGACACACTTGGATAGCCCCAGGCTCTCCAATCATAACAAATCGAATCCAATGAATGCGAAACAATGCATATCAGATGACAGATGACAGATGATAGATGGTAGTTGAAATCCTGCGAGTAAGTACACTAAATACATAATCTTACAAGGTAAACACAAAGATGGTATTAAATGATAAAACTTTGTCAACTCCTACCGAATTTTGAACGAACAAAGGAACTTGCCAAAGTCGGATGAGCACAAATCGAATCATCAAACGTATCTAGAGTCTCATAAAGAGATGGATAAGATATTCACATTGACGTTCCAAATCACAATCAGAGTATCAAAACGTATCAAAGGTATAACCGAAGAGATAGAATAACCGTACAGATAAGAACAAATCAAAGATCTAACGCGTCGCGAACCAAAACTTCTTCAAATATCAAAACGTCAAACTTATATATGCTTCTTCTGAAAGTGTGCTGCAAAACGCGATTCTCTGTCACGATCCCTGCAGGTGTGCCATGTAGGTTGAATAATCTTCTGCCGAAAGAAAATCTCTGCCAATCTTTCTGTCACACCCCCAAAATCGGGTCCAGCGGAAGCATACATGCAGCTGGGGTGTAACTCAATTGATATCACAACACAAGTACAAAAATGGTTTTCACTTTAATCATTTAGAATAAAATCGTTAAATCAAAAATATTGAATTTACATCGTTAAAAGTAGTGCGGAAGTAGGCCCTTAAAAGTAGTTTAAAACGGTCCCCATATAAATAATCAGAGTCTTCTATGACCATGCCATGCCCTGCCAAAACCTCCAGTAGCGTGCCATTGGTTAAAACCTGAAAATACATGCTAAAGTGTCAACACGAGGTTGGTGAGTTCATAGAGTTGTTTAACAAATAAAGCCTATAGAGAAAAGATCGCCCAACAAAGGCATCGTAAATCCACTCAGTTCCAAGTCCCGCCATAAGAGACTTGTAACCTGTGTGTTTACAACCCACTGCCAAATGTGTTAAACTCTACGTGAACAAAAGTAATACTGATATCCAAATTCCCAGATAAGTATAGCAAAACGGCTATATAAATAATTCAGTCAATGAGACCATATGATAAATCAGTCAAGCGGGAAAACCCGTAATAAGGTTGATGCAAAGGCATCTTAATTCAGTCAAGTAAGGAAACAGCAATATTACGTTTGACATCACAGCCAAGTGGGGAATACCACAATACGTTTGACATCACAGCCAAGTGGGGAATACCACAATATTACAATGAACATATAGGTCAATCAAGTAGGGAAACAACAATATTACGTTTGACATCACAGCCAAGTGGGGAATACCACAATACGTTTGACATCACAGCCAAGTGGGGAATACCACAATATTACAATGAACATATAGGTCAATCAAGTAGGGAAACAGCAATACTACGTTTGACATCACAGCCAAGTGGGGAATACCACAATATTACGTTTGACATCACAGCCAAGTGGGGAATACCACAATACGTTTGACATCACAGCCAAGTGGGGAATACCACAATATTACGTTTGACATCACAGCCAAGTGGGGAATACCACAGTATTACAATGAGCATATAAGAACAATTGGGGACTATGAGGTCATATAAACAAGGATAATCAATCCCATAAAATACAGGAAAATCAAACATACCAATGAATGCAGGTGATCAAACATATATTTAGGTAACATTGGAAATATTTGAGAAATCAACCAGGTATAACAAGTAATGCGTTTAAGTAAAACGAGCATGTATTTTCCCCCAAAACAGTTGTAAAACAAGTAAAAGTAGGGGCTATGACTCACCTGGTGCGAATAGCTACGACGACAAAAGTGGATACACTTGAAATGAGGCACGATCTCTAACCGCAACCTAATATGAGTAATAACGATCTACCTTAGATCATGACGTGATGAAATGAATGCACGTGCACATGATGCCTATACCACTCGTAACTTGGAAATACTAGTTATTGTCATAGTAAAATGCTTTCCATACTTAGGAAAAATAAGTCCAATTGGAGTTATAAAAACTTGTCGTAATATATATCGTATAAAAATGTTAGCGTTATATTTCCTCGTATCGAAAACCTTAAAATAACGTCGTTAAGTCGTATAAATATTCTTTTGGGTCATACGTATTTCATTTGTTAAGAATATAGTCCTTAGTAGCATTTCTAGAAAATATACCATTTAGTGCATAAGTTATTATTTTCTGGTAGTGACTATATATATATATATAGTTTTGACGATGTTAAAACGCGTATAACTTGGTCGTTTTAAGTTCATTTTCCTCCTTCTTTATGCCCACGGATTCGTTTTAGTAAGTACTAATATATTTTTGATAGCTCGGCTCCTCTAGGTTACGTTTAACGCCTCTATTTGCCCGTCGAAAACTGTCAAACAGCACGCAGTTTTTCAGAAAATAGTTTTCGTCGTTAAATTTACAAAAATCATATCTCCTTCGTTATTAACTCGTTTTTATCCCCGTTTTCGGCTATAGTTTCGTATCGGAGAGTATTTTCTAAATCTTTGGTCAAAAATTAACCTTGAGTTCCTGAGTTTCCCACGTTTTTAAAATAGTAACAGTAGGTATATGTATATTTTCCAAAATCATTTTCCTAGTTTCAAACTTGTTCCAACTTCAACCAAACCACTTTCAATCACCACAAAACTAGTCTAATCCTACCATACACCTTCTTAGGGTGTCATGGGTTCCTAAACATCATAACCAAGTAGATCTAACAAAGATCTAACAATAATCACTTTCTAAGGTTCAAAAGTTAAAAGTTTATAAAATAAAGTGGTATAAGCTATTATATGCATGAGTTCTTGTAAGAAAAGTATATAATCATAGTAATAACTTGTAAAAATTATAAAAATGAGTTTGTTAACTTACTTGAAGGTTTAGGGAGTTTAGATGATGAAAAACCTACTAATCCTTGAGTTTCTATTTCAAAACTCCAACAAGGATGACTAAGTGAACAAGTTTACACCTAGATCTTGGAAAATTTGTTGTTCTTGCTTCTTGGATCACCTAGGCCGATTTACACCATAGAGAAAATTAGAGAAAAACCTTTTACTTGCACTTTGAATGATAATTGTGAGAAAATGGATGAAAAAGTTTAATATATACTTAGGGGACAAAAGTTAGGTTTGTAATAAATTTGGTTGGTGAGATTAGCTCATGAAATGGCTTAGGAGGGGGGGGGGGGCCGGTTCACAAAGGAGGGAAAGAGGGGGGGGTGTTGGGTGATTTAATTAGAAAGTTAGTGGTAATATTGTGTAGTATTTGGTTAATTTTAGGTGTAATCGGGTACCGGGTTTGTTAGAAATAAACTTTATCAAAGTTTTTCGGACCATAATAAAGTCGTAAAAGTTGTAAAAATATGTTGGGTACAAGTATGGAGAGTTTGGGTGATTATTGTTTAGTTTCCACGAAAACCGTCGTAGTTTAAATTAGACGTACGATATTAATTTAAGTAAATTTCCAAAATACCGGGTAAATTAATATAATAATTTTTATATTATTAAAATGAATTCAAAAATATATTAGGATCATAGTCGGGAGTGTCGGACGTGTTAGTTACATTATTGGTCGTTTGTTAACGTTTATTTAGAAATAATTATACGTAAAAGTTAATTATACCCAAAGTACTAATTTAAATATCCTACGAGTGGAATAGTATGCAAGTGACACAATGATAATACGCAGACTATTTCTAGTCTATATGAGATGTCCCAAATGATAATGCATGAATTCGCACCCGAACCAATACGGTTACGCGAATTTGAATACTCGTAAACTAAATTTACGATGAAATGAGTAATGCACGTGAATAGTGAAATTTCTTCCGGAAATGAATAGTGTCAAGTGAATAGTAAAATTTTTGAATGTTTCTCGGAATGTCAAATTGACCTCAAAAACGATGAATAGTGATCGATGAATAGTAAATGATGAATAGTAACTTGTGAATAGTAAATTGTCGAGGTTTGGAAAATGACTGGAAATTACGAGTTGTGACAGTCTTCCCTTCTAACAGGAACTTCGTCCCGAAGTTCAGTTTGGGTTGGTCTCTGAGGTGGTATTGGTGAAAAGATGATAATAATTGAGAATTCCAGCGAACTTCCGCGATAGGAATTCGACTCAGCTTCAACCGTTCGACCTAACAGCCCATGATTTCTATTGGTCCTCTTACCAGGTTTACGTTTGTCCTTGGGTTGGATTCCTTTCCAAATAGGATTATGAGTGACTAATCTGAAAGTCATTTCCTAAGATTTGAATATGTGAAATATAGTTGTGTAATCCGGCTGTTCTCTAGCAAGGCTCAAGTCTGACGGCCACTAGGCCTACTCTGTCTGAAATATTAAGTGGTCCAGTGCATATCGGTTTTAACTTTCCAAATTTTTCCGAGTAACATCATGCCTTTCCTAGGCAGAACTTTCAACATAATCCTGCCATTAACTTGAAATTCTAAGGGTTTACAACTTATCAAACTTGTAACTGATTCTTGATTTGTAGGAAATTCCTGGTTATTTCATGAATGCTTACTGGACTAGTGAGTTAGGCTTTTCCAAATTTCGATCTGTCAATGGATGTTGGCACTTCGACCATAGAGTGCTTCAAATGGTGTAGTCTCTAAGCTCGTGTGGTAACTATGGTTATAAAGGAATCTGATTTATGGAAAAAATGGTTAGTCCAACCATTTCTAGAGTCAATCACTCATGCTCTGAGCATATCTCCCTATGTGTGAATCATTCTCTAATTCCTGACCATTGGTCTGCAGATGATAGGTGGTGTGGTTCCAAAGAAATCTTAATGAAATTGCTAGGAGTTCGAGATGAATCAAGTTCCTCTATTAGGAGTAATTGAGATGGGTATCATGAATCTTGTTTCGAAAGGCTTACAAGGTTAGGTCCGTCAAGGGTGTTGTTGAAAATAATAGATTAGGATAAGGTTGTGATTCCTCCGCAGGAATGTCATGTATTGAGTCTTTCTCCACCTACGATGCTTAGTCTCTATTACTAAGATTTTCCCCAAGCTCTATGTCATCAAATCACAAAATCCTAAATGTATAAGTGATGTATCATAGTGATTGATTTTTAAAGTTTGTTTTGAGATTGTGTGTTTTGTTCATAAACCTTTCCTGACTAAATAAATTTACAACTTTTAAGCAAATAGCTTTTTAAGTAACATTTTTCTTGATGTTTCAGAATTTAATAGTTATGCAGGATAGAACTATTTTCAACATAAGGTGGATAATATGATTTACCAAAAATCGATGTTTAAAATTTCCTAGCATCTAGTAGTTTTGTAAAAGATTAACCAAAAGGAATTTGCTTGTCAAAATAAGTGCCTTAGAAAAGTGTTTCTTACAAAATATATGTTTTGCATAATTGTAGTTTGGAGAAAAATCCATTTAAAAGTGAAAATATTAAGAGGATAAAATAGTCAGGTATGTATGTCTGCACAAGGCATAGGTGTCTAACACGTTCGAATAAAGTCTATTGGTGAGGATATGTTCAATTTATAGTCTCGGTTACAAGTTGGATTTATCTCTATGGTGTTGCTTAGTGAGCACTCGTATCGAAACTAATCCTTATAATTCAGTCAGGCCAATACTTTCTAAATGATAGAATTTTGGTGATCAGGCCAGTGATAGTGGTTCGAATGGTTTTGTGATATCTTGGGATTTCTGTTGAGTTTTGAATGGTCTTACTGTACCGAGGGATCATCCTCATAGAAGGTATGGAAATTCTTTCCTAGGGAGGTCATTGATAATATCCACTTATCAATATAGGGAGTAGTGAGGGATGAGTGACATCGGAATCTATAGAGTGTTAGCTAATTCCATATATATATATGGGGGTGGGGAAAAGGAAATGGTAGTGATGGTGAGAAGGGAAAAGACTGTGACAAACGCGACAAAACGAGATTGTGATAAAAGAAAATGTAAGTGCATTGTGTATAAATATGAAGATTCATGAGATGAAATGGCCAGTTAACCCGCTTCCAATCGGTGGTTCACGAAGTGATGAAATATATGAATGTTCCGACAACGAGAGTGTATACACACACACACACAAATGAAACATTTCAAAATTGAGTAGAGAATTCAATCCAGACAAAATTTTATTATAACCATTCTCAGTGTTGCAAAATTCATTTCTGAGTCGAATATAGGTAGTCAGCCTATGTCCCACTATCCCGGGTTGAATATAGGTGACTAGTCTATATTCCACCGAGGTTCCATGAATTTTGAAATACTCAGCTCAGTTATACTAATACTATGTCCTTCACAAAGACCAAGACGTTCAGAAAGACTAAGGCAGGTGACCAAACTCGACGTCAAATGATGAAGCTATGCAAGGGAAAACATAACGCGGTGACATATATGATACGTGAACATGCTTATATGAAAGACAATTATAGTAATCAACTAGAATAAGTGAATATAATATACCAGATAATGAGACACAAATCTCATCACCTAAGTCAGCAACAAACCACAAGTGAGGCATCATCTTGGCAGGCAGGCACGTGACGGTCATAGGGTTAAGTTTTTCGTAAAAGTAGCTATAGTCTAGGTTTTAAAAACACTTAGTTCGCTATAGCCAAAGCTCTGATACCAATCTGTCACACCCCCAAAATCGGGTCCAGCGGAAGCATACATGCAGCTGGGGTGTAACTCAATTGATATCACAACACAAGTACAAAAATGGTTTTCACTTTAATCATTTAGAATAAAATCGTTAAATCAAAAATATTGAATTTACATCGTTAAAAGTAGTGCGGAAGTAGGCCCTTAAAAGTAGTTTAAAACGGTCCCCATATAAATAATCAGAGTCTTCTATGACCATGCCATGCCCTGCCAAAACCTCCAGTAGCGTGCCATTGGTTAAAACCTGAAAATACAAGCTAAAGTGTCAACACGAGGTTGGTGAGTTCATAGAGTTGTTTAACAAATAAAGCCTATAGAGAAAAGATCGCCCAGCAAAGGCATCGTAAATCCACTCAGTTCCAAGTCCCGCCATAAGAGACTTGTAACCTGTGTGTTTACAACCCACTGCCAAATGTGTTAAAGTCTACGTGAACAAAAGTAATACTGATATCCAAATTCCCAGATAAGTATAGCAAAACGGCTATATAAATAATTCAGTCAATGAGACCATATGATAAATCAGTCAAGCGGGAAAACCCGTAATAAGGTTGATGCAAAGGCATCTTAATTCAGTCAAGTAAGGAAACAGCAATATTACGTTTGACATCACAGCCAAGTGGGGAATACCACAATACGTTTGACATCACAGCCAAGTGGGGAATACCACAATATTACAATGAACATATAGGTCAATCAAGTAGGGAAACAACAATATTACGTTTGACATCACAGCCAAGTGGAGAATACCACAATATTACAATGAACATATAGGTCAATCAAGTAGGGAAACAGCAATACTACGTTTGACATCACAGCCAAGTGGGGAATACCACAATATTACGTTTGACATCACAGCCAAGTGGGGAATACCACAATACGTTTGACATCACAGCCAAGTGGGGAATACCACAATATTACGTTTGACATCACAGCCAAGTGGGGAATACCACAGTATTACAATGAGCATATAAGAACAATTGGGGACTATGAGGTCATATAAACAAGGATAATCAATCCCATGAAATACAGGAAAATCAAACATACCAATGAATGCAGGTGATCAAACATATATTTAGGTAACATTGGAAATATTTGAGAAATCAACCAGGTATAACAAGTAATGCGTTTAAGTAAAACGAGCATGTATTTTCCCCCAAAACAGTTGTAAAACAAGTAAAAGTAGGGGCTATGACTCACCTGGTGCGAATAGCTACGACGACAAAAGTGGATACACTTGAAATGAGGCACGATCTCTAACCGCAACCTAATATGAGTAATAACGATCTACCTTAGATCATGACGTGATGAAATGAATGCACGTGCACATGATGCCTATACCACTCGTAACTTGGAAATACTAGTTATTGTCATAGTAAAATACTTTCCATACTTAGGAAAAATAAGTCCAATTGGAGTTATAAAAACTTGTCGTAATATATATCGTATAAAAATGTTAGCGTTATATTTCCTCGTATCGAAAACCTTAAAATAACGTCGTTAAGTCGTATAAATATTCTTTTGGGTCATACGTATTTCATTTGTTAAGAATATAGTCCTTAGTAGCATTTCTAGAAAATATACCATTTAGTGCATAAGTTATTATTTTCTGGTAGTGACTATATATATATATATATATAGTTTTGACGATGTTAAAACGCGTATAACTTGGTCGTTTTAAGTTCATTTTCCTCCTTCTTTATGCCCACGGATTCGTTTTAGTAAGTACTAATATATTTTCGATAGCTCGGCTCCTCTAGGTTACGTTTAACGCCTCTATTTGCCCGTCGAAAACTGTCAAACAGCACGCAGTTTTTCAGAAAATAGTTTTCGTCGTTAAATTTACAAAAATCATATCTCCTTCGTTATTAACTCGTTTTTATCCCCGTTTTCGGCTATAGTTTCGTATCGGAGAGTATTTTCTAAATCTTTGGTCAAAAATTAACCTTGAGTTCCTGAGTTTCCCACGTTTTTAAAATAGTAACAGTAGGTATATGTATATTTTCCAAAATCATTTTCCTAGTTTCAAACTTGTTCCAACTTCAACCAAACCACTTTCAATCACCACAAAACTAGTCTAATCCTACCATACACCTTCTTAGGGTGTCATGGGTTCCTAAACATCATAACCAAGTAGATCTAACAAAGATCTAACAATAATCACTTTCTAAGGTTCAAAAGTTAAAAGTTTATAAAATAAAGTGGTATAAGCTATTATATGCATGAGTTCTTGTAAGAAAAGTATATAATCATAGTAATAACTTGTAAAAATTATAAAAATGAGTTTGTTAACTTACTTGAAGGTTTAGGGAGTTTAGATGATGAAAAACCTACTAATCCTTGAGTTTCTATTTCAAAACTCCAACAAGGATGACTAAGTGAACAAGTTTACACCTAGATCTTGGAAAATTTGTTGTTCTTGCTTCTTGGATCACCTAGGCCGATTTACACCATAGAGAAAATGAGAGAAAAACCTTTTACTTGCACTTTGAATGATAATTGTGAGAAAATGGATGAAAAAGTTTAATATATACTTAGGGGACAAAAGTTAGGTTTGTAATAAATTTGGTTGGTGAGATTAGCTCATGAAATGGCTTAGGAGGGGGGGGGGGGGGGGGGGGCGGGCCGGTTCACAAAGGAGGGAAAGAGGGGGGGGGTGTTGGGTGATTTAATTAGAAAGTTAGTGGTAATATTGTGTAGTATTTGGTTAATTTTAGGTGTAATCGGGTACCGGGTTTGTTAGAAATAAATTTTATCAAAGTTTTTCGGACCATAATAAAGTCGTAAAAGTTGTAAAAATATGTTGGGTACAAGTATGGAGAGTTTGGGTGATTATTGTTTAGTTTCCACGAAAACCGTCGTAGTTTAAATTAGACGTACGATATTAATTTAAGTAAATTTCCAAAATACCGGGTAAATTAATATAATAATTTTTATATTATTAAAATGAATTCAAAAATATATTAGGATCATAGTCGGGAGTGTCGGACGTGTTAGTTACATTATTGGTCGTTTGTTAACGTTTATTTAGAAATAATTATACGTAAAAGTTAATTATACCCAGAGTACTAATTTAAATATCCTACGAGTGGAATAGTATGCAAGTGACACAATGATAATACGCAGACTATTTCTAGTCTGTATGAGATGTCCCAAATGATAATGCATGAATTCGCACCCGAACCAATATGGTTACGCGAATTTGAATACTCGTAAACTAAATTTACGATGAAATGAGTAATGCACGTGAATAGTGAAATTTCTTCCGGAATGAATAGTGTCAAGTGAATAGTAAAATTTTTGAATATTTCTCGAAATGTCAAATTGACCTCAAAAACGATGAATAGTGATTGATGAATAGTAAATGATGAATAGTAACTTGTGAATAGTAAATTGTCGAGGTTTGGAAAATGACTGGAAATTACGAGTTGTGACACTTTCAAGCAAGCCGTCCTAGTCGATGCTCCACTATGGCTCCTCTCGTGTCGTCCATACAGCCTGGCGCGAAAATCTCCAATGCAGTCGCCACCGTCTTCATTCCATCCCATCCAGCTACAGCCAACTGCTTCTCTCGTTCCTCATCTCGCAACAGTTACTCTTCGAGAATGTCACAGAGGCTTCTTCAAAGGTAGAATGTCAACACAAAATACAAAGATGATACTTGTGTTTCTCTTTCGTCTCTGAATATACTAAAATGTCATACCATGTTAATTTGTCCAAGTATTCATGAAAGAAACGATTTATCAAATCCATAGGAATAGTCGGAAAGGTAACCAAAACAATTGACATTACACACACAAGTACAAAAGACAATTAACAACATCATAGTACTCAGGAAACAATTCCAAATCCAGAATAACATCAAATCGAACAATGAAGAAAGAGTCAAAAGTAAGGAGAAGTCTTAAAATGTGTCGAACATGTAGGATTCATACATACCCGAATCTCCAAACGAACAAAAGGCATCTAAACGAATGTCAAACGAATCAAGAATCGTAGTTCAAAAGGATAACTCTAGAGAAAGAAACCTATGAGGCACACTATGAAATCTAAAGGCATCCTAAACACATGTCACGAATACTGATAAGTCTTCTAATTCTCTGAAATGAATGATCTAGTAAGTGCTTAACGAAAAGCAAAGGCATAAATCAGAGTAAAGCGGAAGCAAGAAAACCAACGTTTAATTATATATCTACCCAATCCTCACCGGTCATACTAAAGCTCTTAAGGGGAGAATCTTAAGGCGAAACCTCACAAAGTTATTCCTAAAGCTTCTAAGGTGCAAACCTAAGGGTCCAAAACTTCACAAGCCATAACTATGTACTACAAGTCGCAACCTGGGCTCTGATACCATAGTTGTAACACCCCAACCCGATACGGGTCAAAATGCTACATTATAGTGTCCGTCAGAACAAACAACGCAAGCGGAAGACTTACAAACATAATAGTTACAAAGGTATTCTAAGAAACAAATGGAATGCTACCTCTATACAAGATGGGTTTCAAAACTGAAATACAAAACCAACCTAATCTAACTGAATCCAAATCCAAGTCTAATCCAGAGCAAATGGGTGTTTAATCATCTGGGTGATCCACTAAGCACTCCTATGCACTTTTCACTCAAACCTAGCTTCCAACCTAAAACCTACCACAGGAAAAGAAATGCGGCTGAGCTTAAAAAGCCCAGTGAACAGATATATAACAAAACAAACGGATAATCAAAACGTATATAAGTATATGAAAAGGAAATCATAAGCTCCTGCTGAAAAGAATACCATCTGTCAAATGAATAAGAGATCAACGATAACTGAACAAATATCATAAGTCAAATGAATAATGAGTATGAAGAGTCAAGTGATAATATGAACCATATAGTAACCAAAATCAAAGAGCACATATCAGCAAAGGCTTGTCTAACGAGATACTCGAATAGACACACGAAACATAGGAAAGCCACGAGCCGACCTAACGAGATACTCGAATAGGTCTCAAATCACATAATCACATATCCGTCAAATCAAAGGTGTACGGAGAGGGGAGACCTCTAAGTACCAAAAGTGAAAGGGGTACAAGGCACGTACAGCCAATCACTAAGTCAAATCATATCATATCACCTCAAACATATACCTAGGATGCATCCATACGCTCCCTGAAACAGAATACATATACAAGTACGAGACTATGCATATATATAACAGAATGGCCATAAGTGTACACAATCATATAATCATATCATATCATAACAGAAGGGAACGTCGAGGACTAATCACACCGCCCCAGATAGTGTCATGCCATTGGTTCCTCAATGACACACCCATGGTACCTCCATGGATAGACTAAAAACTCGGGCATCAGAACAGAACATATCAGAACAAACAATCAAAGCTATCCATAATCATAACAAAGCTCCTAGAGCATAACAGAATAGAATCTCATATCAAAGAGATAGTAATCAGATCATCATAACAGAATGGATAGCAAACAGAGTCATATCAAGGAATCATATCAAACGGATCATATCAACGAATCATATCATAGTAAATGAATCAAAGTCAAGGATCAAATAGTCATGAGATCGGAATCCTTACTGAGAAAGGATAAAATATCTGTACCTTGACGAAAGCAAATAAAATCCAAAGGTTGATCACACATGAAAGAGAACCACTCCCGCTTCAATGGATCTACACGAATATATTTAAGTATTACTTTATATTCCAAATGAGTCATGTTACTATTTTAGTATGCTTTCCATTTTAGTAACTTTCCAAATTTAGTGATACGTTAAGGTTACAGTTGACAATTAAATAATATTTAAAGGTTAAAATGACTAATATTATAGTTTAGGATCATAAATGTAAATTAACAAAGTTTAGTATTTAAAATGTCAAATAATTAACTTTGGGGTTTATGTTATAATTATAACCGAATGATAATTTTAGAACTCCGTCATTCATAATTTATTTAAACGTACTCTCGACATTAGTTTAGACCGCGATAACCAAAAATACAATTTTCACATGCATACTCACACGACTCATACAAATACATGCACACAATGTTATTGATCCCCAAACTTTAATATTTATATGTACATAATCATAACGTCGATGATTTCAAGTTTCATTTTCCTCTAAAATGGTACATATTGACCCATGACATGCATGCACAACTGATTATACACCATACTACGTATAGTATGAAAATAAGATGAAGTTAAAATAATAATACTAAAAGACCATGGCTTGTGGGTTCTGTTATCAACTGAGATTTTCTGGCTTAACACACGTGTCACACCCCCAATTTACCTGACTTGCAGCGGAATGGAATACCTGGGGGTGTCTGTCATAGCACCACAGTTACAGTTACATTGAACGACCTAAAGTGTCGTTTGGAAAATACTGCATTTGATCATTGAAATAATTCAGAGTTTACAAAATGAGGTCCCCAAAATGTGTTGCATGTTTATGAAAAACAAGTCGTACTAGATCAAATGTTTACATAAGTGCATAAAATAATGATGAGACGCGTCGACTCCGCGACTCCATGAAGGTCCAAATGCATGTCACATGAGCTACCTTAATAACCTGAAATACATTGCTAAAACGTCAACACGAATGTTGGTGAATTCCATAGGTTTGTAAAATGTAATGATGTACGGCCACCACAAGTAAAAATGCAAGATAAAAATCTCGTGAAAATTGTACAATAGCCTTAAGCTCATGACACCGAAGCTATGACTGATGAAACTGTAAGCCCCTCCCGAATGTTCTGCCGAAACATTCAAATGTAAAAGACATGACATGCATCCGCTTACTGTTGGTATCCACTACCACGGATGGAGGCGTCACCCTCGATAGATCTATCCACTCACTCTCGCTTAGTACTTGAAATTAACGGTTCATGATGTTACAGGGGACTTTTCACATGGCAAGGTAACTTAAGCTATGTACATGTTTGAATACTTGGGCTCGTACTGAAATGATTGATGCAATGTATTCCCCCCGTGGGATTTGAAAACAATCAAAAATGTTGAATTGAAAACGGGGCTATGAAAACTCACCTCAACTGATGAAACCGTGATGAAATGAAATGAACACCAATGAACAATTTGCTGCCGCAACCCAATATGATGGTACCATGAACATGTAATGAACTGAAAGACAAGGTGCGCACACTAGCCGCAACCTAATGTAAATGATGAACGATCTACTTTAGATCATGAAATGATGTTATGAATGTCCATGCACATGTTTCCTATACCACTCTACTCTTTGAAAAACACTTGTTGTTATCAAAAGTATATATTCCAAAACTTAGGAAAATATGGCTATTAGAAAAATAAACTAGTTGTAATATATATACTTGTATATATATAACGTAAGTTTCCATGTTAGCGTTGAAATACTCGGGTTGTAATCCTTGAAATGATGAAAACATACTCATAATAACTAATACTACGTTAGTTATAAAGCTCGGTACTTGATATTATGTTTAGCTTGAAAATGCACTTCGTAGTTTTTGCGCCAAAATATATAAAAGCTGTCAATTAATAAAGGGTTTTAGCCGATATTCAAACGAGTATATCTTTGTCGTTACTTGTCCGTTTTACTTGTTCTTTATATCCACGGTTTCGTCTTAGTATGTAGTAATATATTTTGGAAAGCTCGGCTCCTCCGGGTTACGTTTAAAGCCTCTTTTTGTACCATGAAAAACGTCCAACAGCAACTAAATTTCCAGAAAATACTTTTCGTCAACAATCTTGCAAAAATCATAACTCCTTCGTTATAGACTCTTTTTAATCCGTTCTTTCGCCTACGGATTCGTTTTTGAAAGTATTTTCTAAAAATTTTGCCAAAGTTTCCTTGGTGTTTACTGATTTTCCAGATTTTTACAAAATGGGACAGCATGTCTAAAATGAGTTCCAAATCATGTTTCCAAGGTTAAAAACTAATTTCTACCATCACCAATCCTCTTGTAATCACCACATGACTAATCTAATCTTACCATACACCTTCTTAGGGTGCCATGGACTCCTAACCAAGTTATTAGAGCTAGGGGATTCATAACAAGAAAGTTAGGGTTTGTATGTTTCATTTTAACAAAAATAAAGTATAGTATAGCTACTTATACATGGTTTTTAGCATGATTCTTATGTAATACATGTAAAAATAGGATGATTCATGAAAAAATAAAGATGAAAACTTACTTGACAAAATGAGATGATTATTGGATGATTATACTTGTTGTTCTTGTGTTTTTGTTGCTTGTATCTTGATTAGAATCATAAAAGGAGTAAGATTGTAGCTTTAAGTTATGAAAAATAATTAGTTGATCATGGAGATCCTTGGTACCTTGTTGATGCCGTGGGTATGGAGGAGAGCAAGAGAGAAATGATCTTGAAAATTTGATCCAAAAGTAGTTTATGATTTTAGGTAATTAGTAAAGTTAAGGTTTTTATGTTTATTAGTATTATACTTAGAAAAATTAATGCCAAGGGTTAAAAGAAAGGGCACATGGCCGGTTTTATCAAGGGGTGTAGGGGGGGGTTAGGGTGCTTGGTAGTTAATTAGAAACCTTGTAAGAAATTTGCACTAGTTAGCGTTTTTAGTTACGATCGGGTATCGGTTTTATTAGAAATAAATGTTCACGAAGTATACCGGGATGAAATTAGTTATAATAATGTTAAAAACATATTAAAAATATGTTGGGTACATTTACTGAGTGATCGGGTGATTAATGTTTAGTTTTAACGAAAACCGACGCTATATTCATACGCGTACGTTAAAATAAAATAAATTTCCAAAATACTGGGTAACTGAATGTTATAACTTTTATGATGTTAAAATGGATATAAAAATATGTCGGGACCATTGTGGGAATATTTAGATATATTCGTCGTGTATAAACCGAGTGTTAACGTTTACTATAAATACTTATACGTAAAAACGTTAAATGTACTGAATATGGAAATTTGAAAATCCTGAGAGTGGTATAACATGTGAATGACCTACTGATGATATGCAGACTATTCCCAGTCCGTATGAAGTGTTGTTACTGATAATGCATGAATTCGCACCTGAACCAATACGGTTACGCGAATTTGAATACCCGTAAACTAAATTTACGATGAAATGTGTAATGCACGTGAATGATGAAATCTTTTCCCGCAATGAATAGTGTTCCGTGAATAGTAAAATTTTTGAATGCTTCTCGGAATGTCAAACTGACACCAAAAATGATGAATAGTAATCTGATGAATAGTGTTTTGATGAATAGTGTTTTGATGAATAGTGTTTTTCCAAAGTTCGGGAAATGACCTGAAATGACCTGAAATGGTGAGTTGTGACAGTCTTCCCCTCTAAATGGAACTTCGTCCCGAAGTTCAGTTTATGTTGGTCTCTGAAAATGTATTGGTGAAAAGGTGATGATATTCGAGAATTCCAGCGAACTCTAACGATAGGAATTCGACTCTGTTTCAACTGTTTGACCACACGGTCCATGATTTCTGTTGGTTCTCTTACAAGGTCTGAGATTGTCATTTGGGATGGATCCCTTCCAATGGAATCATGAGTGACTCATCTGAAAGTCATTTCTGAGGATCTGAAAATGTGAAATATGTTCGTGTAATCCTGTTGTTCTCTGGCAATGTTCAAATCTGACGGCCACTAGGCCTACCCTGTCTGAAATATAAATGGTCCAGTGTATATTGGTGTAACTTTCCAAGTTTTCTGAATGATAACATGCCTTTCCTAGGTAGAACTTTCTGCATAACTCTGCAGAACTTGAAGTTTTAATGGTTTACGACTTATTGAACTTGTAACTGATTCTTGACTTGTAGAAAATTTCTGGTTATCTCATGAATGCCTACTGAACTAGTGAGTTGAGCTTTTTCCAAGTTTGGCCCATCAATCGATGGTCTGCGCTTCTTAACGTTTTAAATGTGGTACTGGTAATATATACTGCTGGATTCTGCCAGAACTCAAGTTTGTATGCTAGTTGGTCGATTCTAAAATGAATCTTAAATAGTCCAATATGCTAAAGGTTCAACCTTTCTTGTTATCCAATTTGTATCATGCCAATCCAAGGCAATGCTTTTAACTTAGTTTGTTCTCCCACTTGAATCTGGATGGTTTGTTGTTCAGGATATCCAATCCAAATGATGTGTGTTATGTACCAACCTAACTTCTGCCAGTTTCTCATTGTTGTTGTGATAACTATTGTTGTAGATGAATTTGATTTATGTTGAGTGATTAGTGTAACACCCCCAAAAGTTGTTTTAATAATAGCGGAAGACTTAATATGTCAGCGGAAACTTTCGGGGTATTACTTCGAGGATCTTTGTCACAATCATAGTAGATATCACAAAGTGAGGTATTAAAGATTTATTTTATTTCAAAATACCAAATATCAGAAATACAAAACATTATTTAGTTAAGAACGTGTTTTATTCTGAAGGAAAATAAGTAGTTTATTATAGTTCTTGTCTTGCTTTTGCCCACTCCGTGCCATCCAGATCCGTCTTGTTTAGTTACCTGAGATAAACATGCTAAAGTCAACATAAAGTTGAGTGATATTCATAGGTTTGAGTTTAAGAGTTTAATCACAAGTTACGAATGTATTGTAATCACATACAATCAATATGTTAAAAAATCAGTGTTCCTGTTATTGCCTTAAGCTCATGATACTCAACGATTAACAGCCAATCATAAATATGAATTATGATGGTAAGTAATAGGCCCCCAAAGATAGGTATTTGTCAATAACCTATTTATAAGAACAATAAAGTGCGCCTGGTGTTTTCTCCAACAACCAAACGAGGATTGTTAATCACTAATAGTACTATCCACAATTATTTACGTTCACCCTTCAGGTGATTAAGGTTCATGATAGAGGGACTTCTGACAATAGTAACTTAAGCAAATAACATTGGCCTGACGGTATTTCAATACCCGGTATAAAAGACTTGTGATCGAGTTTTAAGCATGTATCTCCCCACGGGAAAATAGTTAAAGAGTGGGCTATGAAATCACCTTAGTAGTACAGTGGTATCGTAGTCTCAACAAAGCAAGGAAACGGCTTCACACAACACAACCTAAAAGATAATGCAAGTTTCAGTTGATAGTCTAAATCTGGTTTTATCGCGAATGTTTGTCATGTTTTCAATATATATCGAAGTATGAAATGGTAAGTCATGATAAAAGTTAATAATCATATCGTATAGTTAACTTTAATTTATTTCGACGAGGATTATATATATAACGTATATATAATTAAAAATTTCAAAGTTTTATATTAATTATCATAATATTTATATAAAACTTTATAAATATAATAAGAAATATTTATTTCAGTAAAGTCCTTCAAGTTTCACAAGTTTTACAAATTTGACCCTGACGGTAATAACATTTTCACCGTTAGTCCAATATACATATTTTACATTTTTGGTCTAATATATAACAATATTTACCTTTTATGACTCCAAGTTTCAGTATTTACAGTTTATACCCTTTAGAAAAATAGTTTTTATACTTTTCACCTAAGTTTACAATTTTGGCAATTCCAGTCCCTACTTCTCGTACATTTGCAAAAATGGTCCAAGTTTTACCAATTTCAAAACTTATCATTTTTATTAGTTCATTAAGCTCAAAATATTTAGAAAAGTTTAGTTTGATAGCTTATTAGCTTATTCTAAGCTTATTTTGTTTCTTGGGCTTAACGAGCCAAAAATAAGGGCCCGTTAAGGTTTAACGATCCACGAGGTTAGGGGGAACACTAGGTTCATAGAGATTCATCATTTTAAGTTACTAAAACGTTTCAAATCAGTTTATACCCTCAGCTTATTACAATAAGCTAAAAAGTGCTTTTTGGGCTTTTAGGCCCACGTAGCTTATAAAAGTTTTTGTAAAATCTGATTTTTGTCGAGACAAAATGGGTCGAGTAAAGTAGTTATACGAGCTAGTTAGGTCGAATGAAAGGTGTTATCTAATTGTTTACTAGGTCGTTAGTGAGGTCGAGTAATAAAATATATATGTTGTGTGTCTATTTTACAAATGACGGGGCTAAAGTAAACGAGTAAGACTTGACATGTAATTAGTTTCAACACTTAGAAAGTTTCTAAGTGTTTTCGACTAGTTCAAGTACCATTAGGAATGTATGAGTTTTTACGTTTGCATGTTATTATTGGTTCGAAAGTTTTACTAAACACGAATCCTAACGTGGTCAAAAACGAGAATGACGAATAAAAAGTATATGGTACGTTTGATTTTTGTGAGAAATGAGGTAAAAGTAAAACGTATTAACGAGAATAGATAGAGTAGTTATTGTGTACGAGTAGCTCACCTCACCTTTCAAAGGTGGAGTAATAGGTTCGAATGGTTCGAGTATGGAACAAAGAGGATCGTGGTTCACTTCACGTCTTGGCAAAGGTTCAAAATGAGTAAACTTGGCTCCTTAGGATCACTTGTACGCTTCGTACCCCTCTTCTACTTCTTGTCCCAATTCGATGTCAATACTTCATGTTATAATAACTTTTGGTATGTTTGCGTGTGAGATACTAGCTGAGAATGTACAAGGAAGTTATAGGAGCTTGTGAAAGGTTTAAGACAAAGGATAGAAGCCAAGAGTGGTGTGTGTTGTCTCGGCATAAGAGGGTGGCACCTTTCCTTCATCCAATCGAAACTTGGCAACAAAAGGAATGTATCATAAGATCTCTGTTCCTCCTGACATTCTACTGTACCCTTGTGTTTGGTTTTAGAAGCTATTGGGAGTCATGAGAGGTGTTAGAATATAAATGACACGTTTTTGGCTTCACCATGTCCATGGTTTTTGCGTTTTACTTTGGGCAGAATTTAGGTAGCAAACGAGCGAGGTATATGGTAAACTTTATCATTCTCAAATCTTTGCTAGCTCGTAATTTAAGTTATGTAAAAATATGTGTGTGTTATGTGTCGAAAAATGAAGAAATTAGGGGTGTTCCTTGGCTCGATCGTGGCTGGAAGCAAAAGAAAAGAAAAAAAAAATTATAAGGTGTGCTTGGGCTTTGAGCCCTTTGGGCTTTGATTTGATCTCGGTCCAGCAAGAAAAAAGGAAAAACAAAAGTATAACATGGTCCGTTTGGTTTGTTAGTTGGGTTTAAGGCCCATTTACGTGTGGGGTCCACATAGAGGTTTTTAGGGAGTCGGGATAAGTTCGAGATATAATAGTGAGTGGTCTCGAGAATTTTCGTAGGATTTGGAATATATAAGTATAGTACGTAAAAGGTGTCGTATAATATATAATTATAATTATAAACGTTTAATAATTATAATTACAAGCGTTAAAATATATTCGCGATAATTTAGACTATCTAGGTTTGTGTGCAAGCGATGTCTCTAGGCAAATAATATATCACGACATTCCGTTTGTGATTCACACAATAAGTCATATATATAAAAAAAATTTTGTCATACGTAATAATGGGAAATTAAATAGTGCAAGTGTTTACTAACCGTTGGGAAAATTACGAGATGCTACAGTACATACATCTTACAGTGAATTCCGTCCCGGAATTCGAGTTTAGGAGGGTTGCCAAGGGTGTCTAAGAGAAGAGGTGTGGGTACTTGGTGCGAAACTGGTCCTCGCGTTCCCAAGTATACTCTGGTCCTCGTTTAGAGTCCCATCGAACTTTTATGATAGGGATACGGTTTTGTTTCAGTTGTTTGACTTCTCTATCCATGATTTCTACTGGTTCCTCGGTAAAAACGAGTTTGTCATCAAGTTGTAATTCTTTCAATGGAATGACCAAAGATTCATCGGATAAACACTTCTTGAGATTTGACACATGGAAAGTGTCGTGAATTCTACTAAGTTCCTCGGGTAGTTCAAGTTTATATGCCATGGGTCCAATTCTTTCTAAGATTTTGAATGGACCGATGTATCTTGGGTTTAACTTTCCCCTCTTTCCGAATCGTATCATTCCTTTCCATGGTGATACTTTTAACATAACTTTATCTCCAATCTGAAATTCCATGGGTTTTCTTTTTAGGTCAGCGTAACTTTTCTGTCGGTCTCTGGCGGTTTGTAAACGTTGTTTGATTTTGATGATTTTCTCGGTTGTCTCATGAACTAGATCCGGTCCTGTGAGTTGTATTTCTCCGACTTCTGCCCAGCAAACGGGTGATCTACACTTTCTACCGTAAAGTGCTTCGAATGGTGCTGCCTTGATACTGGTATGATAACTGTTGTTATATGAGAATTCTGCCAACGGTAAGTGTTTGTCCCAACCTTTTCCGAAGTCTATAACACAAGCGCGTAGCATATCTTCTAAGGTTTGTATTGTTCTCTCACTTTGACCATCGGTTTGTGGGTGATAGGCTGTGCTCATATCCAGCTTTGTTCCTAAAGCTTTTTGTAATGATTTCCAAAAATGAGACGTGAAACGACTGTCACGATCTGATATAATGGAAATTGGCACTCCATGTCGTGACACAATTTCCTTCAGATATACCTGAGCAAGCGTGTTCATTTCATCAGTTTCTTTGATTGGTAGGAAATGAGCTGACTTGGTGAGACGATCAACGATAACCCATATCGTATCGTAGCCAGTAGAGGTTTTGGGAAGTTTGGTGATGAAGTCCATTGTAATACGTTCCCATTTCCACATGGGGAGTTCGGGTTGGTTGAGTAATCCGGAGGGTTTCTGGTATTCTGCTTTTACTCTTGAACATGTTAGACATTTACTGACGTACTCAGCGATGTCGGCTTTCATGTTCGGCCACCAATATAGTTTCTTAAGATCTCGGTACATCTTGTCGGAACCTGGGTGAATGGAGTATTTTGACTTGTGAGACTCATGCATGATAAGGTCACGAATACCTCCGAAGAGAGGAATCCAGCTTCTTTCCTTGAAACAAAGCATTCCATCTGATCTTTTCACAAATCCGTTTTCATTTTCCGGCATACCAAAAATCTTTTCAATTGGTCGATTTTCTTTCTTGAGAGCTTCGCTCTGGGCGATAATGATTTGTGTTGGAAGGGGTGAACAAATAGTCATGCCTAACGATCTAACCCTGAGAGGTTTTAGTCTTTCTTTCCGGCTTAGTGCATCTGCTACTACATTAGCCTTTCCTGGGTGATAACGGATTTCACAATCATAATCACTAAGCAATTCTAACCAACGGCGTTGTCTCATGTTTAAATCCTTTTGATCTAGGATGTGTTGGAGACTTTTGTGATCTGTAAACACGATACATTTAGTGCCGTATAGATAGTGTCTCCATAACTTAAGAGCGAATACTATTGCTCCTAGTTCTAGATCATGGGTTGTGTAATTTTCCTCATGTTTCTTCAGTTGACGTGAGGCATAAGCTATTACCTTATCTCGTTGTATCAAAACTGCACCTAAACCATGGTACGAAGCGTCACAATATAGCACGAAATCTTTGTTTCCTTCGGGCAATGTTAGTATTGGAGCTTCACAAAGCTTTTGTTTTAACAGTTGGAAGGCTGATTCTGCTTCTTGTCCCCAAACGTACTTTTCGTTCTTTTGGGTCAACTTGGTCAATGGTTTTGAGATTTTAGAGAAACCTTCAATAAATCTCCGGTAGTAACCTGCAAGACCTAAAAATTGACGTACTTCTGTGGGAGTTGTAGGTGATGACCATTCTTTAACTGCCTCTATTTTTGCAGGATCCACGTGTATTCCTTGACTATTGATTACGTGTCCCAAAAATTGTACCGTGGAAATCCAAAAGTCACATTTTGAGAATTTTGCGTACAACTTTTCCTTCCTAAGTAACTCTAGGATTGTTCTCAAATGATTGGCATGTTCCTCTTTGTTACGAGAGTAGATCAGAATGTCGTCAATGAACACTATCACGAATTTGTCCAAATATGGCTTGCATACTCGGTTCATTAGGTCCATAAACACAGCGGGTGCGTTTGTTAGACCAAATGGCATTACCTGAAATTCATAGTGTCCATAACGGGTTCTGAAGGCTGTCTTGGGAATATCCTCTTCCCGAACTCTCAATTGATGGTATCCCGACCTTAGATCAATCTTCGAGTATACACTCGATCCTTGTAATTGATCAAACAAATCGTCTATTCTAGGTAAAGGATATCGGTTCTTTATAGTGAGTTTGTTTAACTCTCGGTAATCTATGCACATCCGAAATGATCCGTCTTTCTTTTTAACAAACAATACTGGGGCTCCCCAGGGTGATGAACTTGGTCTAATGAAACCTTTATCGGATAATTCCTTTAGTTGTTCCGATAGTTCCTCCATTTCGGAAGGTGCCAACCTGTAAGGTGCTTTTGCTACTGGTGCCGCTCCAGGCACTAGTTCAATTTGAAACTCTACTTGACGAGTCGGTGGAAGACCGGGTAGATCTTCAGGAAATACTTCGGGGAATTCCTTAACAATAGGTACGTCTTTAAGTTGTTTCTTGGTTAACTTACTTTCCGTCACCTGAACCATGAATACATGACATCCTTCGTTCATGTATTTTATCATTCTGAGGCATGAGATGATTCCGTATCGGTTTTTATTCTTGTCGCCATGGATAACGAGGGTTTCATTCTTAAAAGGAATATGTATGGCTTTCTCGTCACAATGAATCCTAGCTTGATGTTTGGATAACCAATCCATTCCGATGATAGCATCAAAACTACCGAGTTGGATAGGCATCAGGTCAATAGGAAAGGATTCTCCTACGAGGGTTATGGTACAATCTTTTAAAACCGAGTTGGTGCTAATTAAGTTCCCATTGGCCATTTCTATCTCGTATGTGGTGTTTAGCTTAGAAGGGTTAGAGTTAATGAAAGGGGCAAACGTATCTGACACGAAGCTCTTATCTGCTCCAGAATCAAATAATACTCTAGCATTATGATGATTTAATAAGAACGTACCCGTGACAACGTCGGGGTTTTGTGGTTCATTTTCATTTCCCATCACGTATGCTCTTGCTCGTGCAGTGTTCTGACCATTTCCCTTTGGACAGCGGTTCTTGAAGTGTCCGGTTTCTCCGCATGAGTAACATGTTGGTGCTATTGGTTGTAGGTTGCTGCCGGTAGCAGGGGTTCTACAATCTTTTGTGGCATGACCTATCCTTTGGCATTTATGGCATTTTACTGTACAAGCACCATTGTGATGAAGCTTGCATCGGTTGCACTGTGGCTTAATACCTTGATATCCATTGCCATTGGTTGCCGTAAATATCTTAGGAGGTTCTTGTCGTTGGTTCTGTTGTTGACGATGTGGGTTCTTGTTCTGGTGTTGTTGTTGGTTGATCCTGTTGTAGTTGTTGTTGTTGTTGTGGTGATGGTTGTTGTTGCGATGGCCGTTGTGGTAGTGATTGTGGTTTTGGTGGTGGGTGGTTCTCCTGTCATCGAGTTTTCTTTTGAGTTCGTTGCACTTGATTTCGCGGTCTAGGAGTTTTTGTGCTAACTCCATTGCGACTTCTAGTGATGGTGGGTTGGATGCTGTGACGTTTCCTTCGATATTCCGGGGAAGACCTTCAATATACTTCTCCAGAGTTTTCTCTAAATCTGGTACGATAGAAGGACATAATGCCATTAGCTCGTGGAATCTCCTGTTGTAAGCCCTAAGATCGATTCCTTTGACTGCAAGGACGTGGAATTCGTCTTCCAGTTTTCTTATTTCGGATCGAGGACAGTACTTCTTTAGGATCTTGGCTTTGAATTCCGTCCAGGAGAGTTGGTATGCCGCTTCTGTACCTAAAGTTTGAGTTGTAGCGGTCCACCATGACAAGGCGTCATCCATTAAGGTTCCGGTGGCAAATGTGACCCTGTTGTTTTCTGAGCATCCACTCCTTTGGAATACTGTTTCGCATCTCTCGAACCAATGGGCGAGTTTAATTATCCCTTCAGTACCCATGAAGTAAGTTGGCTGACAAGCCATAAAGTCTTTATAGGTACATTGGCGAGGTGCGGGAGCAACATTTCTTGCCGGTTGTGCATTAGCATTTGCTTGTTCGGCTAAGGCTGCATTGATTCCATTGGTGATTACTTGTTGGATCTCTTCCGGGGTCATGGTTGCTGCTGAGGTAGTGGTCGTGGTTCTCTTAGGTGCCATATTCCTAAAAATGAGAATATATTTTCAGAATTTTCATAATAACCATCTTGTGTTAGACTATTTAGTAACATCAATAGGTTCAAAGTTATAATAGTGTCACATATATCACGATGCAATATACGATATCATAACACTTATGAAAATAAAGCAAACATAACATCATTGATTAGATCGTCGTTTTACATCACTTATTCATTCTTGTTGACATGTCTTCTAGGACATTCAAATACAAGTTATTACTGTGATGTGGGTGAGGCTACATCGACAATCTATGGCATTCTAGGGTTTTCCTTGGTTATCATCAAGACGACGTTCTAGTTCCTGAATTTTGGCGGCCATGGTTTCTATGATTTGGTCTCGGTCTCTCTCCCTAGCTTGTGTTTCTTGTTGTGCACGTCGCAGAGACATGACTTGGGCTCTTGTGGTGTCGAGGGCTTGATCGATGTCACACATGATGTCCCTGTTTACGGTGTTAGCAGAGCAAAGTAATCCGATGAATTCCATAGCTTCACCGAATTGGGTACTTAGTTGTTCAATTATGGTTCCCGTCTCTAGGTGTCCCATCACAAGTTGTTCGATCTCAGCTGACATGACTTCTATTAGTTCATTAGGGATGTTGTTCACCAAGGTGGCTATGGCGTCTAACCTGTCTTCATGTCTTACTAACCTAGCTGCCAAGAGTGGTATGGTATGGTGAATGGGTTCTCCAGTGACTGGAAGGACCTTGGATGCAGCAAATGATGATCTTTCACCAAGTTCTCTGTTGGTGGGAGTACCTTCTTGAGATCTCCAATACTTAAGGATTGGTAGTAGAAATGACCATTTGCGAGCATTGACCCGCTTACGAGCCTTATGGTTGGTTCTTGCATAATAGTAAGGTTCTGAGGAGGTAGGACGAATCTGGTAATTCCTTGGTTGATAAGGTAGAGGAGCACTGGAAGTTTTCACAGGTGGTGAACTGTTGATTGTCACTGGTACAGTAGTAGTCTGCTGATAAAATATACTAGGTAGTATCACTGGTTCTGCAGTTGGAGCAACTTCCTTTTTCCATTTAGTATCATCCCAGATGTCTTTTTCTTCAGCATATGAAAGAGCTTTTCCAGCTGTGGCTGGTTCATAAGGCTGGAATGGAGAAGTTTGCTTACTGCGTCTGATTGGACCAGATGATGCTTGAGGTGAAGTAGAGGATTGCTGACTTTCCTTATTCTTATCTGTTGTAGGTGACACAGTCATTGGAGCAAGAGTTGGTACCATAGGTGTAGAGCTCTCAGTTTCCGAATCCGATAATAACACAATGAAGTTGGGTTTGGAAGACATGGTACTGTAATAATCCCGGTTAGTAAACATAGTTATTAGCATAATCATAACATGTAAGCATATATCAAGTTATATAAGTAAGAAATAATGAGAAGTAATTTTTCTACCAGATGTTGGATTGTAGGCACGGAGGGCATGAAGTGGTATTTTGTAAAAATGGTCCAGTTAAAGTGTAGTTATAGTCCAATGTTTAAAAACATCTGGTTCTCTATAACCGTGGCTCTGAATACCAATCTGTAACACCCCCAAAAGTTGTTTTAATAATAGCGGAAGACTTAATATGTCAGCGGAAACTTTCGGGGTATTACTTCGAGGATCTTTGTCACAATCATAGTAGATATCACAAAGTGAGGTATTAAAGATTTATTTTATTTCAAAATACCAAATATCAGAAATACAAAACATTATTTAGTTAAGAACGTGTTTTATTCTGAAGGAAAATAAGTAGTTTATTATAGTTCTTGTCTTGCTTTTGCCCACTCCGTGCCATCCAGATCCGTCTTGTTTAGTTACCTGAGATAAACATGCTAAAGTCAACATAAAGTTGAGTGATATTCATAGGTTTGAGTTTAAGAGTTTAATCACAAGTTACGAATGTATTGTAATCACATACAATCAATATGTTAAAAAATCAGTGTTCCTGTTATTGCCTTAAGCTCATGATACTCAACGATTAACAGCCAATCATAAATATGAATTATGATGGTAAGTAATAGGCCCCCAAAGATAGGTATTTGTCAATAACCTATTTATAAGAACAATAAAGTGCGCCTGGTGTTTTCTCCAACAACCAAACGAGGATTGTTAATCACTAATAGTACTATCCACAATTATTTACGTTCACCCTTCAGGTGATTAAGGTTCATGATAGAGGGACTTCTGACAATAGTAACTTAAGCAAATAACATTGGCCTGACGGTATTTCAATACCCGGTATAAAAGACTTGTGATCGAGTTTTAAGCATGTATCTCCCCACGGGAAAATAGTTAAAGAGTGGGCTATGAAATCACCTTAGTAGTACAGTGGTATCGTAGTCTCAACAAAGCAAGGAAACGGCTTCACACAACACAACCTAAAAGATAATGCAAGTTTCAGTTGATAGTCTAAATCTGGTTTTATCGCGAATGTTTGTCATGTTTTCAATATATATCGAAGTATGAAATGGTAAGTCATGATAAAAGTTAATAATCATATCGTATAGTTAACTTTAATTTATTTCGACGAGGATTATATATATAACGTATATATAATTAAAAATTTCAAAGTTTTATATTAATTATCATAATATTTATATAAAACTTTATAAATATAATAAGAAATATTTATTTCAGTAAAGTCCTTCAAGTTTCACAAGTTTTACAAATTTGACCCTGACGGTAATAACATTTTCACCGTTAGTCCAATATACATATTTTACATTTTTGGTCTAATATATAACAATATTTACCTTTTATGACTCCAAGTTTCAGTATTTACAGTTTATACCCTTTAGAAAAATAGTTTTTATACTTTTCACCTAAGTTTACAATTTTGGCAATTCCAGTCCCTACTTCTCGTACATTTGCAAAAATGGTCCAAGTTTTACCAATTTCAAAACTTATCATTTTTATTAGTTCATTAAGCTCAAAATATTTAGAAAAGTTTAGTTTGATAGCTTATTAGCTTATTCTAAGCTTATTTTGTTTCTTGGGCTTAACGAGCCAAAAATAAGGGCCCGTTAAGGTTTAACGATCCACGAGGTTAGGGGGAACACTAGGTTCATAGAGATTCATCATTTTAAGTTACTAAAACGTTTCAAATCAGTTTATACCCTCAGCTTATTACAATAAGCTAAAAAGTGCTTTTTGGGCTTTTAGGCCCACGTAGCTTATAAAAGTTTTTGTAAAATCTGATTTTTGTCGAGACAAAATGGGTCGAGTAAAGTAGTTATACGAGCTAGTTAGGTCGAATGAAAGGTGTTATCTAATTGTTTACTAGGTCGTTAGTGAGGTCGAGTAATAAAATATATATGTTGTGTGTCTATTTTACAAATGACGGGGCTAAAGTAAACGAGTAAGACTTGACATGTAATTAGTTTCAACACTTAGAAAGTTTCTAAGTGTTTTCGACTAGTTCAAGTACCATTAGGAATGTATGAGTTTTTACGTTTGCATGTTATTATTGGTTCGAAAGTTTTACTAAACACGAATCCTAACGTGGTCAAAAACGAGAATGACGAATAAAAAGTATATGGTACGTTTGATTTTTGTGAGAAATGAGGTAAAAGTAAAACGTATTAACGAGAATAGATAGAGTAGTTATTGTGTACGAGTAGCTCACCTCACCTTTCAAAGGTGGAGTAATAGGTTCGAATGGTTCGAGTATGGAACAAAGAGGATCGTGGTTCACTTCACGTCTTGGCAAAGGTTCAAAATGAGTAAACTTGGCTCCTTAGGATCACTTGTACGCTTCGTACCCCTCTTCTACTTCTTGTCCCAATTCGATGTCAATACTTCATGTTATAATAACTTTTGGTATGTTTGCGTGTGAGATACTAGCTGAGAATGTACAAGGAAGTTATAGGAGCTTGTGAAAGGTTTAAGACAAAGGATAGAAGCCAAGAGTGGTGTGTGTTGTCTCGGCATAAGAGGGTGGCACCTTTCCTTCATCCAATCGAAACTTGGCAACAAAAGGAATGTATCATAAGATCTCTGTTCCTCCTGACATTCTACTGTACCCTTGTGTTTGGTTTTAGAAGCTATTGGGAGTCATGAGAGGTGTTAGAATATAAATGACACGTTTTTGGCTTCACCATGTCCATGGTTTTTGCGTTTTACTTTGGGCAGAATTTAGGTAGCAAACGAGCGAGGTATATGGTAAACTTTATCATTCTCAAATCTTTGCTAGCTCGTAATTTAAGTTATGTAAAAATATGTGTGTGTTATGTGTCGAAAAATGAAGAAATTAGGGGTGTTCCTTGGCTCGATCGTGGCTGGAAGCAAAAGAAAAGAAAAAAAAAAATTATAAGGTGTGCTTGGGCTTTGAGCCCTTTGGGCTTTGATTTGATCTCGGTCCAGCAAGAAAAAAGGAAAAACAAAAGTATAACATGGTCCGTTTGGTTTGTTAGTTGGGTTTAAGGCCCATTTACGTGTGGGGTCCACATAGAGGTTTTTAGGGAGTCGGGATAAGTTCGAGATATAATAGTGAGTGGTCTCGAGAATTTTCGTAGGATTCGGAATATATAAGTATAGTACGTAAAAGGTGTCGTATAATATATAATTATAATTATAAACGTTTAATAATTATAATTACAAGCGTTAAAATATATTCGCGATAATTTAGACTATCTAGGTTTGTGTGCAAGCGATGTCTCTAGGCAAATAATATATCACGACATTCCGTTTGTGATTCACACAATAAGTCATATATATAAAAAAAATTTTGTCATACGTAATAATGGGAAATTAAATAGTGCAAGTGTTTACTAACCGTTGGGAAAATTACGAGATGCTACAATTAGTCCAACCATTTACAGGGTCAATCACTTATGCTCTGAGCATACCTTCCTATGTTCGAATTGTTCTCTCGCTTTGACCATTGGTCTGAGGGTGATAGGTGATGTTCACAACTAAATGGGTTTCTGAAGGAAATCCTGAAATGATTACCTGAGGTCCAAGTTGAAACGGTTTCCTTAACAGGAACAACTGAAATGGGTACAATAAACCTTTGTGACTAATTCCATAACGTTCGGTCCTTCGAACTTGGCATTATATGAAGGGATAGAATATAGGTAACAATTTGATTCCTTGTGTTTTGTTCCAACGGATGATAAGACATATGTCCTTCTTTGTCTAGTGGGTTTGGTCTCCACTACTGAAGTTCGTAATCAATTTGTGATGTTCCTCCTAATTCCTTCATCACATATTCCAAATATTCTCTATTGTCAAGTCACAAATCCTAAATGCATAAGCGATGTTGTAGAGAAGTTGGTTCTGGATATTTGTCTCGCGATTGTGAGTTTTGGTTGAAATCTTTTTCTGAATAAACGAACTTAGAAAAATGGAGCAAATGATTTACTAAGTAATATTTTTCCTGAGGATTCAAAATTTCAGTAGTTATGAAGTAGAAAAATGTTTTCAAACATGTTGTGATTAAGACTGCTTACCAAAGTTTGATGTTTATGTATATTTCTCATTGTACAATAGTGTTGCTAAAGTTTGATCAAAAGAATCGTACTTGTTCAGAATAGGAATTTTAGAAATCATTTTTCCACAAGGTATGTGATTTATGTAAACGCATCAACTTTATTTAAAAGTGAAAACACTGAAAAGGATAAAATGGTAGAATAGGAAATGTTCGCTTAAATGCATAGATGTCTAACGCTTAGTTCCTGAGGTTGGATAATGTCTATTGGTGGTTATCTGGCATAACTACAAGCATAGGTATTTAGACTAACTTAAGTCCTGAAATAGTTTATCGTTGTAATTGGCAAGACGAAGGTATCACTTGATGTTGTGTCGATGAATGTCTATTCTGTTTTCCCATGTAGATGAGGAGATATGTTCTGGTTTGATCCTTTGCTTGGTATGAAGGTGAGGTTATCTGAAATTTCTAGTGACATAAGGCCTTAGAGGACTCTACGTCGATATTCTTGATTCAAACAATTGTCCTTTGTGAAAACTTACTGCAGGAAAGTTTATGTATGGATGAGGCCATGTTTAAATGAAATGCTCTACAGTCTCAATTAGAACCTTGGTTTATTTCTATTATGTTGTCCTGCGGACATCTATATTGAGTTCAATCCTGTAGCTCAGTCTAGCTAGTACCTTTAAATGATAGAATTTGACAACTAAGTCAGAGATGGTGATTCAGATGGCCTCGTAGTATCTTAGGATTGTTGTTGAGTTATGAATTCTCTCACTATATACTTCTAGTTCTGTAATCCTTTCATTGTTTTTATTGTATAGAGGAATCCTCCATGTAATTGATATGGAAAGTCTCTTCTAGGGAAGTCAATGGGAAAATCCAACTTAATGTCTAAGTGAGTGACAGGTAGGGTAAGTATCCAAGGATAGTTCGGCAAAATGGATGTTTATGAAAGAGTTCCTTTGTTTACAAAACTTTTGGATGAAGATTGTTATTACAATCCTTTGAAAAGGTAATTATTTCCTTCATGGCATAATCCTTCCTGAATTTTACATAGGTGATCAGGCTATGTATAATTGAGGACTAATGATGCGATGTTAGATTTTTGTCAAAATATCATAACTTTCCTCAAAAGTTTTAGATGGTGTTCAACGCATTGTTATTAAAATGGTATCCTGATGTTTCCTTTCAAATAACATAAAAATTGCCTCGCGTAATAATAGTAAATACTTGGTGTAATGACAGAAAAATCAATTTATAGGATGGAAATAAAATAGCTTACTTCAGAAATTTTTCTGTAAAACAATTTCCCCATATGATAGTAAAATAGCTTGAATGGTGTATTGGATACATGGGTGAATCTTGTCGAATGGTAATAGTCTACTAATTCGTCAAAAACGAAATCAACCTAATTCCTGATGAGACAATGCTAAAATATTGCGAAACGATTGAAGTCTGAGCAAATGGGAATGGAAAAGGAAATGACAATGATGGTACTAGTGAATGGAATACTACCCTCTTTCGCGCTACCTCGCGACACCCAAAAGGTAAAACTAAAGTACACACTGTGGGAAGGCCAATAATGTAATAAGTAACTGATGGTGGTGATAGTACCTGAGTAGTAAGTGCCCTACTAGTGATGGAGAGAAAACACACTATCTTCCTTGTAATAAGCATCCTAATAAGTCCATTAAGATTAATTCTGAATACACTACCAAAAGGCATTCTATGTACGGTCTGAATGATAGGAAAACCCTGTTCCTATGGCAAATCAATAGTACTAATGGTGGTGTAAATGCAACTGGTGGTATAATGGTAGTGTAAAATGACAAGGCATCTTCAATGTCGGAATACGATAAAAGGATGTCAGGGTGAGTATCTGAAGACATGTCACTTGTGAACCAGGTCAATAAAATGATATACATATATACGGATATGAGTATAAATAACTCGCACAGGGTATGTATGAAACAACATGTATCATGATTATGCACTTATGATGAAATGATGAGATGCTATGATGATGTGGTTATAGTCTAGGGTCCAAGATACATCCTAGTTCGCTATAACCTTAGCTCTGATGCCAATCTGTCACACCCCCAATTTACCTGACTTGCAGCGGAATGGAATACCTGGGGGTGTCTGTCATAGCACCACAGTTACAGTTACATTGAACGACCTAAAGTGTCGTTTGGAAAATACTGCATTTGATCATTGAAATAATTCAGAGTTTACAAAATGAGGTCCCCAAAATGTGTTGCATGTTTATGAAAAACAAGTCGTACTAGATCAAATGTTTACATAAGTGCATAAAATAATGATGAGACGCGTCGACTCCGCGACTCCATGAAGGTCCAAATGCATGTCACATGAGCTACCTTAATAACCTGAAATACATTGCTAAAACGTCAACACGAATGTTGGTGAATTCCATAGGTTTGTAAAATGTAATGATGTACGGCCACCACAAGTAAAAATGCAAGATAAAAATCTCGTGAAAATTGTACAATAGCCTTAAGCTCATGACACCGAAGCTATGACTGATGAAACTGTAAGCCCCTCCCGAATGTTCTGCCGAAACATTCAAATGTAAAAGACATGACATGCATCCGCTTACTGTTGGTATCCACTACCACGGATGGAGGCGTCACCCTCGATAGATCTATCCACTCACTCTCGCTTAGTACTTGAAATTAACGGTTCATGATGTTACAGGGGACTTTTCACATGGCAAGGTAACTTAAGCTATGTACATGTTTGAATACTTGGGCTCGTACTGAAATGATTGATGCAATGTATTCCCCCCGTGGGATTTGAAAACAATCAAAAATGTTGAATTGAAAACGGGGCTATGAAAACTCACCTCAACTGATGAAACCGTGATGAAATGAAATGAACACCAATGAACAATTTGCTGCCGCAACCCAATATGATGGTACCATGAACATGTAATGAACTGAAAGACAAGGTGCGCACACTAGCCGCAACCTAATGTAAATGATGAACGATCTACTTTAGATCATGAAATGATGTTATGAATGTCCATGCACATGTTTCCTATACCACTCTACTCTTTGAAAAACACTTGTTGTTATCAAAAGTATATATTCCAAAACTTAGGAAAATATGGCTATTAGAAAAATAAACTAGTTGTAATATATATACTTGTATATATATAACGTAAGTTTCCATGTTAGCGTTGAAATACTCGGGTTGTAATCCTTGAAATGATGAAAACATACTCATAATAACTAATACTACGTTAGTTATAAAGCTCGGTACTTGATATTATGTTTAGCTTGAAAATGCACTTCGTAGTTTTTGCGCCAAAATATATAAAAGCTGTCAATTAATAAAGGGTTTTAGCCGATATTCAAACGAGTATATCTTTGTCGTTACTTGTCCGTTTTACTTGTTCTTTATATCCACGGTTTCGTCTTAGTATGTAGTAATATATTTTGGAAAGCTCGGCTCCTCCGGGTTACGTTTAAAGCCTCTTTTTGTACCATGAAAAACGTCCAACAGCAACTAAATTTCCAGAAAATACTTTTCGTCAACAATCTTGCAAAAATCATAACTCCTTCGTTATAGACTCTTTTTAATCCGTTCTTTCACCTACGGATTCGTTTTTGAAAGTATTTTCTAAAAAATTTGCCAAAGTTTCCTTGGTGTTTACTGATTTTCCAGATTTTTACAAAATGGGACAGCATGTCTAAAATGAGTTCCAAATCATGTTTCCAAGGTTAAAAACTAATTTCTACCATCACCAATCCTCTTGTAATCACCACATGACTAATCTAATCTTACCATACACCTTCTTAGGGTGCCATGGACTCCTAACCAAGTTATTAGAGCTAGGGGATTCATAACAAGAAAGTTAGGGTTTGTATGTTTCATTTTAACAAAAATAAAGTATAGTATAGCTACTTATACATGGTTTTTAGCATGATTCTTATGTAATACATGTAAAAATAGGATGATTCATGAAAAAATAAAGATGAAAACTTACTTGACAAAATGAGATGATTATTGGATGATTATACTTGTTGTTCTTGTGTTTTTGTTGCTTGTATCTTGATTAGAATCATAAAAGGAGTAAGATTGTAGCTTTAAGTTATGAAAAATAATTAGTTGATCATGGAGATCCTTGGTACCTTGTTGATGCCGTGGGTATGGAGGAGAGCAAGAGAGAAATGATCTTGAAAATTTGATCCAAAAGTAGTTTATGATTTTAGGTAATTAGTAAAGTTAAGGTTTTTATGTTTATTAGTATTATACTTAGAAAAATTAATGCCAAGGGTTAAAAGAAAGGGCACATGGCCGGTTTTATCAAGGGGTGTAGGGGGGGGTTAGGGTGCTTGGTAGTTAATTAGAAACCTTGTAAGAAATTTGCACTAGTTAGCGTTTTTAGTTACGATCGGGTATCGGTTTTATTAGAAATAAATGTTCACGAAGTATACCGGGATGAAATTAGTTATAATAATGTTAAAAACATATTAAAAATATGTTGGGTACATTTACTGAGTGATCGGGTGATTAATGTTTAGTTTTAACGAAAACCGACGCTATATTCATACGCGTACGTTAAAATAAAATAAATTTCCAAAATACTGGGTAACTGAATGTTATAACTTTTATGATGTTAAAATGGATATAAAAATATGTCGGGACCATTGTGGGAATATTTATATATATTCGTCGTGTATAAACCGAGTGTTAACGTTTACTATAAATACTTATACGTAAAAACGTTAAATGTACTGAATATGGAAATTTGAAAATCCTGAGAGTGGTATAACATGTGAATGACCTACTGATGATATGCAGACTATTCCCAGTCCGTATGAAGTGTTGTTACTGATAATGCATGAATTCGCACCTGAACCAATACGGTTACGCGAATTTGAATACCCGTAAACTAAATTTACGATGAAATGTGTAATGCACGTGAATGATGAAATCTTTTCCCGCAATGAATAGTGTTCCGTGAATAGTAAAATTTTTGAATGCTTCTCGGAATGTCAAACTGACACCAAAAATGATGAATAGTAATCTGATGAATAGTGTTTTGATGAATAGTGTTTTGATGAATAGTGTTTTTCCAAAGTTCGGGAAATGACCTGAAATGACCTGAAATGGTGAGTTGTGACAACACGGCTTAAGGTTTCTCGTTTTAAGCTTCCATTAACCGGTTGACTTAAACAAGTATTAGAGGCACACTAAGATATATATTTAGAGTCGACATCGAGGGTTTCTTAGTCTCGTTCATTGATCGATCATGTAACACCCCCAATTCATAGATGCAGCGGAATTCAAACTGGGTGTTACTCGACGGCACAATAGTCACAATGATAGAAAACGAACTCCAATTGAGTCGTTTTGAAAAGGTTTATCATTCAAATTATATAAATATCAGAGATTACAAAATGAGGTCCCAATTGGTTCCATGTTTACAATGTATAATAAATGAGTTTTGAATGATAATAAAATTTATAGCCCTCTTGAGTATCCGTGCCCTTCCGTTCCATCCTTGATCGTCATGAACCTGAAATACATGCTTGAGAGGTCAACACAAAGGTTGAGTGATATTCATAGAGTTTGTTAAATCGATTGAACACAATATGTTGGTAGTGTGAGTTATAGGCTCACACCAATGTTTGGAAAACAAAACAGGTAGGCTACGTTATTATACGCCCGGAACATGTATTATACACTAAGCTTATGACACCATAACGTTAACGTGTACCAATATCGATCGGCAGATTTATCCTGGTAGGTACTTTGCTAACATACCTAAATCTCAAATATTAATGCATTTGTTTGAACTTAGTCAATACAAATGGGATTCGTCAATCCCAATAGGCCTATTATTAATATTCGCGCTCACTATTGCTAGTGATTAAATGGTTCATAATCAAGGATATCGGTTTAGCAAGGCTGGTACTTAGTGATAATAAAACAATCAGGTAAGCATACAATTTAAAAACATTGTGCTCGGTTATAAATAGCATGTATTTCCCCCAAGGGTTTGTAAAACGATTAAGTAATCGAAAGTGGGGCTATGAACTCACCTTAAGTAAGATAGCAAGTAATGAATGTAACGGTTGAATCGTGAAGGTTTCTACGAGCAACCTATAATAGAATGTTGTGACTTAAGATCGGAGTAAAGAATATGAAGTAGTGCCTATATATATATATATATCTTGCATTTAGTCCATGATGTGGTATGATGTATAGTGTAAGTCTTTGAAAGAGAAGATTCATGAAACATGTATGTTTTGTATATCGTTTACTACCGTTCGGGCCGACATAATTCAGAAGTCATGTTAGTAAGCGTTCGAGGAGCCAGGACACTTTAACTCGTAAATCCACAACTCAACTCGACGGCTTACATAATGAACTCCTCACATGAGGCTCCCTACTATTGTAGTAGTTGATGAAATATATAGATATAAGTTTTGATCCGAAAGGTTACATGTCCGATATTTGAATAAACTTAGGAAAGTTTATTTGTACATGAAGATTGTTATTAGGGGTAGTTTCATAAGTCTTGAATGACCATTTTCTCTTGGTAAAATCTCATGGTTTCCTTTAGATGAAGTAGATCCAAATTGTATGTTCAAGTTATCGCCAACTTCTCTAATTCATGTATTTGCCTTGGTAAGCTTGTATGGTCATTTCGTCATGGCCTAGCCATGACCTTTGGTCATTGTTCCATGGTCTTGAAACTCAACCTTGGCTCTAGCCATGGTTGTGGTCTTGATTTAGGTCATAAGACCCCTTTGGTCTTCATAAACCATAACTTATATGTAATGAATTTGGTCTAAAAATGGGCTGTTAAGATTTTGAAGAATTTATCACTCAAAAAGCGTTTTCAGGGCTCGAGCTTCTTTGTTCCTGAACGAAAACGTTGTTCCGGACAACTTTCGTGTTTTAACTTTTTGATGAATCGGAGCAGAAGTATGACTTTCAAAACTCAAATTTGATCAGAATGGTATTTGGCAGTTTTGCCGGAAATCTTTGGTAACTTCACATCGCCATAACTTTTGACTCGTTTACTCGTTTTAGGTGGTTCAAATTGCTATGGTTTCCTTGTTAGGTCCTCTACTGTAATATGTAATGATCCAACATCATATTTTTACCATTTTGGTCGTGGTTTTCCAAGAAAGTCACTAGTTTGCTTGTTATAGTAACTTGTCTTATCAATCATTAACAATAACTTGTTTTGCTCACTTTTATACATCATGGACATAACTACAAGACATAATATAGCAAGAATAACATGTAAATAACATGAACATGATTATTTAACAAGAATCAAGTTAGGGTTTGGCTCACAACTTTTGGCTTTCAAAGATGAAAGGAAGTTAACATGTAAGGATAGGACTTTGATAGACTTGCTTCAACCCTTTTTCACTTCATGCAATCTTTCTACCCTTGGTATTCTTGAAAGATGGATGATGAAGGTTTAGGTGACTTGAGTGGATTCAAACTCAAGAGAAATCACCAAGTATATGAGGTTATGGAAGTGTTTGATGAATGATAACCTATCTAGGGTTTCTACCTTGAAGAATCACTTGAACCATGCATGAAACTAGAAGGAAATGAGCTAAGAATGGGATGGTTATGGGGGTTGGAGGTGCACGGCATAAATGGGATGGGGAGGGAGTATTTATAGTCCAAGTTAGGAAGCTTACTAGGAAAGTGTTACAACTTGGTGACCAAGTTGTAAATAAGTATTGATTTTAAGGGTAAATTCATGAAAGGAAGCCACATGGGGTGACTCCCCCCACCTAGGCCGGTTTCATGAGCTTGGAGAGCAAGCTTTGGCTTTTGCTTGGTATTATCCTAAGTATTAGGATGAAACTTGACTCCGGGAAATGCAAACCGTAAGTTGTTACGCCTCAAAACGTAAAACCGGGTGTCGTAAAATTATGGAACTTGAAAGTTTTGATAAACATGTCCATATGTTCCATAATAAAATATAAAATGAGTGGTAGGTTCCATTTGGGTGTAAAACCCTGCTAAAAAAACTGGAAACACGGGTCTAAAACGCGTAATTCGCGTAAAACGCTGAATATTGCGTAAAATTGAGAAAAGTAAAATGTTACTTTTCTAATGTGATAAAAATGATTTAAAATGACTTATAATGTCTAGACTGGGCTCAGTCTAGTGTCGGTTGGTATTAAATGTCTTTTAGACATCAAACCGTAAGCCTAAAAATCACGAAATGACTTATAACATCAAGGGATGATTTTTGGTCAATGGAGGAGGGAAAGAATATGTTGACTTTTTATAATAAGTTGAAAACTCAAATCTTCTTAGAAACGCGTTTTGTGGTCTAACGGTTAATCGCCCATATGGTTAAGCGTGCTCATGCGAGAGTAGTACGGCATGGGTGACCTGCTGGGAAGTTTTTGGTCATGTTTTTCTCAGTCACGATTAATTCTCAAATAAATCATGAGCGTGTCAAACATTTTTCCGATGTGGGGTCACCTGACGGGGTTGAATTTCGTTGTGCGTAGAATTTCTGATTGACGTTTTACCCTAAAACGTGTAATTCTGTGTAATTCCTTAATAACTTTCACGAAAATGATCTGACGGATGTCAAACATTTAATTTGCCATGGAAATGATTTATCACTCGAGAATATCAAATAAAAATCAACTTTCGGGAAAGTTTCGGGAAAAATGAATAGTAAAATGAATAGTAAAATGAATAGTAAAAGTGAATAGTGAAATTTTCCGGGAATGGTAATTATCCTGAAAATTGTGAATTGTTACAGTCTCTACCCCTTACGGGGAACTTCGTCCCGAAGTTCTATGTGTGTTATATGTTGGAGTGGTGTCGATGAAAAGGTGTGGTTACTTATGAGGACTCGAGTCTTGAATTACCAGTGATATAGTTTGATTTGTCTTAGAATACGGTGTGTCAATAGAAATTGATAACATAGTTGAATATCAATAGAGATTCATATAATAGTCGAATATCAAAGGAAATTGATATAGTAATCGAGTATTAATAAGAATTGATATAGTAGTTGAATATCAAATAGAACTCGATATAGTTGTCAAGTATCAATAGCAATTGATATAATAGTTGAACAACAATTGCAATTGACATAGACATCGAATAATGGAATAAATGTTGAACATGTGGTTGGACCAAGTCCTGTTTGAATTGTACGGCTGCCCATGCATATGGCTACATGGCTTCACAATAAGTTTGGTATGAATGCCCATGCATATGGCTACATGGCCCCGTAATGAGTTTGGTACGACTGCACATGCATATGGTTACATGGCCTCGCAACGAGTTTGTTTGTTATTGCACTATCATTATGAAAACCAAAGTGTAAACCTCGTACTAATGGAAATTGGGATAGTCGTTGCAATCATAGCCTAGTAGGTAATCGGTTGTTGTACCTAGTGTTTATGTCATGGTTTGAAGCGATGTTGGTGAAAAGATAGGATTTCTTGTGGCGAATAAAATGTAGGTATCATGCCATACCCGAGCAATGTAATGTAGGTATCAAGCCATACCCGAGCAATGTAATGTAGGTATCAAGCCATACCCGAGCAATGTAATGTAGGTTGACTTCATACTTATGTTATTTCGGATATAATTAAGCCCACTTGTTTATAATTCTTTATTTACATAGAGAGGCATCCCAAACAATGTAACTAAAGGAATATAAACGTATGGTTCGATGATTTATAATTTCTTTATTTAAATGAAAAGGCATCCCAATCCATTCAAATAAGGACATTATAAATCATCCTACTCAAGAATTCCCGACACAACATTCATACTTAGTCGGTGAGTTACAAGGTAGTGTATTACGAGATGATACTGGTGTTCCAAAAGTGCAAGATGAATATTCAATCTTGTAAAGCTGATGAGGGTACTTGTGGTGTAACTAAGGATGATTTGAGCTTTAAAAGTGCATCAAGATCTGTTAATGAGCTTGTGTTTGCCACGGTTGTGAAGGCAATGTTGTGATATATTGATGGACAAAAGTGTGTAGTGTATGCTCAACATTAATACTCTTAGGTATCGATGTTGAGTTTGCTTTAAAAATCTTAAGAGATTTTTAAAAGTTTATGACGGAATGGTATCCTAAACAGGATGGTACTCCCACGGGATGAAGAGAAGAATTGATAACTATCCCAAGATAGTCGTTCGGATTATCTCATAAATGAAAATTTTCAAGAATGAATTTAGATCATACAAATAAGGTGTTAAGATCTTGCTGAGTGGTAAAGCACTATCGTGTCTCTAGATTGTTTTAATGTATTCTGGTGGTTTATCGAGTTCATGTAGGAAATCAACCTAAACATAATCCCTAGTACAACTATTCTCAGTATTTGAAAATTTTAAGTCGAATATAGTTAGTCAGACTATATTCCACTGTCCCTAGGTTAAATATAGGTGACTAGTCTATATTTAGCCAAGGTTCGATAAAATTTTTAAATACCTAAATTAGGTATACTTGTGATATGTCCGTTGCTTTCGGGAAACTGTCCACTAAACAAAGGTGATGTCAAACCCTTCAGTTGCAAGTCCTGGCCATACAAGACTTGTAACGTATGTTTTCACATTCCATCGCATAAAAGATGGTAAGGGTAGGTACGTATGGAAAGGAAGTTTTAAGTAGTTCTAAAATAGAACATACTTGGCCAGGATCACGAACTTTTAATAATGAAGGTTTCAGAAGAAAACTTTGATGAATGTAGGGCTGAACTTCAGCTTTTGTAGGTGATGGATTTATTTGTCCTTTATAAATCTCATATTTCTATTTAGAAATCGATAGGTTGTGACGGGTTTTTGATATCATATGAAATGATATTGATGATGTGATGGAATAATTCTAGAGACCATTGCGCAAAACACAATGTCTCGGAAGTAGGTTAGACCATTGTGCAATTCATAATGTCTGGGAAGTAGGTTAGACCATTGTGTGACTAAAAACATTTGAGAAATGGTTAAGACCATTGTATCATACAATGTCTTGGAAAATGAATGAGACCATTGTATCTCACAATGTCTTGAAAAATGAATGAGACCATTGTATCTCACAATGTCTTGAAAAGTGAATGAGACCATTGTATCTCACAATGTCTTGGAAAATGAATGAGACCATTGTATCTCACAATGTCTTGGAAAATGAATGAGACCATTGTATCTCACAATGTCTTGAAAAGTGAATGAGACCATTGTATCTCACAATGTCTTGAAAAGTGAATGAGACCATTGTAATCAGTTACAATGTCTTGAAAAATGAATGAGACCATTGTATCTCACAATGTCTTGGAAAATGAATGAGACCATTGTATCTCACAATGTCTTGGACATATAATGTTGGAGTAGGAACATGATTGGGAGAGTGTGGCTGTGCCGAAATGCCTTAGAATAGGCATACACAGATATGTTTAGTCCATTGTTTAGATAAATGATTGAAAATAAACCGAGTTTATATATCAATATACTAATATGTTCATGTAGCATAAAATGCCTAGTGTGTATATATCAATATACAAATATGTGTTCATGTAGCATAAAATGCCTAGTGTGTATATATCAATATACTTATATGTGTTCATGTAGCATAAAATGCCTAGTGTGTATATATCAATATACTTATATGTGTTCATGTAGCATAAAATGCTTACGGGGAAATGCTTAATTATGTTTAGGGTACATATATCAATATGCAATTATGTTTGTGTAGCATAAAAATGTCTTCGGGGAAATGCTCAAAATGGGTATATATGAATATACTAACATGTTTGTGTATCATAACATGCTTACTAAATCCATAATCGTCTGGAGGATGGAAGACACGGAGAGCGGAAGGCTATAAAATGTTTTTGTTTGTGATTGTAGTTATAGTTTAGGTCTCAATTAGACCCGTTTCTCTATAACCATGTCTCTGATACCAATCTGTAACACCCCCAATTCATAGATGCAGTGGAATTCAAACTGGGTGTTACTCGACGGCACAATAGTCACAATGATAGAAAACGAACTCCAATTGAGTCGTTTTGAAAAGGTTTATCATTCAAATTATATAAATATCAGAGATTACAAAATGAGGTCCCAATTGGTTCCATGTTTACAATGTATAATAAATGAGTTTTGAATGATAATAAAATTTATAGCCCTCTTGAGTATCCGTGCCCTTCCGTTCCATCCTTGATCGTCATGAACCTGAAATACATGCTTGAGAGGTCAACACAAAGGTTGAGTGATATTCATAGAGTTTGTTAAATCGATTGAACACAATATGTTGGTAGTGTGAGTTATAGGCTCACACCAATGTTTGGAAAACAAAACAGGTAGGCTACGTTATTATACGCCCGGAACATGTATTATACACTAAGCTTATGACACCATAACGTTAACGTGTACCAATATCGATCGGCAGATTTATCCTGGTAGGTACTTTGCTAACATACCTAAATCTCAAATATTAATGCATTTGTTTGAACTTAGTCAATACAAATGGGATTCGTCAATCCCAATAGGCCTATTATTAATATTCGCGCTCACTATTGCTAGTGATTAAATGGTTCATAATCAAGGATATCGGTTTAGCAAGGCTGGTACTTAGTGATAATAAAACAATCAGGTAAGCATACAATTTAAAAACATTGTGCTCGGTTATAAATAGCATGTATTTCCCCCAAGGGTTTGTAAAACGATTAAGTAATCGAAAGTGGGGCTATGAACTCACCTTAAGTAAGATAGCAAGTAATGAATGTAACGGTTGAATCGTGAAGGTTTCTACGAGCAACCTATAATAGAATGTTGTGACTTAAGATCGGAGTAAAGAATATGAAGTAGTGCCTATATATATATATATCTTGCATTTAGTCCATGATGTGGTATGATGTATAGTGTAAGTCTTTGAAAGAGAAGATTCATGAAACATGTATGTTTTGTATATCGTTTACTACCGTTCGGGCCGACATAATTCAGAAGTCATGTTAGTAAGCGTTCGAGGAGCCAGGACACTTTAACTCGTAAATCCACAACTCAACTCGACGGCTTACATAATGAACTCCTCACATGAGGCTCCCTACTATTGTAGTAGTTGATGAAATATATAGATATAAGTTTTGATCCGAAAGGTTACATGTCCGATATTTGAATAAACTTAGGAAAGTTTATTTGTACATGAAGATTGTTATTAGGGGTAGTTTCATAAGTCTTGAATGACCATTTTCTCTTGGTAAAATCTCATGGTTTCCTTTAGATGAAGTAGATCCAAATTGTATGTTCAAGTTATCGCCAACTTCTCTAATTCATGTATTTGCCTTGGTAAGCTTGTATGGTCATTTCGTCATGGCCTAGCCATGACCTTTGGTCATTGTTCCATGGTCTTGAGACTCAACCTTGGCTCTAGCCATGGTTGTCGTCTTGATTTAGGTCATAAGACCCCTTTGGTCTTCATAAACCATAACTTATATGTAATGAATTTGGTCTAAAAATGGGCTGTTAAGATTTTGAAGAATTTATCACTCAAAAAGCGTTTTCAGGGCTCGAGCTTCTTTGTTCCTGAACGAAAACGTTGTTCCGGACAACTTTCGTGTTTTAACTTTTTGATGAATCGGAGCAGAAGTATGACTTTCAAAACTCAAATTTGATCAGAATGGTATTTGGCAGTTTTGCCGGAAATCTTTGGTAACTTCACATCGCCATAACTTTTGACTCGTTTACTCGTTTTAGGTGGTTCAAATTGCTATGGTTTCCTTGTTAGGTCCTCTACTGTAATATGTAATGATCCAACATCATATTTTTACCATTTTGGTCGTGGTTTTCCAAGAAAGTCACTAGTTTGCTTGTTATAGTAACTTGTCTTATCAATCATTAACAATAACTTGTTTTGCTCACTTTTATACATCATGGACATAACTACAAGACATAATATAGCAAGAATAACATGTAAATAACATGAACATGATTATTTAACAAGAATCAAGTTAGGGTTTGGCTCACAACTTTTGGCTTTCAAAGATGAAAGGAAGTTAACATGTAAGGATAGGACTTTGATAGACTTGCTTCAACCCTTTTTCACTTCATGCAATCTTTCTACCCTTGGTATTCTTGAAAGATGGATGATGAAGGTTTAGGTGACTTGAGTGGATTCAAACTCAAGAGAAATCACCAAGTATATGAGGTTATGGAAGTGTTTGATGAATGATAACCTATCTAGGGTTTCTACCTTGAAGAATCACTTGAACCATGCATGAAACTAGAAGGAAATGAGCTAAGAATGGGATGGTTATGGGGGTTGGAGGTGCACGGCATAAATGGGATGGGGAGGGAGTATTTATAGTCCAAGTTAGGAAGCTTACTAGGAAAGTGTTACAACTTGGTGACCAAGTTGTAAATAAGTATTGATTTTAAGGGTAAATTCATGAAAGGAAGCCACATGGGGTGACTCCCCCCACCTAGGCCGGTTTCATGAGCTTGGAGAGCAAGCTTTGGCTTTTGCTTGGTATTATCCTAAGTATTAGGATGAAACTTGACTCCGGGAAATGCAAACCGTAAGTTGTTACGCCTCAAAACGTAAAACCGGGTGTCGTAAAATTATGGAACTTGAAAGTTTTGATAAACATGTCCATATGTTCCATAATAAAATATAAAATGAGTGGTAGGTTCCATTTGGGTGTAAAACCCTGCTAAAAAAACTGGAAACACGGGTCTAAAACGCGTAATTCGCGTAAAACGCTGAATATTGCGTAAAATTGAGAAAAGTAAAATGTTACTTTTCTAATGTGATAAAAATGATTTAAAATGACTTATAATGTCTAGACTGGGCTCAGTCTAGTGTCGGTTGGTATTAAATGTCTTTTAGACATCAAACCGTAAGCCTAAAAATCACGAAATGACTTATAACATCAAGGGATGATTTTTGGTCAATGGAGGAGGGAAAGAATATGTTGACTTTTTATAATAAGTTGAAAACTCAAATCTTCTTAGAAACGCGTTTTGTGGTCTAACGGTTAATCGCCCATATGGTTAAGCGTGCTCATGCGAGAGTAGTACGGCATGGGTGACCTGCTGGGAAGTTT
>CM060708.1:195295248-195488323 GCA_030686995.1 Artemisia argyi
ATAATCTAGGTCAAAATACCAAAAATGGCCTTGTCCCTGAGTATTAGGATGATCTTCAAGAAATCTTAGGTTAAGGGTCTCCTCTATCCTTTTGGCATTCAGATTATAAACCCTATAGGCCTTGCTATGAGTTGAGTAACCCACAATGTATCCCTCATCAGCTTTCCCATCAAACTCACCCAGTGTATCAGCAGTATTTAAAATGGTCACTTTGCATCCAAAAGGCTTAAGGTAATGTATGTCTGGAACTTTCCCAGTGAGAAGTTCATAAGGTGTCTTGACATGATGTCTAGTGATGGATACCCTGTTCAAGACACAGCAAGCAGTACTTACTGCTTCAGTCCAAAACATAGTGGGTAATTTAGAGTCTGCAAGCATAGATCTTGCTGCCTCAATTAAGGTTCTATTTTTCCTTTCAGCAACCCCATTTTGTTGTGGGGTTGTTGGAGTACTATAGTCCCTTCTAATCCCCTTAGACTTACAGAATTCTATGAAAACAACATTTTTGAATTCTGTCCCATTGTCACACCTAACGCCTTTAACATTTTTATTAAGCTGGTTTTCAATTAAAGTGATGAATTCTTTCAGAATACGAGTTGTTTCATCTTTTGTTTTTAGAAAGAATACCCAGCAAAACCTGCTATAATCATCTGTGATAACCAGGCAGAAGTACTTATGATCAATACTTCTGATAGGAGTTGGACCAAAGAGATCCATGTGCAGCAACTGAAGAGGTTCTGAGATGGTGCTCACAACTTTTATGGCTTTGTAAGAGGCTCTGTGTTGCTTTCCCTTGTTGCAAGCAATACAATTGTGTTCATTGGTGAAGAGTTTAGAAGGAAGACCCTGAACAAGACCAAGTTTAGACAACTTATTGATAGTCTTGTAATTAACATGAGCCATTCTCCTGTGCCATTTGGTAGATTCATCCTAGGAAGCTTTGGCCACCAAACATGTTAGATCACCTTCTGGCTTGACATCATTCAGATTGAATGTGTACAAGTTGAAGGTTCTAGGAACTCTCTGCAAAACAGTTGTGTCTTCTGGAAGTTTGAAGTCCTTGGAGAGCACAGGACATTCATCTTCAGAGAAGAAAACCTTATTCTTAGTATCACAAATTTGTGATACAGAGAATAGATTAAAATGCTCCAGTTCCTTCACATAATAAACATTCTCAAAATCTAGCAAAGGTGTCTTAATAGTCCCTTTCCCAGTCATTTTGCCATCTCCACCACCAAAAGTTACACTGCCTCCTCCTACTATAGGCACAAAGTCATGCATCTTGTCCTTGTTCCCTGACATACTTCCGGAACAACCACTGTCAACTATACCTACTTCAGTACTTTTTAAAGGATGATCCTACAACAACAACAAAAATATACAAAAGTTAGTACACATTGGAGACTCAAGTCATTGCTGACTTGAGCCTGCCTTGTGGATCATTAGTGATAGGCCATGTAGATGTTTTAGATCCACCATTGGTCTTGGGCCTGTAATGCAAATTAGGTCCCTTCTTTGTCCAAGAACAACCTGCTGAGGGCTTCACAGCAGTATTCCAATACCCTCCACCATAAAACAATGAGTCAAAGTGACTAGGCCAATAACCATTAGAAAAGAAAGAACTAGTGGGTCGAACATATGGTCTAGTACTGGTTCTTCTCCATGAAGAATGTGGTTAAGCAGAATTGGATTTCTGCTGATGTGGAATAAAAGAGGGTATTTCATTAACATTCTTCCACATTTGCCTAGGTTTTCTTTGACTAAGACATACACCTATTCTCTGCTCATGAAAAGTACAATCCTTAATCAAATGAGATTTACTTCCACACACAAAACATTTCTTCTTTTTAGAAGATTTATTTAAACTGAAGGAAATTCCATAACATGAAAAAGCATTCAAACCACAATGATTAACAGAATTGTTTGTAACAGAAATAGAAATATTGTTTTGTAAAGAATTAAAAAACAAGTCTTCAGAAGAAACTTTCTTGGTATCAGCAGTAACTCTAGAAGGCTTGTGGGGAGTCTTAGGTGTTGTCTTGAAAGTGGTCTTGGGAGTGGTCTTGGGTAGGTTTGACTTCTCACTTGAATCACAACTGGCAAATGAAGTAGACCCTTCATCAGAAGACTTGTCACTGTCATAACAAGAGACAAAGTCAGTAGATTTAATAATAAGGTCTGGCAAGTCACTTGACTTTTTGCCATAGAGATGGTGTGATCCATCAAAGTCAACAGGTATGGACAGGTCTATAGGAATATGTTCCCCTCTTATAGGTCCAGGGACAACATTCATTCCCCCTTCCTTAACAAATTTAACAGGTGTTTGATAAGCTAATGCTGGTTCAGGGTCAAAAACACTAGACATATCAGGATAAGTTAACTCTTCAGGATCTATATATTTCTCATATCCTAATGCTTTTCTAGACCTAACAGATTGGCGACCATCAATCAATTTTTTCTAATTAGATGCTCCTTCCTGCCATTTCATACGACCAGCTATCTCTTTATCTAACATAACTTGTAATTCTTGTTTTTCCTTTTCTACATCAGATTTCTCCTTTTCAGTACATTTTAAATCTATCTTTGCACATTCTAAATCACTTTCTAAAACTCTTATCTTTTCATCATATTTAACTTGATTCTTTTGAAACCAAACCTTTTGTTTTTCTAAAGTTTTTAAATCTTTTTTATAGGCCTCAACTTCTATATAACACTCATTGTACTTAGGTTTCAATTCATCATATTCTTGTTTAAGATCATTGTATCTTACACTACATCCAAACACACAATTGTGTACCTGAGAGATTCCCATCAAAGAGACTTGTTCCTTCTTGTCCTCTGAAGGTGAGTATGCCAGCAAATTCACTTGTTCAGAAGTAGAGGGTTCCTCTTCAGCAGGTTCATGTTCAGCCCAATCAATCTGGTGATCCAGAGTCACCAAAGCCTTGGAAGGTGCAGCCTTAGAAGTCCCCGATTCCAATAGATATGAGCCATATCTAACTTCATCACCAGACTTTCTTTCCTTGAATTCTCTTGAAAAATGGCCCTGTTGACCACAAGTGTAGCATTTAACCTTCCTTCTGTCAAACCTTGTTGCATCTCTTCCATTAAAGCCAAACTTTCTCCCAGACTTAGTCTCAAACCTTTTGATGTTCATAGAAATCATTGCTAGCTGCCATTTCAAGTGCATCTCCTCCATCTCCAAAGGATCTACCTGTTCAAAATCCTCATAAGCAAGAAACTGCTGATGTTCATATTCAGCCACAAATGAATAAACAATGTCATCCATTACACTACTGGATTTTGATTTAGGAGCAGATTTAGTTTGGGTTTGAGAAGATGCTCCTGAGGTGTAAGAGCTTGAGGCATGATGCATAGGTTTTTTAGTGGTGCCAACAAATGCTGAGTGAGTGGATGGACGAATGGGACTTCTAACATCAGGCTCAAGTGATTTAAGCCTGTTGTAGAGGTCATCAAAGGACTTCATATCCAATCCACCCTTGGTCTTGAGAGCAATACAGACTTGCAACCAAGATGATGGCAAAGATCTCAGAAATTTAGCATTGCAGTCCTCATTATCTGGTCTAGCCTTCAGCTGATTAAGTTGACTTAAGATCCGGTGAAACCTGTCATAGCCTTTGTGAATTCCTTCTGCCTCATATCTGAAACTCTTGAAACTGCTGCTTCAACATTGACTTCTTCAACCTTCTTGATTCATCATTCCCACCAAATCTAGCCTTTATTGCCATCCAAATATCCTTGGCATCCTCCATGAAGTGGAAGTCACCCATGTGGTCATCTGGTATAGCTTGGAGCAAAATTGTTCTTACTTTATTCTCCCTTTGCACGGCTAGAACCTCTTCAGCAGTTTTGGGACCTACAATTGTAACTATCCCATCAACATCTTTAACATGCTTCTTGAGACTGTTCCCCTTTCGGACAACCTCCCAAAGATTCCAGTCAATGTTTGTGATCCAGTTTTGCATCTTCATGGACCACAAATCATAGTCTTCAGCATTCTTCAAGTATGGAAATTTAGCATTACTCTTGGAGAGGTTGAGTTGTTGGAGAGAAGTGGTGTTAAGGTTTTGGGTTGTATCAACTTCATCGTCTGATCCAGGCATTTTCCTTGATTTGTTTGGATTCTTATGGTGTAAGATTTGTGTTTCTCAGTATCACAGAGACTCTCCCGAGGTTCTGATACCACTTGTTGAAACTTAGACCTTGATAGATCTTCTGAGCACTCTAGAATCGTTAGTTATGTTAATGTAATCACCAACACACTAATAGATAATCTCTGTAACTTGTATTTTAAAACGGAAACAAACACGAGTTTTAATACTAAGAACTTTTGATCCTCTATGGATCTTTTAATAATAATGAAAGTGTTTTCTAAAAACGTAACTCAATACATAATCGTGTGTTCCTTTTATACACAAGGAACCCTAAACCGTTTCCCAAGAAACGTATATTCTAAAACTTCTAAAAGATATGCATTATCACTTCCTAAATAAACTCATGCATATCCTAACTATATTACATAAAATACGGAATAACTATATCCGCAGAAACAACTAATGCTGAAACTAGACTTTAGCATAAACTAAACTATAAGTAGAATCTGTGTCTTCAGCAGAAACCATCAGCAGATTCTTCAGCAGAATTCTCACTTAGCAGAATTCCCAACAGTTTGTTTAGACGATTGGATATAGCTCGCATAAAATGATGAAATAGAAAGCGTATGAGATGATGATAAAAACATATTCACTAATTTGGTAGTTTGGCTAGTCGAATCTATTTAGTACGATTGGGTTTAATCATTTGATACTCGACTCAAACATGCGTATAATGTTAGGTGTGTATATAAGTGAAGTGAAACGTTGTCGGGTTATAAACAAGTCTTACATGATTTTTTTTTTCAAATTTTTTTAAGTTATCTTAGTAAGTTATATAATTTTTTCGAATTTTTAAAGAAAAATTTTTATTAGAATTTTTTTTTTCAAATTATTTTTTTTGGAAAAAAATTTTCGTCAAAACAACTCTTTTTTTAGAAATTTTTTGAATTTTTTAATAAAAGTTTTTATTAGAATTTTTTTTTCAAATTGTTTTTTTCGGAAAAAAAATTTCGTTAATTTTTTTTTTAGAAAATTTTTCGAATTTTTTAAGAATAATTTTTATTAGAATTTTTTTTTCAAATTATTTTTTTGGAAAAAAAAATTTAGAAATTTTTTCGAATTTTTCAAATTATTTTTTTTGGAAAAAAAATTCCAAAAATTTGTTTTCCAATTTTTTAACTGAAAGGACTAACGGTGCAAACATTGCAAACGACCGTTAGGTTAAAGGACTAATGTTGTAGCTGACTTAACGACTAAACTAACTAGGATAGAAAATTGGACCAAAAGTGAAGTCCACATGGACTTTTGGACTGAAATGTCTCACTTTTTCAAAATTAGACTGAAAGTGCAATTTTGATACAACCACAAGGACTAAAAATGTGGTTTACTCAACATATTAATATTTTATTAGAAGTGCACAAATGAAAGAAAGTGAGGTTGCCAATCAGTTCGTTCTGCAATCCTAGGTCACCAACCAACAATTTGCAATCTAGTGGCTAGTTTTTTTTTTCTTCTTTCTTTTTTCTTTTTTAAATTTTAAGATTTAGTATTTTATATTATTTTATTAAAAGATTAGGTTGTAATAGATTGTTGATAAAGATAGTCTAAGAGCATCACTAAGCCAATCTAACAAAATTGTGCGTATATACCTCATGGTTTATGTTTGCTCAATTAGTACACTACACTTTAATCTGTGTTTACATTACTTCTATAATGGCAGAGCAACAAAACCAAGTCATCCTTGATCCCGACGGAACTTGAAGAGGCTTACTAGGAGGGCCAGAAGTATATTTTTTAGTCTAGCGGGACAAACTTATATTTTTTTTTTGAACGGCGATGATTCATTAAGCTAGAAAGAAGCTAGAACAAAACAAAATTACAACATAGAAGTAAGAAGAGTTGGGTTTTGAAGCCAACCTACCCAACTAAAGTTTGTAGATCCATACCTACTATTAATCCAAGTAAAAGATCGCCTTACAAAATTATCAAAAAACATCTCTTTTCTAGGACTCGCCACTCCAAAAACGCAATCGTTTCTATGCACCCAAACATGCCATCATAAAGAAAAGAACAAGGCTTGAAAATTTTCTTTTTGCATCCTCTTCATCCGGATATTGGATAACCAATCCGACCATTGACTATACTAATTTAATCTTGGAACATCAAGATCCCACCATCGAGCAAGCAAGACGTAAACCTAGGAAACAAAAGAACAAGAAGAAAAGATGATTGGCAGTTTCCGAATACTCCCCACAAATAGGACATAACACCGAAGGCACATCTATACCGCGAGCATCAAGATTCATACGAGTTGGAAGCTTGTTTAACAAAAGCCTCCAAGCCATACTATTAACCTTTATGGGGATTAACTTACACCACCTTGTAGGCTCTCCATCTGTGATCAACACTTTGTTGTCAATGAAAATCCGGGCGGAGGACACCGTAAACGAACCGGTGCCATGCAACGTCCAAGCCCATCTATCCACCATTGAAGTCAATTGGACCGAATCGACTAATTCTAACATTTCCTCCCATTGAGTACTTTCTACACCTCCTCTAGGATGACGATGGAAGGAAGCTAAATCAATTCCTTGCCTCTTTCTCTCCGCTACAGTAATCAGCTTATTGGTTTCCAAGGTGAATAATCTAGGAAACCTAATTTTCAGCGGTTTATCCCCTATCCAAATTTCGTTCCAGAATTGAGTATCACAACCATCTCCAAGCTTTTTTTTACAAAAAGAGAGCAAGTCCACACCTTTGTCTTTAAGATTAGAAATAGCTTTAACAATTTAGATCCATACCGTGTTTGGATAAGACTGCCGAATGTTGGAAGATAACTTACCATCTTCACCATGAATTGCTTTAACTAACTGAACCTACAATGCATTTGGGCAGTTTCGAAATCTCCATATCCATTTGAATAACAAAGCATGGTTCAAAGCATAAATACTATTAACCCCTAAACCACCGTCTTGCTTGTGAGCCACAACTTTCTTCCAACTAATCCAAGTCATTTTTCGATCATCATATTCGGCCCCTATAAAAAACTTGTTACGTAAAGCTTCAAGAGAAGAAAATATGGCCTGAGGAGCTTTATATATCGACATGTAATATGTAGGGAGAGCACCCAAAACTGATTTCAACAATGTTAGTCTACCTCCCACCGAAAGAGTTTTTACCTTCCAAGACGATAGTTTATTCGTTATCTTATCGACTACTTTTCTCCATGACTCAATTCTATTCATATTTCCACCTACTTGCACCCCGAGATAAGAAACAGGAAACTTAGATGCCTGTTAGGTCACCATTTAGTAAACACAAGTATAAGAAATGAGATGAGAATAAGAGATGGTTGATTATAAGACTTATGAAGAGTGAAAGAACAATAGTTTCATTAAGGTAATCAAATAACAAACAATATTAAAGTTTACACAAGCTTAGTATATATAGGGGAGGAGTAGGGCAACACTCCCTTCCTCCCTCTTTCATCTAGAAAACGTGGGCTTCAAGCCCATTGGACTTTAATACATAAGCCTTGTAACTTAAACATAATCAAATAAATAACTAAGCAACCTATTACAAAAGGTAATGACCGAGACTTGACTAAATACGAAAGTATGTTCCCAACAATCTCCCCCTAAGGTTCGGTCATCACGATTGCTTGACGTCTTCACCTTTTTGTTGACTTGAAAAATCTTTAGACATCTTCAAAAATGTTGTATAATAAATGCACTTTGCTCTATGTCTTTGTTCTGTGGTGATGATGTAGTGATTGTGTTATGAAGTAGTCTGCCGTTCGTCACTCCTGCGTCTGTGGTGGTTGACCGCCATTCCAACATGCTCATACATCTTTGAACTTAGTCTTTCACGTGCACGAAGTTCCTTTTCATACTCTAAGATCTTTAGTCTTTATACTTTGTAGATTCTTCTTATTGGCGTAGAATCTTTCTTTGAACTTTGTGGTGCTAAGATCCTTGGGGGAGCTTTCATTTGCTTCAAGATGTATTGTATGAGCATGCTGGAATCTACCTTCATGGAGGTGATGTACCTTCAAGTAAACAGTTAGCAATAAACATCCGGTACTTACAGATAAGGAATTAGATCTTGTCAACAGCATATTGTGAAGACTCCTTCTAATCCTTATCAAGGCCGTTCCCATATCAGATACTCTCGAAGGAGCTTACGAGAACTACTAAGTAGCTCAATGACTGGGTGAGTCGCTGGGGATCACTCCACGACTGTAGACCGCTATGGAACCACCGCGAACACTAAGCGTAAGCCTTGTGGGGTTACCAAAGTGACCTGTTGTCAGGGCTGTTAGATGTTGACCCTGGCAGGAATTTCCATTCAATCATTGAGAAATGCGTTTGTAATCCTCTCATAAACGTTCTCGGCAGATTGCTAAGATCTGCGAAGGACTCGATAATTTACAGCTGGTGTCCATTGATGTAGAACACCAGTTCTAGAAATACTAAGTGTTCCTAAGAGATCTTTGATGTATCTCAAGGCTCTAGACTCTATAAGTGCACACTTAGGTTTCCTATGCGGAGACTAGGGAGGGGTCTCCTGCTTCAATATCAACCATCTCTAAGAGATAGGTCGATAGATTACACTGGTTCCCCGTGAGAATGAAACAAGTTCTTTTAAGAGAACTTGAGTGGTTAAGAAGGTTTAGTGCATTGCGTCACTGGGTCCATGACGACTTTATCTTCAATACCGGTGTCGCCTTAGCAACAACCAGTAGCATACGAGTTGAACCCGGTGTCTGCCCTAAGGTTGAACATATGGAGGGCTATTTCTTTTCACCCTTTTCTTTTACATTTCTTTTTAATTCTTCAACTCCTTCTTTCCCTTTCATTCTTTTCTCCTTTTTTTTCGTATCATACCTAAGGACTTCTAATTCTAACTATGGGATATGTCCTTGGGTAGATCCCTCCGGCTCTGGTGGATCATAGGACGGTTTTTCCTATCTTAATCACCTTATAACTCCTTGATTAACCGACAGTAGCCAAGAAACTTTTGATTGAAAATCTCTCAAAGTGTTTGTGATAATCAAATATTTTGGTTAACACTTTGAGAGTTTTGTGTACACTTTTGAAGGGCTCCCCCTTCACATGTGCTCATGAGTATTTAATAAATTTGCACATGCGGGAGGAGCAAGCATTTTGAATTGATCCACTTTCAGTGAACAAGACCGATTCGAGACACGCTTACATCACTAGTTAAACTAGCTTAAAGTTATTACCCGGCCTGGTCAAGTCCACAGAAAGTTTCTCGAGACGGTACATTTCTACTAAGACAAATCCTTTTCGAGACACGCTTACGTGGCTAATTAAAGAGTTCCATTGTCAGCTTTTAGGTGACAACTAGCTCTAGTAACTAACTTGATGTTATTACCCGTTGAGGATAAGTCTTTTCGAGATTACTAACTTTTATTGTCTCGTCAATTCCTGGGTCAATTCTGAGTCTAGCTCGCACACAATACAACTTTTAGCCCTTTTGGCTACTTATATTTTAATCACTTTTTCATTTTCTCCCCCTCAAAAATAGCATATATAATGATGTTTTTGACAATCCTTTTAGATTAAAATATGCCTTTTTGAGTCTTATGGGGAGATTCACCAAGAATTTTGATTTTAGAACAAAGTATTTTGGTTTTGACAAGTGCTCCCCCTCAACAAGTGAATAGGTCTTATTGAGGTGGAATACTTGTCCTTTTGAGCAGAATTATGAAAATCATAAAATATTTGATTAATTCTACTCAAAAGTAAGAAGCCTTCGCTCCTTATATTAGGATTGAGGCACTGATGCGTACCTCAGGGTCCTTTCTTTACAAGTTCGGGTTGTGCACTGTAATGCGTGCATAAGCCATTATGAAGAATAGTATTTGACAAATCAAATCAAGTTCTTACAAATTTTCTACCATTCTGGTCTCTGAAATGTCAACACCGCAAATCCTGGTCTGCCTCCAACATAGCTTTTCAATCTCCTAAATTGATCCCTACGCTTCAACCGGTTCTCAATCCTTGTAATGAATCTGCGAGCTTCTCTGGCCTCATCGGTATTCCACCTTTTGGATTTGCCCAGTGCTAAGTCATCCAATCTTCTTTTGATTCCATCTCTGACGAACTTCAGGGTTTCATCACAGAACTTATGGATTTCTTCATAGGCCATGAAGCAGTTTCGACCGTTTACACTGCGGTATGTGAACCCAAATGCTGGATGCCTGATCAAGGTGTGCTGAGATTGATGTTGAAGGTTGGGGATGTTAAAAAGGTTAGGTTTGCTGAGATTCAGCTTCTTCTGATAACTTTCCACTCCCAGTTGAAGATCTTCTACTCTTTCTCTGATGACTATTTGTCTGATGAAGATTAGGAGAGCTGTGATAAAGGCAAGCTGCATAGGTTTGGGTAAGTTGCAAAGCTTTCCTTGAACTTTGAGCAGATACATATCTTCTATGTTGTTGAGGAGTAATTGTGGAAAGTCCGACTCGGAAATCTCGTACTCTTTTTCATCAAGTCTTTTGAGTACTATTTTGCTGAGGAAGGGGTACCCAAAGTGAGTGACAGTCGAAATGAACTGAATCGAGACTATCTTCAACTCACTTGTCACATTACCCATAGTTTGATTGAGTCTGCTACTTCGATAATACTGTGCCCGGTTATCTGGCCAATGATGTATACCATAGAGTGCGTTCCGGTCATAGTCAACAACTTTATCGATGAATAAGTTAGAGGCTTCTTCTTCGATGGCATTGTTGAGGTATCTGGCTGCAGGGATGAAGGTAAGTGATGTGGCGTACTTCTTCTCAATCTTGCTACCGTGTTGAAGAAATTCCAAGTCGTTGTTGAAGAAGAACTTGTAAGGGATCTTGGGTTCCTTTGGCTTTCTAATCATAGGCAGTGGTTTGGACCAGTCAGTTATGTATGGTGCTGTTTTCCTTGTGACCGGATCGATGTAAGATTTAGGATTGATCCAGTCAATATTGCTTGACATAGCTCGAGCAATATTTCCTAGATGATATTCAAGTTCGATGGAGTTAGCAGACCGATCTTTCAGAAGATTAAACGCATCATTCTTGATTCTTCGTACTCTTTCTTGTTCATCTTTTTCATGTGAAATTTATGTTGAATCAACTGAGTGTATTCCACTGTTCGACCATCGAGAGGTTCTTGATCATCTGCAAGTGGTGGTTGCGAATTAATCATCTTGTCAAACCAGGAGTAATCGGCAGTTTCGTCTTAGTCAAGCCATTTAAGAATGATTTTTGGTTTCCTAGGTTCTGTGCCTTTTGAAGAGGTGTCAGGTTTGTGCTGATGATGTTTTCATTTCCTTTCTTTCTTCTTTGTAGATGACGGTTCTGGTACTTCATCGGTCTGAGGAATCTCGTCTCCGCCTGTGTATACAAAGTGGTCATGGGCTTTATGACCGGAACCCGTTGCCTTGGGTTGTTGATTAGATGTTGTTGTAGTTGGAGGAATGACCGGTTCTTTGGGTTGAGATGAGGGTCCTTCGGCTTGCTTTTGTTTCTTTGCTTGTGAGTTAGGATCCTTGTCATCATCATCTCTTTGACGCTTCAGTTTGTCGGCCTCAGTGCTGCAGGACTCTTTAGACATCTTGGCTTTCAAAGCTTCCAGGACTTTAGCTTCATCATGTGACAAGATGAATTTACTTGCCAATTTGTCTAAGAGCTGGGTTTCTAGTTCGTCCATTGACAACTCTGGTTGTGGTAGAGTTGATTTGTCAGCTCGAAGAGTAAAAGAGGTAGATCTGATCACTTTCTTGACAACTTGTTCTGCAAAATTGGTGAGTTCACCTCTCATTGGTGCCAGCAAATCTTTTAATTCAGCGACTAAGTGTTGTTCCATGTACTGATGTGCTTGAGTAGCTAATGTGGCTTCCAAGTTTTCTTGTACATCCTTGGCTAAGAAGGTATCTACCTTTTCTTGCAGTTCTTGGACATTTCTATTAAGCTTTGTCAATTCTGCAACTTGACTTGCAAGTGATTCAACTCGATCTTCCAATTTGCTTTTCTTCTTTTCATGAACTCTCCTAAAAGCTTTCTTGATCAACTTTGATGCAGCAGAGGCTTTAGTACTTGTGGGTTTCTTGATTGATTTGTCATGTGTAGATTCAGATGCTGGAGGTGATGATTGTAAAGATTCAATGTGAGTGGTGATGTCTTTGTCATCTCCTCTTTGTGATTCGGGTTTATCCTTGGCATCAACATTCTTTTCTTTGGCTGCCTCCTCATGTAATCTTTGTTCTTCAGCCAGCCTGTCAGCCTCTGCTTTAAGCTTTAGTTCTTCAGCTAATTTGGCTGCTTCTGCCTTAAGCCTAAGATCTTCTGCAAGCTTGGCTTCTTCTTCTTTTCTTAACTTATCTTATGCCAGTTTGGCTGCCTCTTCAGCTTTTCTGCTTTCTTCCATACGAATAGTTTCTTCCAATTTGGCTTGTGCTAGCTCCTCAAGCCTAGCCTCTTCAGCTTCTTGTTTTCTCTTTAACTCTTCTTCTTGAGCCCTTTCTCTGATCTCCATTTCTTCCATGGTCAAAAGATATGGAGCATCAGTATCCATATGGTCCTCCTCTTCCTCTTCTCCGGTTGCTGAAGCATTGAGCATTTCTACATCTGTAGGTGATATTGTGGGGGTATCGTAGACAATCAAGGTAGCATTGGTTCCTGTAGTGGATTCAGGAATTCTGCTAGATCCGCCTGCTTCGTTTGTTTGAGAGAACAAAGGAGGTGGAGGTTGATCAGCTTGGAAGGCATCTATTTTGCTGTGGAGGAGACCCAAATTAAAAGCTCTTTCATTTTCTTCTTCCACTGAGAGGCCTATGTTTGAGTGAGCAGCTTCTTCTTCAGCAGTCATTGGTTCCTTCAGCTTTTCTTTCCTTAACCTTTCTTCTTCCAATTTAGTGTCTGCTTCAGTTAACGGTCTTTGATTGAGAGTTGTTGGGTATTCAGCATTATCAGAAAATCCATCAATGTCTTTGTCCCAATCTTCGAAAGTCATGTCCCTATCATCAATATCTTCAAGATTAACTTTCTCGTTGATGTTTGCATAGGCTTCCCTATAAACTGGACCTTCATCCGATTCGGTTTCTAAGTCAGACGGTTTTTGGAGAAGGTGGTTGAGTGGGTTCAGGAATAGATTCGGGTTTCTTGACTGGAATTGTGAACTTGAGTGTACCCTTCTTTCTTGTAGACTTGGTAGAACTACCAGAGCTCCCAGACTTGCTACCTTTCTTCCCTTCTTCTGCATGCACGAAGGTATAATTACTTCGTCTAAGAACCCAACTTTGTCTTCCTTGAGAGCTTGAACGTAATACTTGTAATTCTTACACAGCTTCACTTTATCATTCAAGAGACAAGCGGGAAAAGGTTTTCCTTGTTTACGAGTGCTGGTGTCAAGTCTCTTAATTTGTCTGAGAGTGTCCTCATTTCTGAAAGTGTGCTTGGCTTCATCATCCAGTCTTTGTGGAATATCGTCATACTCACGAAGGAAGCTTTCGATGAGTAATTTGGTGAAACGAACAAATGGAATATTGGTAGTTTTGTGTTGTATGTGCCACACAAGATCTTCCCAAATAATGCTAGCATAATCCACCTTTTTGACGTTTGCCACAGCCCAGAAAAGTTTGAGGTGTTGGAGCTTGGGGTGTTCGTGACCAGTGTCTCTTCCAGATAACGACTTAGCAATCAGGATGTACAATGTTCTCCATGGTTATGGAAGAAATCTGATGTTGACCTTAGAGTGTCTAGTCACTACTTCTTCTGATTCATCGTAACCAATATCCCGTAACCATTCTAACAACTCTTCCTCATTAGGTACTGGATCGTATTCTTCATCTGGGCCAAGTTCGGGTAAACCAAGAACATTCCGAAGAGTATCTATGTCCACAGTAACTTGTCTATTATGAAGCATGCTAGTGAAGGACTCTTCCCCAAGGTCTAGCTGAAGTGTGTGCCAAAATTAGTGTATGTAGAAGCAGGCCACTGATGCTGCCTTGGTGAACAGGATTTTGTTCGGGTGATAGAGGAGAGCATCCACAGCTACAATGCATGAAGATTCATTGCACGTGATTTTGTTGAAGTTGATTCTTAATTTATTCTTGCCTATCTTTCTAGAGTAATTCTCGGGAAAGGTTTCTTCCCAGGAGAGTTTTGGTTCAGGTTCTGGTCCATATGGAATGTCATTATATTGTGCCATCTGAATTGATCATAAACAAACACAAACATAGCAATGATATACTTTGTTAGCTCAGACATTCAATAACATGATTGTGCAGATTTAGAATTGATCAGTGGGTGTTTTGTGTATAAACTGTTGTTATATGATAAACTTGTGTTTTAGAAGTTACACTTGGTAGAAACGTATAACAATCTAGTCAAAACATGAGTTAACCATTACAAGAGTTTACACTTTTGAAATTTTACAACACTTAGACAAATTTCATGAATTTAGGCAATGTTACGCGTAAGATGGAAATCCTACGCATAACATTTCTTATGCGTAAGAAATGAAATTAGGTGTAAGAGCAAAATCTACGCATAACATTATATGTTACGCGTAAGTTTAATCTTAAGCGTAGGCTCAATCTTATGCGTAGGATTAAATCTTAAGCGTAAGATTGGAGCTTATGCAAAGGATTAAACCTTATGCGTAAGATATAACTTATGCGTAAGTTTTGACTTATGCGTAAGTTTATAACTTATGCGTAAGAAAATATCTTTTGCGTAAACATTGTCTTATCCAAGACAAGTTTTTCAAACGTGTCGAATCTTACGCGTAAGATTTCATCTTACGCGTAGGATGAGTAACTTATGCGTAGAATCGTCTTTATCGAAAATTCACCTTTGAAAAATTGTGTCTTTTGATTCCTGAAAGTGTTAAACACAACCACTGATCAATATTTCATTCAATACATTCCAACACACTTAAGACACACAACTTTACGCGTAAACACGTCAATACTCAAAGTTATGCGTTGGATCGTATGAACACCTAATCAAAATCGGATTCAAACATGATTCTGGGTTAAAATTGGAATAGGGCAAGTGATCCTAATATGCTAAGGGACATGTGGACCAAATTATAACAACAATTATCCACATAATCAAGAGTTCATGTCTGCTAGTGTTACGAACCCTAAATCCATGACACATGATCCATGAGTTGTTTTTAACGCAATTAACCCACAAAATTGAGTTCCTAAGCATATATAAACACTATCCCCATCAACAATTAGAATCATAACACCCAAAATCAGAAACCCCTAAATCCACGTATGAACCCTAAATTCAAAATCAATCAATTGGAGTTTCTGGGTATGATTGGAGTTCATAAACATGTTTAGTATCATCCTAAGATCATATCCCACTAACTACTTTAACCATTATTACAACAAATTTCTGGGTTCAATTTTACGCAAAACCCTAGAGCAAATTTTAACGATTAAGGAAAAATGAGCCGTTGGATTAAGATGAAATTTAGAACCCTTGTTTAGAATCATGATCAAAACATATTAGTACTTACAGATTTGAAGAACAATGGATGGATTAGTTGGATAATTTTGAATCGTTGATTAGGTTTGGTGAAATATTAAATGTGTGATGTAAGTGTAGTAAATGTGGTGGGTCAAACTGATTTTGACTAGTGTTAAAATATGTTTCACATATTGACAACATTGGCCCCTTAACCTCATATAACTTTCACACTTAGTACCAAATAAACTCTCATGTAATAATCACTCCATTAAGTAACGTCAAAGAACAACTTTGGATAAATTAACTCCCCCTTGACCATAGACCGATGTCTTTTGGAATTTTGGAAATTGTTTCAATAGTCAAGGTGAGTATCCCGAAAAATCTTTAAAGCATCACTTTAGATAAAACAAAGTATTTATTATAAAATGCAAGTACGTAGAAAATATAATGGAAAAAATTGAAAAATACTTTACCTCCCCCTCAACACTTGTTTTTTATCATACTTGAACACTTTTATAAAAAATAGTGTTGAAAAGACTGGTCGTACTTGCATTTTTTTTTTGAAAGAACAAAATCTTTTTGTGTTTATGTTGGTTTTATATTTTTGTAATTTGTTTTTGGTAAAATATTTACAAAGATAGGGTTTTTTTTTTTTTTTTTTTTTTATGTTTGACGATCAATTGTGTTTTAAAAACTTTTCCAGATCTTCTGGAGTCAAACATCGCATACCAATTTGGTGAACTAGACTAGCAAACCTTGATGGTGCTAAGGATTTGGTAAGTAAGTCCGCCAGTTGGTACTCAGTTCCAACAAAATATAATTCAACGGTACCCTTTTCAACATGCTCTTTGATGAAATGATATTGGAGATCAATGTGTTTGGATTTGCAGTGATGAACTGTGTTGCAGAAAATAGCAATGGCACTTTTGGAATCACAGTAGATCGGAATCTTGTTGAACAGGTAGCTGATGAGGCGAAAAATGAACCACTTTTAGGGGGTTATTTAAGCCCGGAATTGAATTTATTTGATCAAATATTGCCATAAATCGTTCCTTTTGTGAGTTTAGGTACTTTGGGAGAGAAATCTGGAAAAAGAAGCAATTCGGACGTTTTTGGAGCATAAAAGTGAAGAAAACGCCAAAGACTTAATTTTCCATGCTGAGAACAGTACCTGACGGCGTCAAGAGCATTTTGGTGACGGCGTCAAGAGTAAAAGTGGTGACGGCCCAGAGAGAACGTGAAGGCGTCACCCAAGGCCGTCACGTGTTAACTTGTCAAAACTTGCGCGCGAAGTTGCTGATATTGTTTTGGTCATAACTTTTGCATCCGAACTCGGATTTAGGTGATTCAAAAGCCCACGCGAAGAGGACGAAGAGATCTACAATTTGGTGAAAAAATGGTCGTGACGGCGTCAAGAGTAATGGGCTGACGCCGTCAAGAAGGGCCGACAGAAAACATGCCTATAAATATAACATCATAACTTCACTTTTTGTAAGCCCTAAACCCTAAGGTCTATTCCTGGGTTTAGGTGGGTGTTTTTCCAGCAACTTATAGGGTTTCAATCACTCCATAAACATCATGTATTGGTTTGATGATTCTATCTTAATTATGTTTTCCATTATCATTGTTGTTTGCTCTTCTTTGATGATGATTTGCTAATTCACCTTGTGTCTACTTATGATTATGTGAAACTTGTATATAATTGATTAGATCTCATTGATTTCTTGTTGATGTTGTGTCTATCTCCATCAATGAGGGGCTTGTTGATGTGTGTGTCTATCTCCATCAATTAAGGCGTGACAACTTCAATAGATCTAGTTGGTTTAGTTTATAATTCTTGTTTCCTATTGATTATTGTTTTGATTGAATGAATTCGATGTTAGGCTTAAGAAAACTGGCAGATCTCCATTGTGTAACATGCTTGAACGTCTTAAGAAACATGAACCGATGTGTACTAGGTTTTTATGGATGTATTTAATGCATGAGCGAATTCTAGTGATCCCATGTTAGGAGCTTCTTAGCCGGCTCGACATAGGAGTGAAGTAGGAGCTTATAAGATTGGGGAGTTAAGTGCGCCACCCCATGAATGGTATTAAGGAATACAACCCGTCAATTAAAATAAGGTTTTACAATTCAATAGGTAGAATTGGATAGCTAGCAAGGAGTAACGTATCATGCGTAGACATGCTTCACTTATCTTGTAGAACCTTAGTTTAGTTTTCTTGCACATTAGTTTAATTAGTAGCTTTTGGGTTAGTTGATTAGCAACTAATTCCGCCCCTTCTTCCAAAACCCGAGATTTTCACTTGCTTTTCATAAAATATAAAAACATAAAAAGAATCATCCTTCACCTTTAGACCTAGTTAGATTAATTTCAATCCTAACGACACTATTCCTAGCTGAACGATCAATCCCCCGGTACTTGTCACTATACTATACTACAACGATCAGGTACACTGCCTGGTGGGGGTTGTAAGCTTCTCAAGATCCCTTGAGAGGTAAAGTCTAGTGCAATTCCCACGCATCAGTAGCCATAATCCTTAAGTTGTGATCTCATCCAGATGACTTGAGCACAACAAGCAGACATAGCTACATATTCAGATTCTGTTGACGACAGTGATGTGCAGTCCTGCTTCTTTGATTGCCGTGACACAAGTTTATCTCCGAGAAACTGTAATCCACCAGATGTACTTTTGCGTGTGTCTAAACATCCTGCATGATCAGCATCTGAAAAAGCAATTAATTCAAAACCAAAATCCTTCGGATACCAGATTCCCAAGTTAATGGTTCCCTTTATGTATCGAAGGATTCTTTTAACCTCACTGAGGTGTTTTTCAGTAGGTTTAGACTGATAGCGAGAGCACATGTAGATAGTAAATACTATATCAGGTCTACTAGCTGTGAGATACATGAGTGACCCAATCATACTTCAGTATTTGGTAAGGTCAACAGGTGTCCCATGTAAGTCGGCATCTAGTTTTGTGGTATAGCCCATTGGTGTATTATAGGTATCACAACTCATCATTCCATGTTTCTTTAAAATTTCTAGAGCATATTTGGACTCATTTATAAAAATTCCACGGGGTGATTGATGAACTTGTAGTCCTAGAAAGAACGAAAGTTCACCCATCATGGACATTTCAAAATTATCTTTCATTAATTTTGCAAAATCATTAGAGTAACTTCTTTTTGTTGAGGCAAAAATAATGTCATCGACATAGATTTGAACAACAAGTAAGTCCTCCCCGTATGTTTTTGTAAATAGTGTTGGGTCCACTGAACCTTTAGAAAATTTATTGGCCAGCAAGAAAGTAGACAGTTTGTCATACCACGCCCTTGGGGCTTGCTTAAGTCCGTAGAGTGCCTTTTTCAGTCGGTAAACATGATTGGGACGCTCAGGATCAACGAAGCCGTCTGGTTGGCTTACATAAACTTCTTCACGGAGTTCTCCATTAAGAAATGTTGTTTTCACATCCATTTGGTAAACAACCATGTTCCTGTGTGCAGCATAGGCCAAAAAGATCCGAACAGCTTCATGTCTAGCCACTGGAGCAAAGGATTCTGCAAAATCAAGTCCTTCTAGTTGGGAGTATCCTTTCGCTACCAGGCGTGTTTTGTTACGTATGACTGTGCCTTCTGCATCTAGCTTATTTTTCCAAATCCATTTTAACCCGATGACAAAGACTCCGTCAGGTATTTCAACTAATTCCCAGACTTCCAATCGTATGAACTGCTGAAATTCCTCTTGCATAGATTCAATCCAGTTGTCATAAGTCATTGCTTCTTTAATGTTCATACGTTCTTCATGACAAACTGTGAGTGCATAGATACAAGTTTCTCCATCAGTGTGAAGTCGTTGTCTCATTACAGGTGCATCTGGATGGCCAATAATATGAACTAGTGGATGGTCTCGAGTCCATTTGTGTGTCGAAGAGTGTAGTTGATAAGTATGTCGCATGTTAGCAGGATCCAAATTGCGTGTGGACGACTCAGCTACTTCAGGAAATGTAGGAGCCGGTGCAAACGGGTTAATGAACGCATTAGGATCATACTCTGCGGTTTGTGGAACTGATTGTGGTGTAGGAGCTTCAGCTGATTGTTGTGAGTTGAAAACAGTTTGTTATGCTGTAAATGGTGATGCAATTGGAGGACCGTCTTTCTCAACAGTTGTTGTAGTTTGTTGAGGTGAGTCAGGTACTTGAATATTATCAAGTTGAGCAGCGGAATTGGGTGAGACCTCAGTAGAACGGTATTCAATTGTATCATCAAATAGTGGAGCAAACAAGGTTTCCAATTCTTTGCGATTGAGGGGCAATGGTTCAGCTGAAAAGTCCGGAGAGTTAAGACGGTTGAATTTGGGTCCTAAGTTGTGTTGCTCAGAAGCCATTTGTGTGAGTTCATCAAAATTAGCGTGAATGGTTTCTTGAATTTCTCTTGTTCGACGATTCCATATCCGAAAACCTTTAGAATTTTCATAGTATCCAACGAACACTCCGATGTCAGCCTTTGCTTTAAGTTTACCTAAATCATCACGATCATTTTTCGGATAACAAAGTGCTCCAAATACATGAAAGTAATCGATGTTCGGTTTTCTTTTGTGAACAATTTGATAAGGTGTTTTGCGATGGCGTTTTGTGATCATGCAACGGTTTTGGGTATAACATGCGGTTGAAACAGCTTTCGCCCATAAGTAATCTGGTAATTGAGCATTAATCAATATTGTTCTAGCAGCTTCCACTAACGTCCTGTTGCGTCTTTCAACAAATTCATTCTGTTCTGGGCTTCTAGTAATAGATGTTTGATGTTCAATTCCCACTTTCTCATAATATGACCGAAGAGTCTGATTCTTAAATTCTGTACCATTGTCAGTTCTGACTGTTCGTACCATGTTGCGTAACTGAACTTGAATTTTAGTGAGAAAGGTGATGATCATTGAAGGAGCCTGATCTTTACTTCGTAAAAAATAAACCCAAGTCCATCTGGAGTAATCATCCACAATTACCAGTATGTAGCGTTTACCGTTGATACTTTGAACACGCATCGGTCCACACAAATCCATATGAAGCAATTGTAAAACATGATTCGTACTGTGCTCAGATTTAGAAGGAAAATGAGCCCGAGTACTTTTTCCTTGTTCACAGGCTGAACATAAGTGATCTTTGGTAAAACGGAAGCTTGGAAATCCATCGACAAGTTTGTGACGAGCAAGTTCAGTCATAGTTTTGAAATTCAAGTGCGAAAGACGTTTGTGCCATAACCAAGATTTAGTTGATTCTGCCTTGGAGAGAAGACATATCGGAGATGTAGCAATCATATCTGACATTGATATTGTATAAAGATTAGAACCATGGGAGCCAGACATTAGATCGTTTCCTTGTAAATCACGAACGAAACAAGTTTTCTCACGAAATGCAACTTCTAGATCCCCATCACAAAATTGACCAACAGAGAAAAGGTTGTGTCCAAGGCCTCCCACATAATAAACACGACTGATTTCAATGTTCCCACTGACATAGTCACCATATCCCATGATTAAAGCGTAATGATCATTCCCGAATCTGACAGTACCAATGAACTTTGAAACAAAGTTGTTTAACAGTTTGAGATTGCCTGTCATATGTCGGGTGCATCCGCTATCAACAATCTAGAGAACAATCTGTACCACCTGCATCACAAGAAGACGACAAGGATGGAACAGAAGTAAGGGTGGAACCCAAAGAAAGTGCGGGTTCCTGTTGGTTAGAAGCACATGTATTCAACAATTTAGGAATCCATTTAAAGTCTGGTTTATATTGTAACCAACGTTGCCAATTCCAACTAGTTCTTGCTTTCTTTTTGGTGAATTCACTAGTAATGGGCTTGTTCCTAGATTTGTTCTCTGCACTTATGGGGGTAACTTCAACTTCATTAGAAACCGTAGACGGCGGTGTTCCTAATATAGACTTAGAGGCAGTAGTGGGCCTAGAAGGAATGCTTGTCCTACGTTTCTTATAGCGATTAAGAAGAGAATTAGCAATACATTTTGTATGAACACCAGATGATACGCTTTTACGACAAAACACACAAGATGCATTAATATTCAAAACATTCAAAGGTTCATCATTCGTTACATTTAGATTTTGATTACAATTTGCCAGATTAGAATCTAAATCTGATGCAACATGAGTTTTATTCAAAGTCCTAAGTTGATCTTCTAATTCTTGAGCTTCTAGTGGACCTTTTTTACGTTGCAAGATCCTATTCTTCTAGTTACTTTTTCGCTTGGGTCTGCTAACGCTATTAGTGGAGACTAGTCCTGTGGAAGTGGAGTTATCAACATTAGTGTTTTGAACAACATTTCCTTTAGCAGTTTTATCTAATTGATACAATCCTGGTGCTATCACCGTGGTGTCAACAAACTTTCCTTTTAGAAGGATCTTAATTTTCTCTTTCAAATCAATGATGATGTGATTCTTATCCTGAATATTTGACTCAAGTACACCATTGCAATATTTGATGTCTTCGTGGTTTTGTTGCCATTCGACGTTTTCAATTTTTAAATCCGCAATTTCACTCTCGTATTTGAAACACAGACTTTTTAAAGACTCATTATTTTTGCAAAGCTGACAAGAGTTTGAATTATTTTGACTTTGAAATTTCAATTCCATATCAATACTTTGAGCTTGACACCATTCAAGCCTTTGTTTGAGTAGACAAATTTCTTTTGAAAATTGTTTTGTCACATCATCATTTTGTATTCTCAGCTTGTCATTTTCATGTTTAAGTGTCTCTATTTCCACATTCAACAAGTTATTATCAACACAAAGATCATCCATAAGCATAGAAGTACCATATTTATAGAGATCATTCATGATAACAAACAAAATATCAGCGTTGAGAACTTGTTCCAAGAGTCGATCAGCATCATCTTTTAAAATTCTATTTCTTTGCTTTTGAACCAAAATCGCATTTTCAGTTGAGTTGAAAACGTTTATCATTGTTTTGACCTCGTTTTGAAGTTCCTGTTCCCAACGTGTAGCACAGAGACGGAGGTGTTTGACAATTGGCAACATTTGTTTTTGAAAAATATCTCTTTTTTTTCGCTCGTAAGCAGATTAAAAAGTTTCAATTTTTATTTCAGAATTTCGTTCAATTGTTTCCTCCAAAATTTCGATGTCTTCCATAAACGTTTTGTAATAATTCAAGACACGACAACTTTTTGGTAAAGGTGTAACTTCGCCAGAGGATGGTAAAGGGCCATTTATTTGTGCTACAGTTTGGACAGGGACCGCATTAGAGGATGAAACATATGACTCAGTGACATACCATGATTTCTCAGGTAATTCCTTTTGAGGAACAAAAGATTTAGAAATATGAGGAGCTTGTGAATAATCATATGGTGTCCAATATTCAACATGACTCATTTTTTATCGACTCTCGTCTTCAAGTTCTTCCTCTTCTTCAGTATAAAAAACAACAGTACGCACAATCGTATTATCAAGCAAAGGGTCCATACTGTAAATTTTAGGATTTTCTTTGAATGATGTGTGAAGAAACATTGATCTGAAATCACCAAGAGCAAATCCTTTATCGGGTCTCATTTTTAAAGTAAATTTTTGAATTGTTGTGACAGAGCCCCCGGTTTTGTAAACAACATTACGAAATTCTTTGAGTTGTCTTTCATGATCAACAATCTCACCAAGTAAGTTATCTATATACTTCCTTTTTCGTATTTTATGTTCACAAAAATCCTTTTTGCAACTTGACAATTTTGTTTCTGTTTTTAAAAGTACTTTTTGAAGTTGTTCAGCTTTTACTTTGAGTTCACACTTTTCACTTTCAAGTTTAGAAACCAACTTTCCGTTTGACTCAATTAAATCTTGCATTTTACGTTGAAGATCTTGCTCTTTGTTGTAAGATTCTTGAAAAGCTTTTTCAAAACTTTTTGCATGTTTAATCTTGTCTTCCTGATTTGAAAGTTGTATTTTATAACACTCAATATCTCTTGCAAGTGACGCATTTGTTTCTTTTAAGGCTTTGTTTTTCTCGTTGCATTTTAGGATTTGCAATTGTTGAGCATCCAGTTGTTTGGATAACAATATGAGGTCAGGGTCTGGATCAAACGATGGTTCATGTTGTTCTATATGATCATGTTTATCATTCTTAATAGGATCATCAAATGAAACAACTGTGTCATCATCAAATATGACAACTATGCTTATTTGTTCATCTGTTTGAGAAGATAAAGATGAGTCAGATGGAACAACTTGCGCCATATCTGATTCAGAAGCATAAGGTGAGGCTATTTCATGTATTAGGCATGCTTTGAGGTCATGTACCTGAGACAAGCCGTCAGTGTCATACACTGGACCTGAATCATTAAACTGAAGTTCCTGGATGTTGGCCATAAGCATCACAGCTGCATTGGCTTCCAGATCTTCCATGTCATCGTCATTGTTCACATTTGCCATGAAATTGTTATCATGCTCAGGGAAATGTCCATCTTTTTCATCTTGAAGAGCCATGAGTAATGCCTGCTTGTAAAACTTACTACCCCGAGTTCTCGGTTTAGGACATGCTGTCGCTATATGACCTTTTTCATTACAGTTATAGCACCACACTGCATTCCCAGAGTTTGAGTTCCTATTTTCAACTGGTTCAGACCTTTGCTGAGAAGAACCTGAGTTGTTCCTGAACCCTCCATTGTTATTAAACCTCTAACCATTCCCAAAATTTCCTGAAGAACTTCCTGAACCAGATCGACCATAGTTACGATTCTGAATTTCCACCCTTCCATCATTTACAACAGCTTGATTTCTTGTGTTAGAAGATGAACGTTGACGGTTGTTTGTTTTGTTGGAGAATTTGCTAAAAGTACGAGCAATAAGAGCAAGTCCCTGATTCAACGTATTAAAGTCATCATCGTCATCTTCATTGGAGTTGGTGTAATACACTGCATCATTGTTGTTTAATGGAACAAGTTGAGTAGAAGTATTCTGTGGAGATGAATCATAAGGGACCATTTGGTTCGAGGTAGAAGATTGTGGATAACTGGAGTAGTTTTGCTCTTGAACATATGCATGATTTGACATTGGTGGTAGAGCATAGTGAGATTGAGCTACGAGTGCCAAAGAATTTGGTGTTGGTGATGGTGAGTATCCTCCTCAAAGAGCTCGATCTTTTTCCACTTCAGGTTCATGGTGTTTCAGAAAATCATACAACAAACCATATGGAGCATCATGAAGATTTTTGGTTTATCGAACGAATGTCACATATTTATGCATATCCGGACCAAGACTACCAACGAATTTGGAGTTCACTGCGATCCTTGGTACTGTGATTTTGTGTCGTTCCAAATCATTAACCACATTAGTGAAACGATGATAGTAGGATTCAAGTGACTCTCCTGGTTCAATTGTGATGTCTGTGTATTCCATGTAGAGTTTGGATTCCATATCATCTTTGTTCAATTGAGTGCCTTCCATAAGGAGATGAACATGTTCCCACATAGCTTTGGCTGTTTTCTGAGCATCGACACTTTGATAAATAGGATTAGGTATTCCTTGAAGTATATAGGCCATTGCATACTCATCAGCTTCACGATGTAATTTCTGTTCTTCTGTGAGTTGAGATTCTGGAAGAGTCTCTCTCCAGGAGCACGTGGAGGATCAGCAGTTGGATCACCAATTTCAAATCTTGTTGGCCACTCAAATGGTCCTTCAAGTATCACTTGTTTCAAGAATTTCCCATGAGGTTTCTTTAGTTCAAGAAATCGTAAGAATCGACTTGACCATTGAACATAGTTCCCAGGTGTTAGCATTGGAGGTGTTTCAAGTGATCCCGCCTCATGTCTGGATTGTTGAGTTGTAATAACTTCACACATTCTATCAAACCAGTGAGGTTGTTTGGAGGAAAACTGAGTGTTTTGTTGTGACATTTGATATGGTTGTTGTTGAGGAATGATTTGATGTTGTTGCATCATGAGATATTGTGGTTGTGGATTAAACGATTGTTGATGAAAGTGTGATTGTGAAGGTTGTTGATATGATTGTTGCTGATGGTATTGTTGTTGCTGATACTGCTGATGTTGCTGTTGCTGAGGATTAGAGAAGTAGTAATGTGGTGGTTGAGACATCTTAGAACACTTATGTGATAATGAATCTTTGTAGAAGATTGAAATGCACGTTCCTTTGGTTAAGATCAAAAACCCTGGGGTAAGTTGAAATCTTACACGTAAAACAGAAACTTATCCGTAGACTTCAAAGTTACGCGTAAAGGATGATCTTATGCGTAAACTTGTGAGTTATGCGTAAGATTTACCTTATGCGTAAGTTTTAAGCTTATGCGTAAGTCTTATGCGTAAGGTTCAAAGACCAAAAAAATCTTTCAAACTTATCCAAGCTTGAAAGATATCCGAAGTCGAAGTATTCCACTAACTTATCCAAGCTAGGGAAGTACTGAGTCACCGTGCACGAAGAGAAAACCTTTGATGAAACTTAAGCGTAGATTCCAGCAACTTACGCGTAAGATTATATCTTATGCGTAAGATCAAACTTCTGCGTAGAAATTCAACTTCTGCGTAGGATGAAACTTCAGCGTAGAACTTAGGCGTAGGAATTAAGGTTACGCGTAGGATTAAAGCGTAGAATACCAATTTATGCGTAGAAAGAGGGTTTTGACTAATCTTATGCGTAGGAAAGGGGTTTTAGGCTAAACTTATGCGTAGAAAGGACAAAAGTACTGTAGACAGCTAAGTTTTTGTACTATTCAAAAATCTTACGCGTAGGATGACCAGAAAGTTGAAAAAATTCAAATTTTTTGAAGAAAAATGCTTAGAAATAATGAACTTATGATCAAATAACTTCACCAATACTTAGAAAACACTAAATATCAATACTTTATGCAAAATCTAAGCTTCTAAACACTATATCAACCTTAAAACTTGTCCAAGCTTCAAGATTTGAGTGTAAGAAACAAAGAAAAAAGCAAAAATGTGAAGAACAAAGCCCTCAAAAACCCACGTTAATACCAAGAAAAACACTTCAATCTCTATTAGGCGAGTGATACCACTTGTTAGGTCACCATTTAGTAAACACAAGTATAAGAAATGAGATGAGAATAAGAGATGGTTGATTATAAGACTTATGAAGAGTGAAAGAACAATAGTTTCATTAAGGTAATCAAATAACCAACAATATTAAAGTTTACACAAGCTTAGTATATATAGGGGAGGAGTAGGGCAACACTCCCTTCCTCCCTCTTTCATCTAGAAAACGTGGGCTTCAAGCCCATTGGACTTTAATACATAAGCCTTGTAACTTAAAACATAATGAAATAAATAACTAAGCAACCTATTACAAAAGGTAATGACCGAGACTTGACTAAATACGAAAGTATGTTCCCAACAATGCCTTACAACCTATCAAAGAGGCCATATCATCAACCTCATTTATCGGGACATTTACACCCATAAGCTGAGACTTATGAAAATTGACACTTAAACCGGAAGCCATATAAAAACATTGTAACAAGCGAACAATAGCAGCAACATTCCCCTTCGACCAATTACCAATAAATATAGCGTCATCCGCGTAAACCAAATGAGACAGCAGCACATTTTTAGTGTTTCTAACTTGTAATGGAGAGAGCAGGCGACGGTCTATGATGCGCTTGAAAGATAAGTGAAGACTCTCCATAATTAGGATAAATAAAAATGGCGATAAAGGATCTCCTTGACGCAAGCCTCGTTGGAAACGAAATTCGTTAGTAGGAGAGCCATTCACCAATACAGACCCCATACAAGAAGAGAAACAAGCATTGATCCATATCCTCCAACGATCCCCAAAACCAAAACGAGCCAAAATATCATCCAAAAAAACCCATCAAACTGAATCATAGGCCTTCTCAAAATCAATCTTTAAAACCATAGCTTTATGTTTATGATTCTTACACCACAATAGCATCTCATTAAGGATGAACGGGCCATCAAGAATTTGATGACCTTTGATAAACGCGGATTGTTCCATACTAACAAGATCATCAATCACCATGGACAATCGGTTTGCAAGAACTTTCCCGATTATTTTATATTGGCAACCAATGAGACTTACAGGACGAAACTCATTAACCAACTTGGCATCTTGCACTTTCGGAATTAAAGTAACAAAAAATGAATTACATCCTTTTGGAAACTCACCTGAAGTAAAAAATTGAGTTACTGCTCGAAACACATCATCGCCCACCAAGTGCCAAAACTTCTTGAAAAAATTAAATGTGAATCCATCGGGACCTGGAGCCTTATCTGACCCGCAATCCCACACGGCCTGTTTAACTTCTTCATGAGTAATATTAACCTCAAGCTCACGTATTTGATCTGCTGTTAGACGTCGAGGGAATTCCTCAACAGTAAAAGGACGAGGCCAATCAGGAGCTTGAAACCGAGTTGCAAGATGATTATAAAATTCTTGTTTCACCCTGTCGGGCGAGTCCACCCATTCCCCGTCAATTAGAATCCCTCTAACCGTAAGATGACGTCTTTTCTTATTTATAATCCCATGAAAATATTTAGAGTTCTCATCCCCTTCAATGGCCAACATAACTTTTTCTTTTTGAGCTAAATCTAACGACTCCTTCCTGTTGATATCCAACAAAAGTTTGGTGAGCTGAATTCTATTTTCCACATCTGATGTAGATCCTTGTCCAATATCAATACACTTATCAATCTCATACAACTTGGAACTGATGTCTTTCTTCAACTTATTACGGTCATCAATTTTTTGTTTACTCCAAATCTTCAATTTATTTTTCAAATATCGCAATTTATTTTGTAAATTCACGATAGCATTACTATTGTTTATCCTGTCTGTTGTCCAAGATGCCTCAACCACCTCAGCAAAATCTGGTTCTACGAACCATGAGAGAAACATCCGAAACGGAGTAAGACCGTAATCTACACGTGACTCATGCAACAATAGGGGACGATGATCAGACAAGTGGCGAGTTAGAATCAACCCCGATATGTTAGGATAGATAGACAACAATCCTTCCGAAATCAAAAACCTGTCAATTTGACTCATCTTAGAAGCCTCCTTATTTGACCAAGTATACATATATCCTCCTAACGAGACATCAACCAGCTCAGTTCTTGCAATAAAGTCGTTAAAAACATTTGCTTGATTTGGAGAGAAAACCGATCCATATCTTTCATGTTCCCACCTAACTTCGTTAAAATCCCCCATGAGAATAACCTCGCCATTCCATGTCCTAAGAAGTTGAATCAACTGATCCCATAAAATTCTTTTATCACCTAGATCTTGAGGAGCATAAATAGACACAATCATAATAGACGTATTAGAAGACGTCCAAATTCCCTCCATAGCAACAAAACTATCACATATCAATTCCTTAGACTTAGAAAAAGCTCCTTTATCCCAAACACATAAAATTCCCCCTGATGTAGCCGCACAGAATTCAAAAGTAGAATTACCCCAAATAGATCTAATTGCAACATCAGTAAACAAAGTCTTCTTAGTTTCCTGAATTGCTAAAAATTGAACATCATGTTTCATACAAAGACCCTTAATCCATTTCTTTTTCGCCTTCCTCCCGATGCCTTGAACATTTAATGATAAAATATTCATTTGTGATCAATTGTTCCTCCCATCCTTGTTATAATACGTTTCATGTCCTTTTCACAACCTTTCATATCAAATCCCATTGCTTGACCAAATTCAATAACATCATTAAATTTGTCAATCATTGAGAACCCATCTAGTAACGTCTTTGGTCTAGCAATAGAATCCGTAAATAAGGAGTTTGACTCTCCACTCCCTTCACGGAGAGAGCCTGATGCTGCATCAGAATCTAGTTTACTTTCAGTGTTGTTTTTCATAACCTCATTATTATCTGAACTCCCATCCAATTCGTTGTCAATCTGGTTTTTCTCACCTCTGCCTTCATCCCCTTGTGCCTTGATCGGTTCCTCATTAACGTTGTTTGATTCTGAAATTTCTCACAAGTATCAATGGATTGGAATTCAACAGCAATCCAAAACCCTCCAAGATATTTAAGATTGATGTTATCGAAACCTTCATTCTTGCAAATAGTTTGCATGTTCATAAGAGCTCGAAATTCTTTAACACACGCAAATATAGTGACAGATGTCTCTATATCTTTCAAACAATCCCCATCTAGCCTAATCAGAGGGTCCTTATGTTGTTGTGATTCGTTAACGCCTGCATTTTTCCCTCGAATTACATTTGCATATGTCACCGAAATATTTGATCTCCCATTTATCCCACCAATCGGTCCAGATGCATGAGACTTAGAATGAATTGCGGGCTTATCTGTTACTTTACGATCAAATTGAGCCATGTTAGCGTAAAGTTTATAATACCCGATCCATGTACTGCGTAATCCATCAATGATATGAGAGACATCATTCACCTTAATGTACCTTATAAATGCAAATCTTTTGCCCAACTTATTTAACTTATTAGCAATAAACACATCAGAAACACAACCAAATCTATCACAAACATTCGTTAATTCCTTCATCGTAAGGTGCGAAGGAAAATTAGTGACATATACGTCGCTAGAAAGTCTCTCTAATAATGTTTCATTGGAAGCTGAATTACTTACCCGATCGCGGTCACTGTAACGTTGTGCAACCATTGGAATCTACAATCGATTCAATCGGAAATTGAGATAAATTGAAAACAAAGCCCTAATCAATTAGACATTTTAATCCAAAAGTGAAACTGATTTGTGAAAGTAGGGGGTGTGATGTGGGAATCACAGGAGTGAAAGGGGGTGAGGGCGACGGTGTGAGAAAGGTGGGGTTACCGGTGGGGAGGGGTAGTGTCGGTGGTATGAGACAGGTGGGGGTTACCGGTGGGGGTTACAGGTGGGGAGGGGTTACCGGTGGCATTAGTTTGGGGTTTCTCTGTGTTGGGACAAAACTTATATATACTTTATAATACACTAGCACGGTACCCACGCGTTGCAGCGGCGGGTACCCTGAAATAAAAATTTTCAATGAAATTAATAAAAATGTCACGGGATGTCATTCCGACACCTAAATTTGCTTGGTCACAGCTTTGTGTATCGAGTCGAGTTTTATTGAGTCGAGTCTTGGTCACAGGTTCATGTCTATGTTAAGATGGAGGGTTGTACATTGTGTTTAAATGATTGTAATATTGGGTGTAGGGTTATTTTTAATGTTATTAATGTAAAATGAGGGTTGTACAATGTGTTTAAATGATTGTAGTATTGGGTGTAGGGATGTTTTTAATGCTATTAATGTAGAATGAGGGTTGTACATTGTGTTTAAATGATTGTAATGTTGGGTGTAAGGGTGTTTTTAATGCTATTAATGTAGAATGAGGGTTGTACATTGTGTTTAAATAATTGTAATATTGGGTGCAGGGGTGTTTTTAATGCTATTAATGTAGGATTCTAAGGAAATTGGTCTGAAGTTCGATTCATGCTAGTTTTTGTTGTACACAATGCTTTGGTTGTTATAATTATGAAAATTGCTTGCTTTAAAGTGTTGTAAACCATGCATCATTTTATGTACATCTGAATTTTTTTGGAGAGAGAGTCTTTCCTCCATTATAAGTAGTATAGATATCAAATTTTAAAAATTATAATATTAAAGACCAAAACTTTGGGCTTCCTGGTCTTCACTAAGGTCCATATATTATCCCAGCAACTACACGTACAAAGAGTTATTATTTCATCATGTTTTGTATAAGTATCAGTAATTAGTACGCCTATTTAGTTAAAACTATTTGTCTATATATATTGTGCAATAAGTTGTATTATTATGTTAGTAATTGTTTTCTTGAAATGAGAGATGTAATTTTTTTTAACGACGAACAACAGATGTAGTTAACGCTTAATACTTAAAAGATGTAGTTAACACTGCTAGGCTTGATTGTAGTTATGATATGACTGTTGTAAATGATCGTACATATTGGTGATATTATTGACACTTTTTGTTTATCATAAATATTTGTGCAGCTTCTGGCCTGGTCTTGACGCGACCACAAGTTCTTAGTGAAGATGAAGAAGCAGTCTTAAGGAATTTTATGGACCTTTAAGTCTTAAGCCAAAACGGGCTAAAATTGGTTTGTCACACAATCCTCGCCTATCTAAGTCCATTTGCCAAACCAGGCATTTTAATATGTTTTAAACCTAGCTCCATTAACATGGTGTAGTAGTGGCAACTCGTATGACTTGGCTATAATTATTGGTTTCCATCCTATGGTGATTGTCAAGTGTGGGTCGATCAGAATATGCCAGGTCGGTATGGGATGGTTAACGGATCATAATTTGTATTTTAGTATGGACCAAGCCAGTGTTGTACAGTTATCTATTTTTCTGGAAATTATAAATGTATTAAGCATGATCATACTGAACTATATTTCAGAATATTACAACAGTAAGATATGTCTTTCTCTAATTAATGATAAAGTGACTTAGGAGGTTTATGTATTTGAATACATTTGGATGACTTCCCACACGTTTGACACGCACTGCTCATCAGAACATGTTTTGGTTGTTATTATTTAAGAAAATTTGAACTTGGTAGCTACACATCTTTTCACATGATGTTTCTAATTCATTTAGTTTCACAATTATTCGTTGCTAAATGTTCATTCTTTACATCCATCCGAATGCATACCCGGCCAGATTTTCTTGAGATGTACTTGCTGAAGGTACTGCGTACAAGTGGGTCACTTGATGACAACAAAAGATTGGCATATGCTTTGAGCATTTTCATACGCTGTATGCTAGTAAGTTGTCAGAACTCTTGAATGCTTACTTCTTAATCTCCAGAGATATAGAGGTGGGTAAGTTTGGTCCATTTAATTACAAATGGGTCGATTAGTGTGTTAAGTTGTCTCTTAACGTATCTATCATACAAGTAAAACAAGAAGAAAGAAATCAAACTTTAATTAACTAACGACAAGCCCAATGTGTATGTTAAATCAAAAAAATCGTCCAATGTCTTTTACTTTTTGAAATTTGGTTGGTATTGCAGAAGTGGCAACGGTTTTGTAATCTTATTTTGCACACTAATTATTCACAGAAAAAAATACTGACCTTTTTAACCCGTACCACATAATACCCGTGACACCGAAAGTAAACATCTTTTGTTACCCCTTCGTTGCTATTCACACTTGCATATGTCATTTGATGATAGTTATATGTTTACAGATAAGTATGACGTCGGCCATGCTGCAACAGTACACACACCTCTTTCGCAAAACAACCTCTATATCGCTCTCACATGTGATGAGGGGTATGTGAGCATGCCATAAACTTTTGATCAGGGGAATTGATTTGCACACTCAAACTTTTGATTGGGACACTCTACTGTGTGCATTGGATACTTGTACAAGGTTCACAGTATGCTTTAACTGTTTGTACAGTTGAGTGTCCCAATCACAAAGTTGAGTGTGCAAATCACCTCCTTTTGATCAGCCTTTCCAATTTAACTATTAGTTCAAATACATTTATAATTAATCGCAAGGCTAATTCACATGTCTTAACAAGCTCTACCTATTTATCTTGTCGATATCTATATGTTTAACCATTCATTTATGTGTTCTGGTCCCACTTACTGCAATATCATTGTTTAATGTGAATAGAAACTATAGACTTATGAATCCTTTCGGAATCCATAGGATGCACGAGTATACCTGTTCTATATATGTGTAAGTAAGGCAATTTCGACCCTTTTTCTTATGATTATGTAACTCCTGTTATGGTTTATTTCTATTTGGTCAAGACCACATAAATCATTTTTACCATTGAACTTGATAGTTGTTGAAATCTAAGACTACATTTGACAGTAACTGTTTGTAATAAATTGAAATCTCAGGATAACCAGTCTGATCCGTTCAAAAATTACCAGTTTGACTTACTACCCACCCCACCCATTTTTCCACCTCTATCTGTATGTAATGGCCTGTGTTGAATAGGGATCTTGCCCAAAAAAATTCAAGTTTTTTTAGTTATTTTGTCATACATTGTAGTACGTAACACAATATAGTCTATACATTGCAATCTATTTGTAATAGGTATGGATGAAGAAAATAATGGTTGAGCAGGTCATTCCGTAATACTGGGTAATACAGGTCGGATTTAATGTGTTAATTTGCGAACAATGATTACACATAAAAAATTATTACATTAATAAGCTGATTTCAAATAAAACAATATAGGAGGTGATATGTATAAAAAATAAATTGTGTGCGCTTATCATCCTCATCCTTTTTGACTTGTTACTCCTTTAGCTAACTTTTTCAGTTTGATTTACTTGATCAATCCGAGATGAAATACAACTCAAATCGACAAGTTATTAGTGGTTGTGTTGAATAGCTTTTAAATTGTTCAAAATGGTTATTGATATCATTCTGGTGCGAAACTAATTCTTCACATAATTATTTTGTATGTTCTTTTTCTTTTTAGTGTGATTCTAGACAGTTCGTTGATGACAGCTTAAGGCTCCGACATAACTGGAACAATTTTGCTGAACTTGGTCACAGTTCTTCTTATTGAAATTAGCCACATTTCTTTTTATTGACGTGCTAAATGGTCTCGGTCTCTCGGATAATGAGGGCCTCCCATCATTTCTTAAATATTTCCTTTATCGCATATTAAAGTGCCTAAATGAGGATGTGCATTCATTATTAACGTTGCTTCAATTTTCTTGCATGTTTTAATTTCAATTACTAGTGTAATAGTGTTCATATTAGTTGGAAAGAATTGCAAAAATCGTCCCTAAAGTTTGGCTAAATTGCACGTTTCATCCCGGATGTTTGGAAAGTGCAAGGATCGTCCCTGCGGGGAAACTTTTGGTGCAAATATCGTCCCCACAGGGACGATATTTGCACCAAAGGTTTCCCCAAAAAGGACGATACTTGCACCAAAAGTTTCCCTACAGGGACAATCCTTGCACTTTCCAAACATCCGGGATGAAACGTGCAATTTGGCCAAACTTTATGGACGATTTTTGCAATTCTGTTTCATAAAATGGCAACCGCTTTTTTTCTCAGCCATTATATTTCAGTATTAAAATTTAAGATAGCATGACAAAAATGATGAATGCGTTGAAAGTTACCAAGTGTTCAATGTGCATACAAATTTTTGTTAAAAGAAATAGATCATAGATGGTTTTTATGATAATATAATCTTTTTAACTTCCATACTAAAAGGGTGCTTATAGCAACAAGAAAATAGTATGTCACGGTCTTTTTAACTTCACACTAAAAGGGTGCTTATAGCAACAAGAAAATAGTATGTCACGACAATGATTTAAAACTAGATATAGACTCTTAACAATGGCTTGAAAATGACACTAGTAAACATCTGTTGTGTAAGATTTTATTTTGAGAACAGAAATAAGTAATGATACCAACATACACTCGCACAGGAAACTCAAATATAGGAATTGCATCAAGTAATTACACTGTCGAGAAACCCTAACAAAAGGAATTTGATGTTCCATTCACCAGATATAGCTCAAATAATAACATAGTCCGTATATCAAGGTATTATTCTTAGCTTCACAACATATATACCAAGTGTAAAGCACTTGCTACAATTTAGTGAGAGAAAGGAGCATCAAATGTGTGTACCACATATGAAAAGATCAAACGGGTACGACAGGCAGCCTCATAGAAGAAAATATGAAAGAAGAATTAGAGGTGGAACCTGTTGCAGAGAACAGTTGGCATCGCATTGCAATTGACGCTGTTTTTCTTGCAGCAGATCAGAAAGATTGAACATCACTTTAATGAATCCTTCAATGTTTTTTTTTATGAAGACTGCTAAAATGCTTAATAATTATCCTATCTGACTCTACAATCTATAAATCCATCTGCAGAAGACCCTTGAACTGTACCATCTTTTTGTGTTTGGCCTACTAACCAATTCCTTTCGAAAGTCTTTCTTGTATATCAGAAACAATGGCATATTGATTATTATCATAACATGCAGTAACAAAAGCAGTAAGCGTTATTTGATCCAAATTCTTGTCTTTATCAATAAGTTTGTGAAGAAACAATACTGCAATGTCCACTTTCTTCTCACTGCATAGCTTTCTTACCAAAGTGTTTACAGTACGAAGCCAAAGCTTTTTCTCTAATCTATCTATAACCTTCATGGCATTAACAGAATCATTTGCTTTGCAATACTCATAAGCTATAGTCAAACGGGTAACTCCACATGGGGAAAGTCCCTTGTCCATCATAGCATCATAATGTGATCGGGCCTCATCTAACTTTGACTTTTTGCAAAGTCCACTTATAAGAGCACCATAAGTAATACTATCAGGCACACAACCATGTTCACTCATTCTCTCAAACATCTTTGTCGCGTCATTTACTTTTCCATCCTTACAATATCCACATATCATAGAAGTGTAAGTTTCTTTAGTTGGGACCAAACCATGCTTCACTGCATCTGCAAACAGCCTCTCACATTCATCCACTCTTTTGGTTCGGGAAAAGCCTGAAATTAATGTGGTGTACAAATGCATATCGGGTTTGATACCAAGCTTAATCATCTTGCTGAAAATCACTAGGGCATGCTTAATATCCGATTGCTTGCATTTTTCCATTATAAGTATAGTATATGTAACCTCATCGGCTTGCAACCCCTGTTCTAAGGCTATATCCAACTGTCTATATGCTTCTTGAACCCTTCCTTTTCTAAATAGCCCATCAATAATTACATTGTAGGTACACATATTTGGAGCAGAGCCTTCTTTTCTCATCTGATCCATCAATTCATATGCACGAGTTAAATTACCACTTTTGCAGTGCCCGCTAATCATAGTAGTATAGGTGTCCTCATTAGGAACCAATCCCTGTTCGTGCATACGTGTCAGGAGCATCTCTGCACGGCTCATTTTCCCCTCTTTGCAGTACCCACTGATCATAGCGGTGTAAGTATAAACATTTGGTTTATAGGATTCGCTTCTAACAAGCTTCAAAAAAAGCCTAAATGCTTTATCAGTCCACCCCTTCTTACACATACCATCAATTAACACCGTATGAGTATACACATTTGGCTTCCAACCTTTCCTAACCATCTCCTCCAACAATTCGAATGCTTGCTTAACACGGCCCTTCTTACACAGCCCATTTATTAAAGTAGTAAAGTTAATGACATTCGGTTTTAGTCCCATCCCAATCATCTTATAAAAAAACCATAATGCTCGATTCACATGACCCTTGTCACAAAAAGCAGAAAGAACTAAAGTACATGTCGCATTGTCTAAAACATATCCTTTGTCCAACATTGCACTTAACCATTTATCCACTTCAGAAATTTCATAAGTTCTACAGTAAGAGGTGATCAAAATCTTGAAAGTACAAGAATCAGGAAACGCACCTCGTTCGCACATTTCATCCAACACCTTCCGCGCAAGTTCAACCGAACCCATCTCCGCAGCCACACCAACACAACAATTTAACGTTTGAGTAGACATCTCCAAACCCTGGTTCCTCATCTCAATAACCATATTAACAGCCTCATTCAACCTTCCTATCTCCCCTAAATTCCTAACCATACACCTCATCACTTCATGAGCTCTCTCCGTATTTGAATTCTCGATCATCGACATCGCCGCAACCACGTAAAACCGCATAAAGTACTTAAATTTATCAAACCCAATTGCCCAATAAAAGAAACTTAAAGCCACCATTGATCCAGCCTCATCAGCAAGTGACGCAACAACGGTGATTGCTTCTTCTGTCATTAGATAATCAGAAGTGATGGACAGATTGAGGTGATCAGGTGTGGATTTGAAGAGCGTTTGTTGTTGGTAGTATGATTGACATACTAATGAACATACGGTTCTGACAACAGATTTTGAGGATGATGGTGAAGGGGGAGGTGGTTGACGGTAGGGCCAATCTCCATTTGTTTCTTCATTTGATATGTAGGAAATATTCCTATGTTTAAAGGAAATATTAATGTAGGTGTTCCGAACGCCATTAAAGAGCCTTCTTTCATTGCTGATGCGATGCATAGATGATAATGATGATGCTTCTCAGTTCTAATTTCAGTATATGTCAACTTTGAGTATTGTGTTAAATTAACATATCAGAAATTACACATTTGGAGATACTCCTTGCCTCATTGTGGTCACAGATAAGAGACCTGTCAACAATGTATGCATAATCAGTGATGAGGTATTTTGATGTTCTGTATCTTTGTAATAGTAATTTAGTATCGATTAAAAGCTGTAGATAGTAGAACAACATATTTAGTTATAATGTATTTTTTTTCCTAGTATACCAGTTTGTATTCTCTGTTTACTTACTACTTATTGGGTAGTGAGATTCAAGGTCATAAACGCCAATCAAATCATCATCTTCTGGGAGAAAAGAAAAAACTTTAAGATATCGATCAACGTTTCTAATCCCTACAGAAATTTATAACAAAATTATGTACCAAAATTTTTTTTGCAAGTTTGAGTGACGTAACAGCTTAATAGATAGGCTACATAGCTTCCATAACCACCTATTAGTAAATTCATATCACAAGGGAAAAGGGGATGTGACACAAATCTATCAACTTGAAGGTGAATTCAAATTCAATAACTAACAAATGGGGTATTACATTACAAATCTTAAGGAAAATGAATTAAAAGGTGCAAAAAAGATCAAATATCCGGCATATACGATACATTTCAAACATGTTATCTTTGATATCAATGCATATCTTCATCATAATACACACGAGTTCAAACTTCAAAAGCATGTTATTACAGTTACACCTACACCTAACTTAATTAAGCAATGGTGAAACATTCTTTTCATTTTGAAACAGATAACGGAACCAATTACTTGTATCATCCAGCTTAACACAAATCAACATTGAGCCCAAGCAACTGTTATGCAGATAATTTTACATCAGTAATACTTATTTCCGGGGTTCGGTCTCAAGCAACATTAGCTAATACTAAGTAAGAAAGTTTTTCTCTTAGACATTTCATCAAACAGGTTATGGGCACTCTCGAAATCGCCACAAAACATCTTAAATTGTTACAAACATTAGTTCAAAATGAAAAATTGAAACCACTGATTAGATTCATGTTACCTTGATGGAGCAAAAGTATGCGAGTTATTGATTGAATTTAGCAAATGAACCAAACAAGCAACTACATAAGTAGAAAACGAGGTGGGGCCCAGTTTGTATGTCATTCTTCATTGGGTTTAAGTAGTTGAAAGGTTGATTCATAGACGAGTGTTTGGTTAGGAGGTGTACGTTGTTATAAAGTGTTTATTTGGTTTTCGGCTTATTGGTGAATTATTTTGAAGCTTTTCGGCTTATATAAGTTTATCATGTTATAATTTATAAGCTTATATAAAACAAAAAGTTTTAAATAATTTAGAAAAAGTAAGCAGAAATCATATAAATCATAAGTCCGCTATATAAGCTTCAAAAATAACTCGTTAGTTTATTTTATGAGATAATATATACATAAACGAAACTCTGGTATTAGCATAGTAGAGTGTGCATCGAAAAGTGTTTTAAAAGTTGTACAAATATTCAAGCGTCATATCCATATAACTAACTAGACGAGTACCCGTGCATAGCAACGGGATTTCTAGTGGCAAACAGTTATACTTGTGATGTTATGGCTAAGTATTTCGTGTTACGTTTATACATAAAACGTAAAATAATTCAAATGTAAGTGAAAAAATTTTAACATACGATAATTCAAATTAAAGAAAGCTTATTAAAATGTATCCAATAACATATTAAAGCATTGATAGTGAAACAGGAAATTAAAACATTACATCAATAGTTATCTTGTGTTTATTGATTTTGATAAGTTATCTTGTGTTTTGCTTTTTCTATTTATTTCACTTTTGCCAATGTTTTTGCTGTCCACGTATTATTTTTCAAGACAAAAAATAATCAATAGTTCTGGTTTTGTTTAGAAAAGATTGAGGAGTATCAATGGTTCTTGTTTTCTTTATAGAATATTATTAACACCCAACAATCATTTCATTTTTCATAGCCGATAAACAAACATTTTTGTTGTATCAATGTACTAATCGATTACATCCTTGGTCTCAACTTATTTCAAAATATATAAATCACGAAGAAACAAACATGTACTAATTGAAACACCAACAGCCACCCAAACCACCAAAAATCCATAACACAGATCTTTACTAATCGAAACCACTAAAGTTTTAAAACAAATCCCAACATCATGTTTGACCAAACTAAAACTCTAAAAACCAACAACCATCCATAACTTTCAAATCTAAGAAATTCAAACCAGCATCTCAATACAAAAGAAAAAGACTTTCAACTTAAAATGAAGTAAAAGAACCTAAAATTCTAGATCTATTAATAATTTGACTCAGATATTTTATAAACAATAAAGCTGCAATAATAGAGGTTGCTAAGCCGGGTCAATCTTGCACTCAACCATCCGTCCATTTTGCCTAACCAAACCACAAACTCGAAAGATCATCACCACCAAGCAAATCATATGTGGCAAAAAAATACAACCAAAAACATAAACTATAGTAGCGTCTTTTAATCTAAACACAAAATACAACATATATAAACAAAACTTGTTTACAAAATTATCATAAGAACAAATAAATACGCAACCATCATTTATTTATGGACTAAAACCACATAAACACAAATCCACAAAGAGTACACCGGTTTACCACATACACCCACAATGCGAATATGGCTATAGATTCCGGCGAACAAAAACACACATCAAACCTTTAATTTTTTCTTCAAATCTGTTATCAAATGAATCTTAAAGGTTCTTAAAACAACCAAAGAAACGAAAACCATAAACAAAAATAAATCACAAACATACCCGTTACAACCAAACACAAGAAAAACCAACTCGGAGATAGATCTTTACATAATATACATATCTCCAAACAACCAAGCACACTAAAAACCACTAAGCACACCGAAACCACCAACACGTGGAGGCACGGCAGAAGGCGGCGGTGATTAGATTTATAGTGGCGGTAGTAATGAGGGTGAAAGATCAGATTTTTTGAGTGTGTTGTTCTTGTGTTTGTTTAGGTTAGATGAGAGAGAGAGATTTTTCGAGTGCGTTGTCCTTGTGTGTGTTTAATGTGTTAGGATTGGAATGAAATAAAAAAGTTGTCATAGATAGATTTCAACTTCACATTTAATACTTTCCGCAATTTGAAATTTTAAGCCATGTTTCAACTTCACATTCAATACTTTCCGTTATTAAATTGATTCACTATGTTAACGAAAATTCAGACCTTCCCTTTAGTAAAATTCAGTGTTATAGTGTTATAAGAGCATTATGGGGATTGACCAAAATTTCAGTTTTCACATTTCACTTTGACTGTTTTCATTTTATAAATAGTATATATTTACTAACTTGCTTAACTTTTTATCTCATGTTTGAACAATTTAAAAAAAGCAATGATAAAGAGACCTAATATATACGCTTAAATCATTACTCGTAATACTTTGACACATCATGTGTACAACTCACTCCAAATATTCACTTTTGATTTTTCCACTTGTTATCATCTTGTTTTTAGGTATGTCTCTCGTGCATTTTAAGCTTCATGATCATTTTTTATTTTTCTAAAATATTTAGAGCTGTAATTAATCTATTGCTTAGTTACACATAGTCACATAGGGATGTAAATGGTGGAGGTATATCCACATCCATATTCATTTATTTTCCCCTCGTCCATATATATTTAAAGTCGTTTCATCCATTCATATCCATATCTATTAGATGAATCATGTTATTTAAAAAGGTCGCTACAAATAATTTTATAGTTTAATGCAAAATTTATAATCAACGTTCATATCAATACATGGTTTGTTTAGAGAAAAATCGCAACATAACAACGTAGTGCTAGCAAATACAATCAAAAAATAGCATGTAAAATAAAAATGTAAATAAGATATAAAAACTGACATGCACTCATCTCATATTATTTCGAAGATAGTTATATCTAACGGATCAAAATCGATATCGTTGTTTAATGTTATTATGTTCTTATGCAACTCATTATTTAAAACACGTGATTCGAGTTAAATCACCATTACTAAGTTATAGTTTTACACTTTTACTATAGAAGAAAACTATTTCGGGTGTTAAATGGATCATCTACGGAAGACAAAACAACATATACCAAGCGACATCATTTTAACCTTTTTTAATCTCAAGCTAAACAATGTTGGTCAAATCTTTCTTGAAATCAGATCAGTGCACTATATAACATTCATATAGTTGTACCGATATGCAAGGTATTACTAATTTTGTATTGTATAAATATGAATGCAATGCAGATCGAATTAGGTGATCAGGAAATTAAAAATGTAGATTTTCCTAGAATGGTAGAGAATATATACTTGCACATACATAGCTTTTGAGTTTTGACATTTTACATGCCTACATGAGGGCAAAAACAACATTCAATCATAGCATCTCCCACATGGAAAGTTTCAAAATAGAAAACATGTGGAGGTAATGATTTAACCACTCAACCAAGGAGTATGGTATCAAAGATCCCATAACTACGGCTACCCCAGATGTCATTATCGTCAGTACAGAAAGATTTGATGCAGCATTCTACCCATGGAGGATTTCTTGGCTTTTTATCGTCTGTTTCTTCAACTCCAAGCAATGCGTTGTGCAATTTTATCAACGTTTCAACAGAGGGATAGCCTCCAAAAAACTGCTCCTGATGAAGGAAGTAACAAGATCGAATATTAACATAACTTCACACCTGGTGTTACTAGAAGGAAACAAAAAAAGATTTACAATAAGCATACATACCGCATCTTCTGCATATAAATATGCATGAATTCTGGCCGTAGGATCTTCAAGGGTCAGCCTAATTCTGTATGTACCACAAGAAGAAGATCGGAAGTTTTCAGGACGATCTGGTAATGTTGCTACTACCCGAACTACACACCTGAATTTGGCTGTTGCCTGCAACAATATACCCAGACACATTAGAAGTTATGTCCTAACTATCTCTATTCATAAATAACAAAACGATGCTTTAAACCAACAGAAAATGACAGATGCAATACCTCTCGACTGGAGAGTACATCCATAAGTGTAAGAAAAGACACATCCTTGTGGTCCTGGTTCGTTTCTGCATATAAAGGTAAAAAATTTGAAGCATGTACAATCACAATAGAATAAGGTGTTTGATGAAAAGAATGCTCTGGATAAGAAAGACATACTTAAAACGTACACATGTTTTTATGTGCAGGCATATACATATCTATACTACTATATAATGTATTTGAGACTATTCTATAATTAGAAAGGCTTAAAAATTCAGACTTTTACTTACTAATTATGGAAACAACCACCCCTAACAATCACCCCCAACAATTTATAACCACCTCAACAACCACTTTCCACCACCTCACCTCCCTCCTCTTCACCCCAATAATCCGCCCCCGCATCGCGCGGGCACCTTTCTAGTAAATATATAAAGAAGCATGCATGAATGCTAAACCTGTTACATAAGAAGGCCAAGGGAAGGCTGACAATGGCATTCGACCCCACTTGTGTTTCAAACGTTCGTTATACGTCCTGAAATCACATTATAACAAAACTTAAGCATCTCTTCCACATTTTGAAGTCACATGTTTTACATAGTGGTGGTAAGTATACTGAACCTTTGTGACTGTAATACAAAGTCATCATCATCAGGGAGATAGCTGAACCTAGATTTTGGCAGCAAAATTCCACACCATATACCGGATCGAACTTCAAAATTAATATTCCAAAACTGAACCCATTTACCAGCCTTCAATAAATGAAGGCCCAGCTTCTCATTGCATCGGTCAGCAGTCATCCTTAAGATGGTTCCAACACGTGGGAATGTACAAAATATATCTCTTGACAAAGGAGATGCTTCTAATTGCAGAGTTAGAGGCTTATCAAACTCTTCTTCAAGCCTGCAGATGTAGATAACAAAACTTATCCCTGAAATGCTAAAATCAAGAAAAAGTAACAAAGACCCTAAAACATGTCTATAATTCACACAGTAGCTCTATAGATACCTCATAAATGTGATTAAATATCATTGAACATATACGCACTACCATCTTGCACACAAATAAACGCCATTGGTGATTCTTCACTCAGTTATTGGTATATGAAGGTTATGTTCTATATGTTGAACTTCATATTAGTTTGTGTCAGTTTCATTGGGTACCAAAAATTATAGCATGGTTCAGGGGATTTGGTGGAAAACAAACTGCAGTGTGATAATATTGGACCCGAATGTCTTTGATGGTAAGTTTGATCACCAAAAAATGAACCAGCACTCACTTTTTGTGAATATTCACCGGTGGAGCATCAGTTCCATCCCATACAAAAAGCATCCACTCGCCTTGTTTGACTTCACATATATGAATAACCTACAGATAACAAATGCAAAAGCAGAAAATAAATATCAAAACTATTATAATTTGATGGTTGATATAAATAATACATGCAGTGCTTAAGTATATCATATACTGTAAGCTTGAATACATGTGTATTCGAGATGCACTGAAGCATAAAAGAATTACCTTACAAGTCAAGTTGAATTGATTTCCTTGTTTGATCTCTTTCAGGGACAAAGAATTACTTGATGCTGTCAATAATTTTCGATACACAATATTAAGAATACCGACAATAAATAGAGAACCCAATAACATATTAATAAATAAAGGGTTAATTGCTTAAAAATGTATCATACTTGCCACTGTTATTGTGTGTACTGAACCTTTTTTTTTCTTATTGTGTGTACTAAACCTTTAAAATTCGATTATTGTGTGTGACTATTTTACCCTCCAAAATTTGAAAAATGCAACAATAAAATGGTCACAAAATACACACAATAATCGAACTTTAAAAGTTCGATTAAAAAAAAAAAAAAAAAAAAAAAAAGTTCAGTACACACAATTAACAAAAAGTGGCAAGTATAATACATTTTCAAGCAATTAACCCATAAATAAACAAGTATAACTTCCAGAAAAGTCAAGAAAAACATAACTTTACTTTCTTAAACTTACCTATTTCAGGTTGTGTACCTGTCTCAGGTTGATGACTAACTGTCCACTTTCTCAAGCGCTCTATGAACTTCTTATCTTGCACTCTAGGATGAAACTTAGGCGAAACTTGATATGGTACAAATTTTGAATCACATCTTCCTTCATACAACGCAAATGATGATAACTTTTTGTCAAAAACAGCATTTACCCCTGACCGGTGAGATTTTATCTGACATAACAACAATAAAGAAGAGTTAAGTGGTGATAAAACAGAAAATCAATGAACATAAGATTAAAACATGCATGAAAACGTTACAATAACATTATAACTATATAATCTACATTATAATTAAAACAAGAACAAGAAAAACTTCAAAACTATAAAGACTAAATTAATAAGGCAAGATAGGATTACCACAACACGCGAAAGCTTAATGATGTCATTAGCTGACTCAACACGAGGGAGTTTTTCAAAACTTTCAGCAAAAAAGTTAACAGAGATCCCAGTGCTTGGATGTGATTCGTCAACAATCTTTAGTGTGCAACAACAATCTGCAGAGAACCAGTAAACAAAGCAAAACTGTTATCTGAAACTGATTCGGTATATAACACGAACCATTCATTATTATATTAAAAGGTTAGTTTACAACAAATGTTATTTGATAAGCTCATAATAAACAGTTCTCTGAATATGGGATGGTACAACTGCTAGCTCAGAAATAACCTTTATAGAACTTTTCATCAAACTACTACCAACCACTAGGGTGGCAGCCGTAAGTCCGGCCTTTTTTTCATCATTGCCAGTCAAAAGTTAGTATACAACAAGTATCAAGCGGAAAATATGTTTGAAAGAGAACAAACGCTAAAATAACGCCTTCTGTTTTGAAATGATATGGAAGCATCAGAGACGATACATGTAGAGGCCAACCGACTAATTAACAACTTTCATCAAAGCACTCATTTTTCTGAACTACTTAAAAGGACCTTGTCGCCTAATATACCAATGCATTGTCCCGTGGTCCCAGTTTAGTCATTGTATGCAACATATGGTTTTGTGTCCAGCTTGGGTCATTTTGTAACTAAAAATCCTGCTTTCAAAAATGGTGAATCCATGTATAAAATGTTAATATTGTATATAACGTTAAATAAAAATAGTAAGGTTACAGGTTACATAATTACCCAAATGAAACACCATCTTTATTGACTCACCGTGTACAAAAAAAGTAGTGCCCTGTTAACCTTTTCCTATTTTGCGATGTAAAAAACTATCTATGTGTCAAAAGTTGCAACATATGGGTTACGAAAGAAGTTGCATAGATGGGTGACTTCCACATACATGATCCTTGAATAAACTATGACTAATAGTCTCTATACAATAATAATTAATCACAAAGAAGATAGAGATCAAGACCTATTACGTCAAGAGCAGGGGCGGAGCCAGGAATTAAAGTTAAGGAGGGCTTAACTATGTTTTCAAACAGTAACGACAAATGTCTTATTTCAATAAAATATCAAAGTTTCATAATTTACAACGGTTGTTGACAATATCTTAATAGCAACAATGAACATCTCAAATAACATGATATTCGTCAAATTCAATCTTGAAAATGATTTTAAAAAAGTATACGAAGAAACAAAAGAGTGTTTTTTTACTATGATTGATCACAACATAATTTCTGGTGGTTTTCAAAACAAAAAGTTTCATTTAAAGTCGAACTAAAGAGTGTTAAAAACTATATAGCAATACTCCCAAATGCTAATAATGTTTATCTTTTAACCGAGGAATAAGAAAAGTCAAAACAAAATGATGAATATAAAGGAAATAAATGGTAATAAACGACAAACTAAACAGGAGAAACAGATATAAACAATTAACTCGCATGGATCTACAAATAACATATGGAACTTGGGCTTGATAGGGGAGGCCCAGCACCCCTCTGCCACCCTATCAGCTCCGGCTCTGGTCAAGAGCAATGTATGAGACCAAAAAACTACCTTTTCTTTATGGAAGTAAATTAATTATAGTAATAATTGGTATTGCGGCATTGCTCTAATAGAGTTACGACAAAAGTTAACAAAAATGTGCTCGCTATCGGAAACAAAAAGAGAGAAAGAACCAAAAATTGTTAATTTGAATATAGGAAGTTACAAGTTACAACCACTGGCTCAGAAATAACCTTATAGAACTATTCATCAAACTACTACCAACCACTTGGGTGGCAGCCGTAAGTCCGGCCTTTTTTTCATCATTGCCAGTTGAAAGTTATTTTACAACACATATACAGCAACAACAAGAACATAAAATGCTTGACTAAGAAACAAAAGTCAAACCAGCCTCGCCCTCTGTTAAAATGGTGGAAAACAAGAAAAAAGGAACAATGGCAGCAATAGAGATAATGTATGTAGAGACCGCCCAACTATTCAACAACTTTCATCAAAGCACTTAGACTATAAGAACTACTAAAAAGAGTTTTTCGCGTAAAATACGAATGTACTAATGTATATTTTCCAGCTGTCAAGTGTATTTTTGTGTACATCCAGATCACTAAATTGACTGTATCCCATTTGGTTCATTTTGCAACCAAAAAACCGACTTTTCAAAGTAATATTCATACAAAAAAAGATTAAATCCGTGTATATCAAACTGGAAAGATCGTCGATTTACAAAATGACCCAAATGAAATATAAGTGTATATCATAACTCATAAGGTTACCGGTTACAAAAATGACCCAAATGAAACACAAAGCCATCCTCTACCGACGCATATATACAAAACAAAAAGATTATACCTTGTTAACATCTTTTAATGTAATTTACAAAGTAAAAAACTATCTATGAGTATAAAACACATTTCACCGCCCATAAACTAGTTTCAATACATGCGTCATCTTAACCGAAAGAAGTCACATAGCTAAGTGAGCTCCACATACATCACCCTCATAACAAATACCAATATACAACCTCAAAAAACCAAAAAATTTCTTTATGGGTATCACATAATTAAGAAAATAAATGAAATTGCAACATTCTTTTGTAACAATTACAACTAAAAATACACAATCTTGAAGACAAAAACAACATATAACCTTAAAAAACCAATCTTTTTTTGTGGGTATCACTTAATTACAGAAATAAGCAGCATTGAAACAACCTTGTATAAAAAGAGAGGTGAAAAGTAGTTACCAGTGCCTCTGGTTTGTTTGGAGATACCAATTTCAGCGACAACACCAATGAGGTTGACTTTTTGGTTAATTGAATGAAGTGCGTCTATTATACGAAGAAACTGATAGTCATCATCATCGTCTTCTATGTTTGACATTTTTAGGCGGCTGTGTTTTTTGAAACCCTAGTTTTGTATTCTACTACTTGAAATGGAGGGAATGCTGCTTTGCTACTACTCTTTTATAAACTGTTTTGACCAAAGGGAGTAAAACTTTGACCTGACTTTTCGGGGGTGTTTGGATTATGTTATAGCAAAAGGGTTTGGTATTGGTACCCTCTAAAAAGATCGACAGGAGGTACTATTAGTACCACCTTATAAACCGTTTCTCTCTCTTCTCTCCATATAACCGTTTCTCTTTCTAAGCTTTTAATCAATAATCATTCAATTTCTTTTTCAAAACTTAACGAATTTCTGTTCTGATTTCACCATTAGATTCAGCTAATCATTGCCCACACAATGATTAGCTTCGATTTATTTTTCGTTAAGTATTGAGAAAACCCCCAATTTCTACATTTTGGTGCCAAAATTTCTATTTCTTTAATTTTGCCTGTTTTGTGTAGAATTTGAGTTCTCTTGGATTAGATGTTATATATTAGATATGTCGAATAAAAAGAGAACTAATAAAAGACAAATAAAGGTTTCTACAAAGCTTAATGACTTTGTGGTAGGAAATCTAAGCCAATTACGGAATAATACTTCTACTGCTGTGAATAATAAGGATAGTAGGGCTTCAAAATTGGGGGAAGTTAATATTGGTATGGATGTTGATGCGAATATTGTGATTAGGGATAGTAATAAGGTGATTGAGATGAAGGAAAGCTTAGGTGAGGGGTCTGGTGCTAAAAAGGATAAAGGTGATAAAGTAGATGATGTCAATGAGGTAATGAAGGCTGAGAAGAGGTTAGAAGATGGTATTGGAATGATGCAGGAAGGTATGGGTGGTGAAGGTACAAGTTCTGATGATGTGGATACAAACTTTGTTACTTCTGGTTCTCCTATTGATACTAATGATTGTAAATCTCCTATTGCTTCTACCAGTATGCTTAATAGTATTGATAGTATTGTTTTGGAAGTGAATGATGAGGAGGATGTTGCAAATAAGAGTGTTAGTGGTGCTGGTTTGGGAATGAGTAATAAGAAGGATTGTGATACTGGTATGAATTCTGAGAATAAACAAACTGATGTTGGTGGTATTTCTGCAAAGCTATGTAGTTATCTCGGTCAAAAATCTTGTATCGTTCAAGGACCGAGATTTGAAATAGCGGTTATTGCGGTGAGATCTTGGTGAGATATCGGTTTTTACATCTACGTAAACGAATGTTTTATAAAATTTGTCATCTTTATTGAAGGTATTTTCTTATTAATAAGAAGTGCTTAAAAATGTTAGGATTCTTATCCAATGCAAAATAATATTATAATAATAGTAGTTAATGAATAACTGTTAGGTCCTACGCGTGTGATGTTACACATTATTAAATTATATCCACGTATCCTACAACAACATACCAGTATACCACCCATCCCTTTTTCACAGTTTACAAAATTAATTATTCCTTTATTTCTTTTTCTCTCTCGTCTTAAAAACCTCTCAAGATCTTCATCTAATCTTAACAAAAATCCTTTCAAATCCATTTATCCATCTATGAAATCTTAACAAGAAACAACAAGAGAAGAAAATTCTGTTATCGGAGTCGGATCGAGAAGTGTTTACATTCCGGCGAGCAGTTTATTCGCCGTCGTCTGAACGCGGTTGTGTTCGTCACCGGTCACCACCACCTCACTCAGATCCGTATATATCGTTTTATACATCAATAAAGATTGATCCATGTACCAAATCAAGATTATAAAAAACCTTTTTTTTATGCAATCGAAGGGTTAGACAAAATCTCGACCAATTTTGGTGAGAATATCGGCTCCGATTTCAAAATATCGGCCAATCTCGGCGATAATATCGCCTCCGAGATTTTTTCTAAGCCCGAGATCCGAGATCTCACCGAGATTAACTACATAGCTGCAAAGTTGCACTATAAGTGGTAGTCCTAATAATTCTGATAATGTACAGAAGCATGTTGAAAATGTTGATGTGACTAAAGTGAGCTATGCTACTAAATTGAGTAATAACAATAAGAAGTCATATGCAAATGCTACTACAAACAAAACTGTTAAGTATGATAATAAGTTGAGTCTTATTCCTACTGAGATTGATAATGAGGGTAATGAGTTTGTCATTTTCAATGAGAAGGTTATTGTTGATGGGTATAGGAAGAGGAATTTGACTTTATGTGGATACTTTGTGGGTTATAAGATGAGTATAATTGAACTAAGATACAACTTGAATAGAATGTGGGGAAAGTATGGGTTCAAATAAATTTATGATAATGGTGATGGTATATTTCTGTTTAAGTTTAGTAAACAGGATGGTGTGGACTATATTGTGGAAAATGGACCATGGCTTGTGAATAATAAACCTATGATTGTGCATAAATGGGACATTAATATATGTGTTGCTAAAACTGAACCAACAATGTTACCAATTTGGGTCAAAATGAACAATATTCCTTTGGAAGCATGGACTAACAAGGGTATTAGTGCTTTGGCCAGTAGAATTGGGAAGCCTTTGTTACTGCTGGTATGTGTCAAGTTGGTGTGGGTAGAGGTGGGTATGCTAGGGTTTTAGTTGAAGTCCAAGCTCATAAGGAGTTACCTGCTAAAATTGATGTCCTGTATAAAAACAACTTGAATGAGATTATTGGGAGTAAGATTGTGCATGTTGCATATAGTTGGAAGCCACCTTGTTGTAAGGAGTGTGGTGTGTTTGGGCATAATGATGTTACATGTCCAAAAAATATTAATATCAATAATGATGATAAGGTGACTGAGCATGTTGTAGAATCAGATGGCTTAAATGAGGTTGGAAAGAAGGAAGATAATTGGCAGAAAAGCAAGACAAATGGAAGTAATAAGTTTTCACAGAATAATGCTATGAACAGGGGGAATGTTGGTGATAATTTTAGGAAAAGTAACAAAGTTGTATTTCAACCTAAACAGGTTAATGGAACAAAAGGGAAGAAGAATGAGGGTGAGATGAATGAGAAACACATGGATAAGGAGAAGGATAGTTTTAATAACCAAACATCTGGTAGTAAGAGCAGCAAGGAACCAAAATTGCAGAATGGAAATGTAAAAAAGAAGAATGTGGAAAAGAGTAATAGGAATCAGTTTGATGTTTTGGCAGATTTGGAAGATGAAACCAGGGAAATTCTTGATATGCAAGCTAGAGGTATTGTTGATGTGTTTGTGAACCAAAAGAGAAGACCAACAGATGAGGAACAAGCTAATTGGAATGATAATATGATATGTTATTTTAGAGCTAGATGGGATGCTATGAATAATGCATGTAAAGAGGATAAGAAGAAGAATGAAGCTAGTAGTAGTGAAATAGAAGATGTTTTACCTACTAAGACAGGCATTGGAATGAATATGGAAATGAATGAGGTCATTGGTAGTGATACCAATGTACTTCAAGAATGTTGAAAGAGGCAGTTTCATATTTGTATTTAGTATGGATTTAAGAATAGGTATTTGGAATATAAGAGGTATGGGCACTTCTGACAAGCAGAAGGAAGTGGCTAAATTAATTTTTGAGGAAAAACTCCAAGTATGTGCAGCAATTGAAACAAGACTCAAAAGTAGTAAACTTGTTAAAGCTTGTGATGCAGCTTTTGGGAATTGGACCTGGATATCTAATATGAATCACTGTAATAAAGGATGCAGAATTAGCATTGGATGGAATAGTGATGTGGTTTCTCTAAGGAACCTACATATGACTGATCAAACTATTTTCTGTATTATTGAAACTATCAATAGTAACTTTAGTTGTTTTGTTTCTTTCATATATGCAGAAAATGGAGGTCATGATAGGAAAGAGTTGTGGGCTGATCTGCACAGACATAAACAAGTAGCAAAGCAACATCCATGGCTGCTATGTGGAGATTTCAATGTTACTCTCAACTGTGCAGAACATTCAGCTGGTGGCTCCTATATGACCAATGATATGAGAGAATTTAAAGATTGTGTTAACATGGTTGAAGTAGATGACTTATGCTACTCTGAGTGTTTCTTTACTTGGAATAAAAATCTTCATAAGGCTAAGAGTGGGAAAGGTACAGGTGTTTTGAAGAAGCTGGACAGAGTTATGGTCAATGAAGACTTCTTGGAAAAATTCAACAAAGCTCATGCATTATTCAAACCTTACCTGATATCTGATCATTGCCCAGCAGTGGTGGTTTTAACTGATTGTGTTGAAAAGAGGAGGAAGGCATTTAAGTTTGCTAACTATATCACTGATAAAGAAGATCTTTTACCTACTGTACAACATGAATGGGGTAAGCAGTTTTGTGGTTTTAGCATGTTTAAACTGAATAAGAAAATGAAGAATCTTAAAAAAACCTTTGAAGCAGCTTAATTGGAAAAATGGGAATTTGTTTGAGAATGTGGTAAAGTTAAGGAACCAATTAAAGGAAGTGCAGTGTTTAATTGATAAAGACCCTCATAATAAAAATCTGAGAGATAATGAGGTAAAGCTAATACAAGAGTACAAAAATGTTGTGGATGATGAAGAGAAGTTTTTATTTCAGAAAAGCAAAATTAATTGGTTGAGCTTGGGGGATAGGAATAATTCATTTTTTCATAAGTCATTAAAAGGAAGGTATCAAAGGAATAGAAGTGTGAGTGTTCAGGATGTGAATGGTAATGTGTTTGAAGGAAAAGAGGTTGTTGATCAGTTTGTTAGACATTTCAGAAACTTCTTGGGTAATAGTAATGAAGTACAAGACATTGTGGATCCTATTTCTTTATTCCCTACTAAGCTTACCACTAAAGAAGCTAATCAAATGATACAAGAAGTCACTAATAAATAAATTAAAGAGGCTCTATTTAGTATTGGTGACAATAAAGCACCGACCAGATGGATTTACTTCTACATTCTTCAAGAAGGCTTGGAGTATTGTTGGGGATGATTTTTGCAATGCATTCAAGGAGTTCTTTCATACTGGCAAGCTTTTAACTGATTTCAATGCCACAGTTATTTCTCTTATTCCTAAGATTCAATGTCCTTTAAAAGTCACAAATTATGGACCCGTTGCTTGTTGCAATGTTGTCTATAAATGTATTAGCAAAGTAATAACTGGGAGAATCAAGAAAGTGTTAGCCAAACTGGTGGATCTTAACCAAAGTGCTTTTGTGGTTGGAAGACAAATTCAAGATAATATCTTATTAACTCAAGAGCTCCTTAAAAGCTATGATAGGAAATGGGGTCCTAAAAGAGTTTCTTTCAAAATAGACATCCAAAAAGCTTATGATACAGTTAATTGGAGCTTTCTTGAGTTCATAATGGGGCAATTTGGCTTTCATGAAAAGATGGTGCACTGGGTTATGACTTGTGTGAAGACTACAAGCTTTACAGTTAATGTAAATGGAGAAAATTGTGGTTTCTTTAATGGAGGTAGAGGCCTAAGACAAGGGGACCCAATGTCTCCATATTTGTTCACTCTTGTCATGGAATGCTTCACTCTCATGATGGCTAGAAATGTTAGAAGGTGCCTTGAATTTCATTATCATTTTGGTTGTAAAGGTCTCAAAATAACCCATGTATGTTTTGCTAATGACCTGCTTGTTCTATGCCATGGAGATCCTCAGTCTGTGCAAGTAATTAGAAATACTCTTGATGAGTTTGGGGGTTGTTTTGGTCTCTTGCCTAATTTCAGCAAAAGTACAATTTTCTTTGGTGGAATTGAGGAGGATTTGCAGTCCAGGATTCTTACAAATTTACCTTTTGAAAAAGGTAAATTGCCTATGAAATACTTGGGTGTGCCTTTATTAACTAAGAGATTGGGAATAAAAGATTGTAAATGCCTGGTGGATAAAGTAAGAAATAGGGTTTCAAGTTGGAAAAACAAGTGTCTCTCTTATGCAGGAAGACTTCAACTCATAGCATCCATTTTGGAATCTATTCAATTATATTGGTGCACTGTTTTTCTGTTACCTAAAGCCGTCATTGAGGAACGCCTGGTGGATAAAGTAAGAAATAGGGTTTCAAGTTGGAAAAACAAGTGTCTCTCTTATGCAGGAAGACTTCAACTCATAACATCCATTTTGGAATCTATTCAATTATATTGGTGCACTGTTTTTCTGTTACCTAAAGCAGTCATTGAGGAAATTAATTGTCTATTGAAAGGTTTCTTATGGTGTCAAGGAGAATTCACCAAGGGTAAAGCTAAAGTAGCCTGGAAAAAGATTTGTCAACCAAAATCTCAGGGGGGGGGGGGGGGGGGGGTTAGGACTCAAAGATCTTGAAGTCTGGAATAAGGCACTATTAGTCAAACATATTTGGAATATTGCTTGTAAAAAGGATACTTTATGGGTGAAATGGATTACAACAGTTAAATTGAAGGGTAACAGTATTTGGGAGATCAATGCTGATGTGAATGATAGTTGGGGATGGAGAAATCTACTGGAAATCAGGAATTCTATTAGAAGTAGTATTTGGCACAATATTGGTAATGGGGATAGTACATCTGTGTGGCATGATTTATGGTGTGAAATTGGTCCATTATCTAACATTGTCACCAATAGAAGCAGGTATGATGCTAGACTTTCAAGGGAACTGATAATTAAAGATATAGTGTGTAATGGGGAATGGACATGGCCTCTTGAATGGTAGAGTGTTTTTCCTCAAATTGTTAGTTTACCAGTACCTACTCTTGATCCTAATAAAGATGACAACTAACAAGGTTGTATGAAGAAATAAGGATAATAAAGAATGCAGATTTAGTGTTAAGGAAGTATATAAAGATTTGAGGGTTGAGTCAAATGAAGTCAAATGGGCTAAAGCTATTTGGTTCTCACAAAACATTCCAAAGCATGCTTTTATTCTATGGTTGGATACTCAAAACAAATTGATGACTTATGATAGGATGGCAAAATGGGGAAGTTATAATATGTATGTGTGTGCTCTTTGCATGAATGAGGCTGAAACTCATGATCATTTATTTTTTGACTGTCAATTCTCAACTGCTATTTGGGACAGTCTTAAAAACATGATGAATATGAAGATAATGGCTTGTAAATGGAATGAAACTATCACCTACATAGCAGATAAGCCATGTAATAACAGTATATGGAGTATTATTAGAAGATTATGCTTGGTTGCTACTGTGTATGGTATATGGCGAGAAAGGAATAATATAATTTTCAGAGATGAAATGTGTAACTGGGAAACTATTTTTGGTAAAATTTGTCATCAAGTGAAAAGTAGATTGACAAGCCTGAAAACTAAGTCTACATCTGCAATAAGTCAAGTGGAGCATGTTTGGAATATCAAATTTGAAAAGAATTAACTAATGCTGCTATTCTGGTTCTATAGGGGTGTTTGGTTGAAGTAGTATTGTGAAGCAGATGGCTAGTACCTTGCCCATTTTCTCAGCTATATCATGAGTGATTCTATTGCTTTCTATGGGGAGTTGGTGATCATAGTTGGTTGATAGATGATACAATATTGGTATGGTTGGAAAAAGGGGTGAAATGTAGTTTCCGGCTTTTCTGTTGGTCCTTAGTCATAGTGATTGAGGTCTTAATTGGATTCATTAGTATGCTCAAAAGGATAAATGAATTAGTCCTTGTGAGAATGCAATTCTCAGCAGATGATGCTTTTCAAGATATCTACAAAGATTTTATGGTGTTTACCATTAATCAGGTACCATTTATGCTTAAAAATGGTTCCTGAGTTAAACTCATTACAGTTAATGGCCTTGTATCTTGGATCTAACATACTCGGTTCCTGTAAAAATCAGCTTGCAAACTTGATTAGCCTTTGTTAGGTATTGAGGTAGCAGTTGATGATTATAGGAATGAGTGATGATTTGATCCATAAAGTAGGTTTCTAACTGTGTAGGGTAAATGAGTTGGTGGAGTAGTGTATGAAGCATGGAATAGTGAGGAGTGAAAGATGAACCTACTTGGTCCATGCTATACACTGTTCATAGGAGGTTTTGGATGGTCCTCCCTCAAGGTGAATGTTCCCTGATTGCTGAAGCCATTTTTAAGAGATGGAAATGTAGGTCATCAGGTATAGCCCTTGACTTGGAGGGGAAATGGGTTCCTAACGAAGCCTTCCACCTTCCTACCTTGATCATTGTGGTGGCAGGTTGAATGGTCTTATGTGGGGAGGTGAGAGGAAAATGTAGTTAGATGGTTGGTGCTCATAAATAAGGTGAATTTACAGCTACTATGGTCATGGTTGCTGTGGAAGTTGATGCTCTGTTTCTGCTCTGTTTTGCTTTTGAGGTATAGGGTAGCATCATCTGTATTGGATAGGTGTATTTTGTTTCAGTTTGTATCTGATTGGGGTGTTGTCCAATCAGTAGTTTCTATCTTTATTGATGTACAAAAGTTTTGAAAGTTAATATAATTCACCTTGCACCGAAAAAATAGTACCACCTTACAACAAAACACTTGGCTAGCAAAAATGAAAGGAAATGGTAAATGGAGAAGAAAGATGATCACATAAAAGGTTTTTACAAATATAAAAAAAGTGAGGGCTTGTAAGTGAGTTTGGAATTAGACTTGGATTTGAGATTGGTTTGAAAGGATGGTAGGAGAGAAAAAATTAATAATTATTTAATTTATATATTTATTTAAAAATATTTAATTATTTAACTTAAAAGACCTGTAACTAAATGACAAAGAAAATAAAAAAGAAAGAGAAAGTGTGTAGCTTACATTCGTGTGTCAGATGGAATCGTCCAAAGATCACATATATCATGAAATGACATTTTAAAATTGATACCATTGCTTTTTCTTGAAAGTAGCTACCAAACAAATTGATAATAAGATTCTATCATTCAATTCCCCCTTATAACCCCAACCAAAAACAGTCCCTGAAAGTTAAAGATATGCAACATATTTTTTTTAATTAATCGAGTTATGCAACTTATTTCAATGATTGTGATACTCACTAAAATGCTTTAAAGTTATGAACAAGCTCGCTAATTTTGCAAGTGAATTGACTAAAATACCTTTGTATTCTTCCTCATTAGTTGTTGACATTTTTGTAGGATCATTGTGCATGTAAGGCTTTGGTTAATGCCTTGGATGGAAAGTGAGCGGATTGAAAGTATTGAACTATTTATAGGATATAGAAGTATATGTCGAGCTCGTAGTGAAGTTAAACCCTCAAGTGTCATTAGGTGTAAATGTTTGTAAATGTTGAGTCCATGTTATGGTTTAAGAGTCATTTTGCAGGAAGTTTAAGTGTGCCAAATCTTATATATTAGTCATGGGTCTAAGTGTATGGAAATTTGATAAAAATGGGTGTTTGGCAAAACACTCATAGTTTTTTTAAAGTACATTTTCGCGGGTCATTTAGACCGCCCATGATTGGTAAAAAGAGATGTGAGGATGAAGGGTTAAAAAGTAAGAAGACTTATGCATCAACTCTCATTGAGGAAGGTCTTACCGTCTTTGACTGGAAAAAGAAAAACAAACAACCTCCACGTCTTACCACCCCTGACTGGTAAACGGTAGGAACCTAATAAGATATTTTTGTAAAAAAACAAACACACCATAACTCAATGGCCCTACCAAATATCAAACCAGCTTATAAACAAGATGTCAAAATTCATTTATTTCTCTTTAAAAAAATATATCATACAAAATTATTATACTAATGTTTATATCTATATTCATTTAATTTAATAAAAAAATATATTTTAATTTATTATTTTAGATTTAACTTTTAAAATTATCTTATATTAATAAAATATATTATTTTTTTCTTAACTCATTGTTTGTAATTTTGTATCTATCCCAACTTATATCGGCAATTCAAATACAAAATAAAGTGGTCATTTTTTTTTCTTTAGTGATACCCATTTCCATTACTAAACACATACGTACAAACCAAACACGCCCTAAAACTTTAAACAAACAGCCTTTCACTTTGAAACCAAACACACCATTTCGTTTGCCACCCCTCTAAAACACTCTCTCCGGGTTCTTTATCATTTGTGTCGTCAACAGAATCCAGCCAAACACTCCACTAGCACCGGTGCCCGGAAACTTTTACTGGGCGGCTGCAGTTTTCAACCACCGTCAACAGGTAACCCCTTAAACCCTTAAACCCCAAAACTCAATACAAATGACCAAAACCATGATTATAAAATCAATTCCCAAACACCCATTTAGCCAGTTCATATCATCATTAACCTCGTTATCTCATTCCATAGATACTAATGCCACAACTAACCTAGACAATGATATTAGACACCTTTTACAAACCCCAAATCCCCAATTCGAAAAAGCCGTTTCGCTACTCGAAAAATCGGCGAATTTAGGCTCGATCCCATCTTCCTCCACGTGTAACTTTTTAGTCGAAAAACTAGGTAGAACCAATAGGTATAACTTAGTTTTGCAAGTTTATGATAAAATGACTAGCATTGGTGTAACGCCGTGGTTTTTATCGTACGGTGCGGTGATAGAAAGCTTAGTGCATTTTGAGAATGTGGAGTATGCGGTTTCGGTTTTGGGGTTGATTTTGAAAAGTGGGTTTAGTGTTAATGTGTATTTGGTTAATCTTGTTTTGAATGGTATGTGTCGTAAGAATAAGGTTGATGATGCGTTAGGGCTTTATAGGCAAGTTGTGCGATGTGGAGTGGTTCCGGATGAGGTGACGTGTAATACGCTCATGGGTTGGCTTTGTAAGAGTGGTAAGTGTGACGAGGCGTTGGTTTTGAAGGCGGAAATGGAGGAGTTAGGTTGTGTGTCGAAATTGAATAATTATAATATGTTGATATATGGTTTTTGCCAAAATGGGGAGGTTGGTAAGGCGAAAGAGGTTTTTGATGATATGACAAGTAAAGGGGTTAAGGCGACTATTGATACGTATAATCATTTGGCTCATGGTTATTCTAAAAACGGGAAGTTTCAAGATGCTATGGGTGTTTTAAATGATATGATGGAACAAGGAATTTTGCCGGATGTTGTTACTTATACGTGTTTGATTATTGGCCTTTGTCGTAATGGGAAGGCTAAGAAAGGTTTAAGCTTACTTAATGTGATGCTAGAAAGGGGTCATGAGCCTAATGGCGTAACATACATGCATTTGATTATCGGGTTATGTAAGGAGGGGTTAGTGAGTGATTGTTTTAAGTTATTAAAAAGGATGATTGAGAAGGAAAAGAAGCCTGAGATGAATTTTTACAATCAATTGATTAAGGAACTTTGTGACCAGAGGAAGGTTAATGATGCACTAGTACTCTATAACTTGTTGACTGACAGGAATGACATTAAACTTGATGTTAAGACGCATAATTTGATTATCCAAGGTCTCTGTAAAGAAAACCGTATTAGTGAGGCAGAAGAGATTCATCAGAAGATGCTTACGGATAAATTTGATGCTAATGTAGTAACTTATAATACACTTATTGATGCCTACTTGACAAACGGTGAAGTTGAAAAAGCTATGGAATTATGGAAGCAAATGATCCAAATGGGATTAAGTCCAAATTCGTATTCGTTTAGTCAGATCATTAGTGGATTCTGCAAATTAGGTATGATTAACATTGCAAAAGGGATTTTTTCTCGAATAAAAAACCATGGTCCACCTCCTAATGTGTGTGACTACAACGCATTGATGTTGGCATTGTGCACAGAAAGTAGTTTAGAACAAGCAACAATGTTGTTTCAAGAAATGGGAGATGAAAATTGCAAGCCAGATGTCACTTCATTTAATATCATAATCGATTCGTCATTCAAAGCAGGGAACATGGAGTATACAAACAAATTGCTAACAATGATGCGTGAAAAGGGTGTGGAACCTGATAAATACACGTTCTCTATATTGATAAATAGGTATTGCAAGCTAGGTGAATTGGATGAGGCAAATAGCATGTTGAAAGTAATGGTTTCTCGGGGTTTTAAGCCAGATAAATACGTGTATGACTCTTTGTTAAAAGGTTTATGTGAAAAAGGTGAAACAGATGAGATCTTTAAGTTACTTCGTGAAATGGCTAAAAAGGGGATTGTACTTGACTCAAAATTAACATCAACTATTTTGACGTGTATTTGTCATACTTCTGAAGATGTCGATGTTATGGAGCTTTTACCAAATTTCTCTCAAGAAACTTCAGGAGAAGCAAGCATCGCGTGTAGTGATTTACTTGCAAAGCTTGAAACTCCTCATTCTGGCCTACAATTGTCGCCTTCTTGATGCAATTCATTTTCAGACATGCCAACAAGAATCTTATGTTTTTCGGTAAGCCTTCTGCCTTTGGTCTTTCATCATGAAAACTTGTATAGAAAAATGCTAATTATGTGTTTATGTTGGTTTGGTTTGTTTATGGTGTAAGCTACTTCAGTGATTTTGATTGCTTAGAAATATTCAATTTAAATTGACGCTCATTTGTGAATTTAAGATGACAAAAACTTTATTTTTTTCAACATACATAGTGTACCCCATAATTTATTAGGCTGTCTGTGTATTGTTCAGTATAGTTTTGTACGCGTCCTGATGCGAAGAAATTAACTGAAGTTCATGAGCTTCTCATATTTAGGGAGTGTTTGGATGTACATCTTCAAATTGATCATGTAACATTGAAAAATTAGATTTTCACTTGCAATTAAGTAACTGAAGATAGGATAGTTGGTTGATCTTTTATCTAACCAAAAAAAAAAAAATCATCGTTGTTTCAACAACTCATTTCCTGCATCCGAAATTCTGATCATGTTAGGGATAGAAAATTTAAATCAATATTAGATCTGCAGATCACTGCAAGTGTGATTATTGCAACACATATCATTTAGAGTGACAAGTATCGCGATGCAACCCATATATGTACTATTCATGCTTTGTGAGTATCATTATTGAAAACGTATAATAGACATAAGAGTGTGTTGGAATGTTCAGTTTGTCTTTTGTAATGTCTTAAAGTTGTAAAGGATTTAAAATATGGTGACTCTTATGAATGAAAAGTCATTGCTAACTCTGTCTCCATTGGTTTCACAGACAATGAACATGATCAATTAGGAGATTTGGTATATGCTAAATTACCAGAGGTAGGATCTGATGTAATTCAAGGTAGCAGTTTTGTGTTAGTCAAGAGTGCGAAGGCCACTAGGAATATTAACTCCCATGCTTCATGAAAGGTTATTGAAGTCAAGCGAAGAGGTCAGTTACCACCTGGCTTGTAAGCCCTTATCGCTCATTTTTATTATTAAAAAAAGAAAAAAAAAAAAAAAAAAAAAAAAAGTGGGGGGTTTCAGTAATACAAGCAGGCAATTTTTTGCGCGGGTCAAACTGTTTGGATTGACCCGACTCACTTTCTTTTCAAATGGTGAGTGCTGTAAATATTATACGGAGGATTATTTCAATGAAAGTCATATATTGAATACACTGAATTAGGAATCGATGCCTACAAATGTGCACTTATAGTCATTGATAATTTATCAACTTTCAGTCAAAGATCTAGAACAGCCTTCGTGCACATTCATCATTGCATGAAATTTGCAATGGTTCTTCTCTTGAATATATTTCAAGTCAAAGTTACCTATGTGCCGACTTTCTTAGTTTAAAATGTGTTGATTTTACGGATTTTGGTCCATATGAATTATATTTGTATATTCAAGTAAGTGAGTAACAAATAAGGTGCAAGTATATAAGCCACTTTAAACTCAAATAGAGGAGTCCAAATGAATTGAGCACTGAGTTAATACTTTGTCTGATTGTCTCAGTTTACGTTGTAGTTCTATTTCAATGGATTCTAATATACAAATATGAAGCTACATTTATATTATTCAAGGTCTTCAGTTTTGAAAAGACCCCCTGTTTGTATATTGTTTTTATTTAACGTTTCTTTACAGTGTAAAATCCTTACTGCATCAATAGGAGGCTTGGTATATGTTGAATTACCAAAGGTGGGATCTGCTGTAGCCCAAGGTATATCAGTGTTGGTGCAGTCGAGTGCATGAAGGCCATTTGTGATATTCTCTCCCTGTTTCATGAAAGATTGTTGAAGTCAGTGAAGAGCTCCACTCCTCACCTGGCGTGGTAAGTCGTCTAGTGTGCTCATTTTCGGTAAAATAGGCTTCTATTAAGAATGGGTACTTGGGTAGTTTTTGTGTGGATCAGAACATGTTGGATTGATCCAAAACACGTAATTTTTCACATTTACAATTTTGTTATAGTTAGTGTGTCAACTGTCGAATATTATACTCTTTTAATGAATCAATTGTGGTGTATAAATGCAATAAAAATTGAAGAGATAGAGTTAGTCATTGATAAAAGTTATTACCTTTCAGTCAAAATCTATAAGAGCACCGGGTACCGTGGTGCCGTGGGAGTTTTTTGCTGCCACGTCAGCAAAAAGCTCCATGGCACCAGAAATCCCATGGCACCACATTTTAGGGGTATCCGTTGACACCAGAATTTTTGGTGCCGTCGGCCATTTTTTTTTCTTTTACATAAAATAAAATATACACAATATAAACTAAAATAAACTTCATTAATTAAAAAAAAAATACAAACTAATTATTCAAGTTACATATACTAAATTTAAAGTAAGAAATCCGACAACACTTTCTCCGTTGCTGCAGCTATTTATCTTTTTGAAGTGCCTATGCACACATGGATGAACTGTACATGGTTTCCTATATCAAGCAAAACATATCACTACTATACTGACTTGCTTGGTTGGTGTTAGCCTGCCTAAAAATATTATGAGCCCATACCAAGACTTTCAAACAAAAATATGCAATAGCTTGGCCCAAAAACATATGCATTAGCTTGGCCCAAACAAAAAACCCTACTTTTCCTTTCCTCCTCTTCTTCCTGAAAAAAAAAAAAAAAAAAAAAAAAAAAAAAAAAAAAAAAAAAAAAAAAAAACAGCACAAACACAAACACGTATATCAAACACAAGAAACAAACACAACACACAAACACAAACACAAACACAAGTGCAACACACGTTAAAAAAAAATAAATGGGCTGGTGGCCATGGCACCACCGTACCCCATGCTCTAAAACACCCATTCTTCACACTCATCATCTCATGAAATTTTGCAATTTTCTTCTTTTTTCTCTTGAAAAGTGTTAGTCCACAAGATTCAATTACCTTGCACGTATTTAACGTCAGATATTTGAGAAATAGTAAAATATTTTACACAATAAGGATTTTTTTCCCTATATAATAGAAAGAAAAACATCTTGTTAACGTAGAAAAGTAACTGAAAACAGAGGCAACTACTGTTTCGGTACATATATGCACTTCCCTTTGGTAAACGTATAGAACTTTTGATTTTTTTGGGTCTCTGTTACTTGCATGTCCGAATTGATGCAGTTTTCTTAGATCTGACACGCACATTTTAATATTATTAGCAGCTGTAGATTCTAATGTGGTTACTTCGTTGACTGGTTGAACAAAAAATTCTTATTGTGGTTTGACCCTGGAACTCCAAGTGCCTTTTCATGTTTTACTTTTCTAGTCATTAGTTTTAGAAGCTGAACTATCTATGAATATTGTTAAGATAACATAACCAAATCTCTTTTTGTAGCATTTCTTTTATAAAAAGCATAATTTGTCTGACAAAAACTTCATATAATTTTCAAAGTATCTTTAGTAATGTTTGAAGTCAAAAGTCAGCTGTTTGACCCTAGAAAGCAGGGGCGGAACTACAAAGTTATGGTCGAGGGGGCAAACTAATTTTTAGAAACTACACTGCAAATCAGTTCGTTAGGGGGGCAAATTACAAAATTTACACTACAATCTTTTTCGCTAGGGGACACGTGCCCACCCTGCCCCCTTCTGTCTCCGCCAATGCTAAAAAGTCAAATTTTTACTGGCCTTTCGCTTCCTTCTTGAATTCTTTTAGTCAAGGCGGTCAAACTCGCGAGTTTACATGTAAGTTCGTACAATCTTACGTGCACACCAGTCAAAATCGTGTAGGATCGTGGTACGTTCGCATCTGAGGTAGGATCGTAAGTAAGATCGTAGGATCGCACGTAAGATCGTAAGATCGTAGGACCTATGTTATGTAATATTATTCCACTAAATCGTTAATGTAACGATTGAAACTTGACTTTTTTGTGTTTTACTATTACTTTGGTTTTTGAAATTTGAACTTTGTCATTTTCAAGAGGATATTATATTATTATATGAATTTATCTTTGACGTTGAGTAGAAATGTAAAACAGTTTGACTCGTATATCATTTGTTTACAAAATATGACAAATTGGTAGGATCGTAGGATCGCGATCCGATTCTACGATCTCGATCTTGCAAAGACAAAAACGATCCTGCGCGGGATCGCGATCTTGACAGCCTTGCTTTTAGTTACTCTTATTAAGTGATTTGTAATGATATTCTCATCGAAGAATATAACATTATCAGGTTATGCCGTTATGGAATCCCGTATGACTGTATGAGAGGATGGTTTATAGAATCCCGTATGACTGTATGATAGATCTAACGATGGTGGAGCATGTTGTAATCATCTCGCAGCTCATGATCAATTAAGAGTTGAGGTTCATTCGTTTCATATCATCTAATGCCGATTAATGCGTACTTAATATGCAATTCTGAATCATTTGTGAGCCTAGGCTCCAGCTCAAACCAGGTTTGAGTCTTGCCAACAGTTGCATGGTAACTTATAACCATAATGTGCAGAATACATATCCAAACCAGGTTTGAGTCTTGCCAACAGTTACATGGTAACTTATAACCATAATGTGCAGAATACATATCTACATTTAGTAGTTATAGTTTTTGACTTTTTGGTTTGACTTTCATTTTGATATTGATATGAGTTACATAGCTAGATACTTAAAAGTTGGTGTTACCTATTTATAAAGTTGTACATTTAAGTGAGCTCAATATTATATATCATAATCAGAAAGAACCAATGTTTGCATAAATCAGCCTAGGTGGCCGACTAATCGACGTCTAGGCACTAGGTGGCACTTTCCGATGCGTTTTGGAGGTTATTGGCGTATATTAATCGGAATCGGTTAAAATTCGGGTCAACGCCGGTGAAATAGTCGACCTTATTTTCTAAGTGCAGACACCACAAAAACATATTATGCTTATGTTTGATCAATTTCCGCCTAGCCGAATACCAAGGTATTCAACCGGTCAAGTAGCCCCTACCATTAACAACATTGGAAAGAACAATATACCCGAAGGTTTAGTTTGATCTAGTGGATATAATCTCTCATTCCTCTAAGTAAGATTATCTTCTTGTATGTTAGTGTTTACATCTCCGCGAGCATTACCACATGCCAGTATAGTTAAGTACTTAAGTTGTGCCATTTAAACCACATGTGGTGCTTACTAATAGATAACTGCTTGATACGTGGGCATCACTGTGTAGTCCAAAAACAGAAGGAAAAATCACAGAATTCGGGTATGCTCGTTTTGGACCGGAAGTGAGCTGGTCCCAACCGAGGTTCATATTGCCAGTCTTTGTTCGGGCTTTTTCATTGCATGTCTGTCGCTGTCTGGTTCAGTTCATGACTCATACTCATGGTGTTAGTTAATGATTTTTGGGGGTTATTGTACCAAGCAAATTTTTTTAACATTTGATGGTGATTTTTTTTTAATTATTATTTTTTATTAGTATAACAAACTAATGTTAAAAAAAAAAAAAAAAAAAAAAAAAAAAAAAAAAAAAAAACTGATCGTATCGGTGCAAGATATACATTTGAGCTTCTATCACCAAGACTTTTAACCGAACATTGTAGATCTAAAGATTATTGATGCGTCATTGTATAAAAACTTTGTAAAAATTTATGATTATCAACCAAACACCTAGTCTAAGTTTTTAACCTTTTTCTAGAAAACCAAAATCCTTCTATTTCACAAGAAAATCAAAAGTAAAAATTCAAAATTTTTTTTCCTAAAACTAGACAAAGAGGAAATTTCCAGTTTGGACCCTTTGATAACCATATTACCAAAATAGACCATTTGAGAACTTTTTACCAAAACCTACATAATGCCTGAATTAACTTGCGCATCCTAATCATTAGCGCATCCCATACTTTGCATCCATTGATATAGTGACACGTAGACAAGTGCAAGCAAAACATTTTGCGCATCCCCATCCCCTCCTTTCCGCATCCCCACAATGTGACATCCGATAAAAATTTGTATAGAATGAGACACGATCATGCTAAAAATTCCAACGAGACTAAAAAACAGAAAATATAAACTATGAGTTTTTCTCAAAGGAAGTTTCTGGTATGCATTGTAAATGATGGTTGTCGTAGTAACGTTCTTTGGTAAAAGAAAAGTAGTTGCAAAAGTTTCAAAGAATATGTTGGCAATAAGTTCGGTTTGGATGTGACCGGGGTGATCTTTTATCATATCAAATTCAACCTCACATGTAAGTGTATCAAATAAATGATGGGGACTACATATGCGCACTTGCGCATAGTGTAGGACTGTATGTGCAGATGGGTTTGCGCACTTGCGCATAGTGTATATTTTGGTAATGAGAATAATTTTTGCGTATATTTTGGTAACTTTGATATGTAAGTGTAAATTTTGGTAATTGAATTCTAAACAAATCCTAAAATTTTTAAAATTTTCTAGGCATATCATGTGACAAGAACAAAACTTAAAGATATAAGATCATTTGAGGACCAAACTTTTTTTTACATATTAAGGGACTAATCTCCACCATCCATCTTTCCTCCATCTTTATTTGATCTAATAGATGAAATTAGTCCCAACAATTTAAAAAACCCATTTTTATCATTTTTTTCAAATATTAATATCTTTCAAACCGTTAATGGTTAAGTGAAAAAAAATATACTGTTACGATGAGAATTTAATTATCTTTCTATACATAGGCACTTTGATATATTTTCGACAATTTTTTTTTTCGTTTTTTTCATGTTTTTTTCGTGGCTGAAAAAATCATATATGATATATTATATATGATTTTTTCGGCCACCAAAAAAATGTGAAAAAAACGATTTTTTTTTGTTGAAAGTATATCAAATTGCCCGTCTATAAAAAGATAATTAAATGCTCGTCGTGATGGTGTAATTATTTCCGCTTAACGATTAACGGTTTAAGAGATATTTAAATTATAAAAAATGGGTGAAATATTAAAATGATTTTATTCTCAAATTTCTTTTTAAATAGATGATAGAGAAAGAAATGGATGGTAGAGATTAGTACGTGTAGAAAAGTTTGGTACTCAAACTTAAAAACCAAACTTATTAAACTGAGACAAATGTAAATCCGGTTGGTCCACAAACCATAATGTTAAAAAGACTCCGGTCACGGCGGCGACCACGGTACTCCACCCACATCCTCACCCTCACCGCCACCCTCCTCCTCCTCCTCTCCGTCACCATCCTCTACATCCGTCTCACCTCCAACCCCCACCCCCTCAAACCCACCAACAACAACCCAGTTGAAAACCCACTTCCAATTTTCCCCCAAGATGACGTCATCATCACATCCCCTGATGACGTCAAGAAAAAGTACTACTTTGATCATGTCCAAGGCGTGATCCGTCGCGCTTTGGACAAGCGGTCCATTGATCAGTGGGAAGAGGAGGAGGAAGATTATGAACACTCCATTTTTGAATCTAGTAATAATAATAACAATGTGGATGGTTTTAACGTAGGATTTGGTAGTGATGACGTGGCATTGGATGAGAATGTTAGGAGGAAGCTGGTTAAGGTGAGAGGGGTTGAGGATGCTTTGTTGTTGAAAGCTTCGGTTTTGAGGGAAGGGTGGGGGGATTGGTTTGAGAAGAAGAGTGATTTCTTGAGACGGGATCGGATGTTTAAGTCGAATTTGGAGCTCTTGAATCCGTTGAATCATCCGTTTTTGCAGGATCCTGATATGGTTGGGAGTGGTGTTAGTGGATTTACTAGAGGTGATAAGATGATGTTGAAACGGATTGTTAGTGATTTTAAGAAAGTGCCGTTTAGTACTAAGAAGGAGGCGTTAGGTGATCCAGTGCCGAAAGTAGCTGAGCGTAGGACGTTGGATGACAATGTTGGGATTAGACAGGTTCTGGATAAGTTTGAGGGTCAAATTTATGCGGATGGGAAGAGATGGGGTTATTATCCTGGTTTGGATTCTCGGTTATCGTTTTCTAATTTTATGGATGCGTTTTTTAGGAAAGGGAAGTGTGCGATGAGGGTGTTTATGGTGTGGAATTCGCCGCCATGGATGTTTAGTGTTAGGAATCAACGTGGACTTGAGAGTTTGCTTTTTCATCATCAGGATGCTTGTGTTGTGGTGTTTTCTGAAACAATTGAGCTTAATTTCTTTGATGGTTTTGTGAAAGAAGGGTAATTTTTCTTTATTAATGTCCCTTTAAAAGTATGTTTGTTAGTTTGATCAATAAAATTATGCTCACATGGTATAACCGTATAGTTGCTTTCTGTTTATCATATAAAATAATGTTTTTTAACGGCCAGCGATACTTGCTATGTTTTTTTTAATGTTTTTGTAAATTCGTTAGTTGTATATTTTCGGGTTCAATAATTACCAATTTACCATACTATAGTTTCAAAAATGTTATTAGTTATAGTGTGAGTTTTGGTGTTCCTGTGATAATGATTAGTGCATGGTAATTTATCACACATGAAGAAGCTGACGTATGCAAATTCTGATCTGTTCTATAGTTACAAGGTTGCTGTTGCCATGCCAAATCTGGATGAGTTGCTGAAAGACACGCCAACCCATGAATTTGCTTCTGTCTGGTTTGAGTGGAGAAAGACAAAGTTTTATCCTACTCATTATAGCGAGCTTATCCGCCTTGCTGCACTTTACAAGTAAGAAATTCTGAACTGAAGTACTGATACCATGATTTCTAGGCTCTTTTTGTGAAACTGTGGTTATGTGTATGTAGATTATCAGCGTTTCATATCTGCTTCTTTTGGAGCAGCAAACAAACACACACATTTCTAAAGACATGGTAGGCCTTGATAACAACTGATAATTCTATGCACGCACCACCAATATCGCCAGTCATGCCAATTGCCAGCTACCAGCTATCTTGGTGTTTTATATTAGGAGACGAAATTGATCCCTAGGTAAGGTTTGAGAAATAGTGAAAATATTAATTTGAGCCATAGGCTGAGGGTCAAATATTTGGTTTATGAGACTGGCATTGAGGAACAATTGTTTAGAGTCTGAGAAAGTTGTTTTGGAGCTTACATGATAAGGAGTGGGAACCATATGAGTGGCAGTGTTCTAGATAACCTTTACTTGAGAGAGTCCGCTTGAATGGATATTATTACAAGGTCTGACTACATGCACTTGCTATATTATTCAAAAACATATGTATATAGGCACTGCAGTAGAAATATGATGAGAGAGCATGTATTTGTTTAGGGAAAAGTACTACATACAGTTATAATGACATGTTACGACGTTGCAAGTTATGGATGTACGGGGTTATTAGTTTATTACACACCACTCTATGACATTTTGAGGTGATATGAGTGTGTGTATGTGTAGAATCTGTTTAGCCATTTACTAAAGTATACCGTAAGATGGTAGATGCAAGACATCAGGAGAGACGACCATATATAATCTAATAAATTTAGGGGATGAGTTTTAGGAAATTTTGGCAAATCCCTGTTTTAATCTAATATAGTTTGGAGGAATTTTGTCTGGTTAAAGTGGCATACGTACTTGCATGTGGTTTGGTATCCATACATGTAAAAATTGACTACATCACCAACTTTATATCCCCATACAGCACGAATAACATATGTCTAGTTCAACTAGGGGACATATACAAACACACACAAATCGTCGTAAGTTTGGATCCTTTACCGGCCAGTTATATCCAGTTTATCGATTCTACCATTTTGAGTCACCAAAAATAAAATATAAATACTTACTAGATGGTGTAGCAGGAATGTGGCTGAATATATCTTGATTGTAAATTAATGCAATTTCTTTGTTGTAACCAGGTATGGCGGGATCTATCTTGATTCTGATGTGAAAGTGATGAGATCACTTGATTCTCTATCAAATATGGTGGGCCTGGAGGATGAATCATCTGATAGTAACCTAAATGGAGCTGTGATGGCATTTAGGAAGCACAGGTAGCTTAAGAGTCTATTTGTCAGTTAATTTCTCGTCTTTAACATATTTTCTGCATTGAGTGTGCAGATAATTGCGTTAAAACTTTTTTGGTCACTTTCTATTGTTTTTATAGTCTATAATACTTTGAAACTTTTTACAGTCCATTCATAATGGAGTGCTTGATGGAGTTTTATGCAAGTTATGATGATACTAGCTTAAGGTGGAATGGAGCTGATCTGTTGACCAGAGTAGGAAAGAAGTTTCTGCATGAAGAAAATGGCGTCAAGAATCAGATGGAGCTGAAACTGCAACCCTTTTTCGCTTTTTTCCCTATTAGTCGTAAGAATATCACAAGGTATGAACTTGCACCTGTATTCTTATCATAATCCTATTATTTCCAAAAGTTGAATGTATATGCGTGTGTTGCTACTTGCTACTTCCAAATATATGATTATGCCTTTGTCCAAGCAATTTTCGCCCACATGTCATTCTTCATTCATAGGGGGGGACAAGAAGGATGCTAGCTGTAGGTTTGCATCTTATGGATTTATGTAATGATGAGCATGAAATGCACAATAATCTTGGCGAAGTTAGACCACTATCAGGATAGCTTTTTTATGGTGGAGACAATAATAGACGAATACTGAATGGACTTTGTTTATAGGCAGATTTTCACCAAATTCCATGAGAACCTTTTTATTAAAGTTGGTATAGCCAGTTATGATGCCAAGTTTTGGTATTGTTGATAAAAATACAAAGGTTTATCAGACAATAATAGGATAGGTGATGATTTTCATGCCCTTAAGGTTTCAGACGAAGTCTTTCAGCACATTATCTTGGTAGCCCTGTGATTGCACCTTCAGGCCAAGAACATTGACTGCACACCCCACTAATATACCCAGAGGGACAACCCTTGAGATAAAACTTGACGATGATGAAAATTTTGGCCCTGCCGTTTGACTTAACTGTGTCTTTTCCTCTCACTCAATCAAATAAAAAACCTGAGTTTTGCAAATAAAAACAATCCTTATTATCAGAATTAGGTTCATGAATGTAGTTGTTCCATGCAGTTTGTTTTGATGGCCGGTTGTATGGGACTCTTATATATCAAGTTGATCATAAACAACTGCATACTCTGGCCCAATTTATTACTTATAAGACTAGAATAATTAGCATTAAAAGCCATAGTTCGTCACATACTCGCATGTGATACGTGAGATGCATGGAAGATAATAGTCATGATCTTGTAATTGCATGCCACAAGTTATAAGAAAAAGAAACTTCTTGTGCTCACTTTACATAGTTTTTAGTTTCTGCGATTATTTGATGCTTGTATTATATCTTGTTCATGTTACATGCGTGTTGATACTTGTATGTTTTATGTAGATATTTCACCCCACCAGCAACGGATACTGAAAGAGCCGATCAAGATGTATTATATCAAAAGATTCTTGATGAATCGTTAGCATTTCATTTCTGGAACAGCTTAACATCTTCTATAGTTCCTGAGCCTGAGAGCCTAGTAGCCAGGCTTATCGACCAACACTGCATACATTGCTCTGACGTGTTGTAAATTTGGAATCCCATATCCGCCCACAATTTTATTAAAGGATAAGTTATACAGGGAACATGCTCCCATTAAACACAGTGTAAGTTTATTGTTAAAAGAATTGTCGGACACGGAGGACGGAGGCAAAAAACCTTGTAGCAAAAACTGAATCGTGTATCAGCTTGTTGTGTATAAAGAGACTATGATCCAGCTTGTAAATTTGGGTAAAGATCCTAGCCCTTTGAAAGTTTATGATCAGGCCAGAGCTTATGGTCAGCTTATGTCGATTTTGGAAATGATATATAGCCGGGATAAATGTAAAGCCTTATGCGGTTTAGTCAAAGTGTAGACTTAAAAGAGATTCAAAGGTTTTATTTAATCTTTCTATAGTGATATCCCTTTTCCCATTGAAAAAGAGTGTTGTTTGGCCATTAAGGTCTGTACTCTGTAATATATACTGATTGAATAATACAAGTTTTGATCATTGCGGATTACCCTTTTTTCACATTTTATTAAGTTGTAGTTTTGTGATAGTGCCATGATGCATTCAGGCGGTATTCTTGTATCTGGGCATCACGCCTCGTTAAACCAATTACATAGCAAACCCAAAGTTGTACAAAGGCACATGCAAGGTTAGGCACATAAAAGCACTGTTTTCTGGCCTAGAACACTAATTCTATGATACAAAGATAAAAATTACGTTTTCAGGAATTTTTATCTTGTACTAAAGCTCAAAAACTAAAACTTTAAAGTACAACAAGTACAGGTTTTACTTAAAACACACCTTTTTATTAAAATACTGCGAAAGCTTTCTTACAATGGTGGTGGTGATTGTAGGTGAATGGATGATCTCCAACTTAGAAACTTATGCCCTTATATAGATGGGCTTACAAACTATCATACAAAAATAAAAACGTATGCAATTACGATAGATATGGGCCATTATTTAATTTTTTATCACATTTGACCGACATACTTGACAATTATAATAGCTACTTTTGACAAATAATATTTGTCAAAGATTCTTTGAAGACTTCTAAACATTAAGACAATTCAACTTTTGAAACCCGTGACATGAAATAATTTGATATGGGAAATAATTTCACATGCGGGCCCTTCGAGCTTTAGGATAGAGGCTTGAATCCATGGGACTATTCAATTTTAACTTTTGTAGACAATAATCATCCCAAAGAGTTTTCATGTATTAATCAAATTGTCTGAAAATGACCTCCTTGTGCAGGGTGATTTTCACAATAAGACCGCGATTAATAAAAAAGAGTTTTCACTGGTGATGAGTGAAATTATTTCGTGGTAAAAAAATGATTTGGACGATTATTTTGCAAGAACATAGACAAAACAAAGAAAGTTAAATTTCGAGTAGCGAGTTTCACCAAGATACAGAAAGTTACTGTCACATTTGGAATTACACAAAAAGAGACTAATTATCTCAGAAAGGCTTGCGGAAAATTCTGGGAACCGTCAATGGATGTAAATCTTACATTGATCTCATGACGAAACGTGAGTTTGTCACCTACAATACAACGACTTAACTTTTTTTGGTTTCAAGATTTATTTTAGAAGGTTCACCTCTTTTGAGTTTATTATCAGTAGAGATTGCATTTTCGTTTTTCCTTAATGTTTCTGAAAAACTCAAATGGAAAAACCTGGTGGTCGGCTGTCTTCATTTTCAAAAGATAGTTTTCAGACAACTGGACTGGAAACAAGACCAGAAGACACTTTAGTGCAACGAATAATATGTGCAAATGTGAGCAACTGAGCATGTAGAACAAGCCCTTGGTACTGCTAGCTAGCTTCACAGGATTTTCATACCATCAGAGCAAAGGCAATATACATATATACGCAGCAAATAAAAAAATTCACACCCAACTGAAAGAAACAAATTATGATTCCAACAAAATAAATTCATATCCCGATATCAGGAAATCCACAAGCAGTTTTGATGAGCTGAGTTTTGAAACAAAAAGGCTCATCTCAATATACATCAACTATGCTCTTGAAAAATTCTGTACTGTCACAGTAACAGAATATTTTTCAAGTCTTTCTATAGCTAGCAACATAAACACAAGAGGGATACTTGTTATGTTCCCACGGTCAACACGTTAAGGAGTTCCAAAAATGTGTTGTCTTTTTGTGGCTGAAAATACCACCTTTATATGCCTTTTTACTCGAAGATCCAACCACACATCTTGTGATCGTCTTTTGTTGACGATGCCTGAGCCACTTCAACAAAAACATCCGACACCAGCCAGGTTGCTGCATTTCCATCTTCAATTCGTGAACGTTCTTTTCCTTCATCGCGCGTCATTACCGGTTTGATGGACCCATCAACCGACACCAGCCGGGTTGCTGCATTTCCATCTTCAATTCGTGAACGTTCTTTTCCTTCATCGCGCGTCAGTACCGGTTTGATGGACCCATCGACCTTGTTGAACTTTTCAACTATTGCTTTTGCTGAGCTGTTGTCATTATTACTAGATATATTTTCTACATTTCCATCTCCAGCTTGTGCACGTTCTTGGCCTTCACTCACCCGTTTTTGGCATTCATTAGGCATTTGAACCAGTTTCATGGACCCATCAATCTTCTCGGACATTTCAACTATTGCCTTTGTTGAACTGTTGTCATCATTAGAAGAAACATTCTCTACATTTCCATATCCTTCAACATTTGAACATTCTTTTCCTTCATCAACATTTTTTTGACATTCGGCTGAAGTGACGTAATCTTTAAAAAGTGTATTTTCATTGAAAGTGGACAGAACAGTTTTTTCATAAGGTGGCACAATATCCGCAGATTTGATGGGCTCGTCAACTTGCTCGCTGCTTTCAGCTATGACTTTCATCGAGTAGCTTTCATCTTTTAAAGGTGTAACTTCACACAGCATATCCGAATTTTTAGTCGTGCTGATACCTTCACCGGTTGACTCTCTTTCATCCACTTGCTCTTTGCTTTCAACTGCTACTTTCGTCGGGCAGCTTTCAACTTGGAAAGGTGTAATTTCACACAGCATGTCCGTGATTTTATTAGCGCTAATACCATCACCTGTCGACTCTTTTTCATCCACTTGCTCTTTGCTTTCAACTGCTACTTTTGTCGGGCAGCTTTCAACTTGGAAAGGTGTAACTTCACACAGCATATCCGTATTTTTAGTAGTGCTAACACCATCACCTGTTGACTCTTTTTCATCCACTTGATCTTTGCTTTCAACTTCTACTTTCGTTGGGCAGCTTTCATCTTTGAAAGGTGTAATTTCACACAGCATGTCCGCATTTTTAGTAGCGCTAACACCATCACCTGTTGACTCTTTTTCATCCACTTGCTCTTTGCTTTCAACTACTACTTTCGTTGGGCAGCTTTCATCTTTGAAAGGTGTGACTTCACACAGCATGTCCGTATTTTTAGTGCTAACACCATCACCTGTTGACTCTTTTTCATCCACTTGCACTTTGCTTTCAACTACTACTTTCGTTGGGTAGCTTTCATCTTTGAAAGGTGTGACTTCACACAGCATGTCCGTATTTTTAGTAGCGTGAATACCATCACCTGTCGACTCTTTTTCATCCACTTGCTCTTTGCTTTCAACTACTACTTTCATTGGGCAGCTTTCATCTTTAAAAGGTGTAATTTTACATGGCATATCTGCATTTTCAGTAGCACTAACACCATCACCTGTTGACTTTTTTTCAACAAAAGCAGGCCTAACTAGTTTCCTCCGTTTGAAAGACGAATCTGATGTGGCACCACCCAAACATTCAGTGTTATCTCTGTTAGTTTTCTTACGTCGCTTAAAATCCACAACTCTGGTTTCCACCACTACCAATTCATCTTCAATTGATTTCGCTGCCAGATCAGCATCAAGTTCCATCACAGAACCTGGAACCATGTTGTTTACAATTTCGCAAGTTGGTGTGATATCATCATCATCTTGTTTATCAACTGATTTGATTTTGACAGTCTCGTCAGTCGGGTTGCTCACAACCTTTTCCAACATTTTCATTACTTCATCAACCGATGCATTGAGCCCATGTTTCTTAACAATTTCATGTTCTTGTTCATGCCTGAGATTCGAATTCAACCGAGCAAAAACACTAACTCTTTTGTTATCAGGTGTTTGATAAAACATTCTATCAGTATATGAATCCTCTTCATGCATACATAGATCAGCATCAGATGAAGACCTTTTTAGAGCATGTGATGGTTCAGTAACTTTTTTCACATATTTGCTTGTAGGCTCTTCATGATAACTATCCTTATATGCAGAAAACGGGATAACACCAGAACTGAAAGCATGTGATTTATGACCTTCAGTGTAATTCTCATCAGCTCCAACTTCCTTGGACCCCAAAGAAGTAAACTTGGGAAAAATTGGATTCAGTGAACCTTCTCGAGAGAAATTTTTCGATACCCGATTCTCTTCAAAATAAGGTATTGAATTGTCATTATGCGAGTCAAATGAAGGTGTAATTTCATCAGTGTGTGGGTAAATTGGACGAGATTCCAGGGGAATAAAACTTGGGTCAGAAGCAAGGTATGAAGGATTGAGTGGAATATAAGGGATTGCAGGGTCACATGCTGTCCAAAAAGTATCTAGGTTCAAATGAGAGGAAGAAACATCAACAAAAGGTTTACTCAGGGACTGTTCATTCAAAGCTCTTAGTTCAGTTTCTAGTGCATCATTACCAGGCAAGTATTCATCAGTAATCACCCGACTTCCTATATCACACGAGCGACCAAGATAATTGGCCGAAATTTTTTGCCTAACATCTTTTCTAACATTATAGAGAGACTGTCCGACTTTATAGAGAGACTGTCCGACTTTACATAGCATGTGGCATATGATTTGTCTGATTAAACTCAGGTAGCAAAATTTCAGTTTTGTCAAAACAGTAAAATATAAAGAGAAGCATAATTGCCCCTCACGGCCTATTAGAAACCCATACCTGCGCAGGGAACTTCTTTCTATATGCTCCAGGCTGGATGTTGATTTCACCATCGGATGTCGCACGGAATACACCATACAATAATCTATTTTCAAACTCAAAAAGGAAAAGCATCATTCCTTTTTTAACACTTAACACAAAATCTGACATATTATATGGTAGTCCAAACAACCTCCTATCCAAACATTCCTCTTTTGTTTCACTATTTGACATAAATATTGCACCGCACTCAGGAAACTTCCCAGGGAGATTCTCATCTTTATACCTCGTATCTTTATACCTCATCTCCTGTTTCAGACTGTCACCTCTGTGAACCTCATCTTTATACCTCGTCTCTTTATACCTCATCTCCTGTTTCAGACTATCACCTCTGTGAACTGCCAATATATCCAAAAACGGAAGCACCACTACACGTCAAGCGCGTAGAATGGGTAGTCTTAAAAAGAAGAAACGGGCTTCAAAAAAACCAAATTCCTGGATAACGGACAAGACTGATATATTTATATGTAACTATGCGTCTAAACATAAGTGGTATCGAATTCATTTTTTTCCATAATTTAATGTCAGCAGTTGGAGTTCTTGTAGTTAGCAGTTAGCACACAATGCATGCCAAAGAAAAATCCAAATGCATAATTTTTGATAGATCTTGAACTAAAATAAACCGCAACATACTGTGGCTTTCTGTGTTTTGAACATACACAAATGTGAATCACTTTATCGTTTAGTCCCTTCAATCTTAATAAAATGCAACAAAAATTCCAACATTTTCCTATTATAGAGAACTGTCCTAACTTACCTAATGGATCCTATGAGGGGGTGTTTAATTGTAAATCTTAAGTGAGTTGATTGAAGTGAAATAAAAATAATTCCACAATCACAAGAATTCTGATTTCCAACACAAATGCATCCTAAAATTATAACTATAATCATTATGTATTAATCCTTACAAACTATCGAAATCACAACAACCACCTTATACACACATCCAAACACCCTCTGATTGTAAAAATTATCTTATTATAACACAACAAACTTTTAAGAAAACACCAACATTAATTAAACTTTATATATACGATTCATTTCAATATCATGATAGTTATATAATCACCACAAAACAACCTCAACAACTATAATCAACTCCAAAGCAAATACTCCCTACATCTTACAAAACCACACCAATTTCTATTTGAATTATTTGAAAAAATAACAACACTTAACTTGCTTGATTTTCCCTTATAAGGGGTGTTTGGATGTGAGTTTAAAGTGAATATTATGTCAACAGATCACAATAACCCAGTTTGAAACAACCCTTATTATAGTCTTTTAATGTAAGAACTATAATTCCAACCCTAGTAACTAATTTTCTAGTCACAACAATCACCTTATACCTACATCCCAACACTCTCTAAATACAAAACTATATCATAACGAATCAAACTTAAACATTTCTAACCCAATAAAGTAACAAACAAGTCATAACGTCATAACAGATATGCAACATCCACTATAAATGAAGGGAGGTGATATGTACACCACAATAAGTGATGTGCACACCACAAACATGCATATGTGGTGTTGTATCATGTGCATTACAAATGTGATTCTGTGGTGTGCATATCACCTCCCATAAAAGAAGGTATAATTCATGTCAGTAATCCTCACACAGAATCAAACACAGTAAACAATAAATGCACATAGCAATCATGTAAATATATAAACTTACATATACAATAGCATATAATATAATAATGAATATAAAAAAACGCTAAATCAACGCAACACAAACCTAAATTTCAACAATCCATATTAAACCAAAATCCGGCGCGGCGGTGTTTTATTCTTTTTGCGTACCACATTATCAAAAGAACAAAAAAAAGTACCACACCAGTCATAAGCTCATATAAATAAACCTCGGCAGGCATAAACTACATAATTACCATTCACCAAAATTAACTCCAAAGCTATCACTCCCCTAGAGGTGGCAATTTGTGCCCAAAATCAAAAAAATGGGCTAAATGGGCAAATTTTTAAAAGATTTGGGTACATTTGGGCCCCCTATTTTTTTTAAATGGGCATATATTGCCCGTTTAGAAGTTAAATGGGCATAACGGGCACATATTTTTCTCTCAATTGAAGAACATTAAATTGAAAAACTTATGGATATAGTATATTTAGTTACTTAAATTTAAATGAGGTGTTACGTTTGAGGAATTTTTTTTTGTTATTTTAAGTCGTTTCTAAAGCGATTCGTAAAACATGCGCCCGTTTGGGCCACGCCCGTTTAGCCCATGCCCGTTTAGCCCGTAGCCCATGCCCGCCCGGCCCGCCCGTTTTGCCACCTCTACACTCCCCTTAAAATATAAAAACGGAACAAATTTCATTAGATTTATTAAACCAGAATAACAACATTTGTTTCAGGAAAACCTTACAATGGGGATTTTAGATGTCAATAATTTAACAAACAAAAATCATTATTCTAATTTTTTCAAAGTTACACACAAATAATTTTTATATCAAACAAATCATCATGTATCAGACCTTAAAAACTATCAAATCACAACAACCACATCCAAACACCCCCTGAATGTACAGCCAATAGTATTATCCACAAAGTAACAATCATCTTATTTTATAAATGCAAAAAACAAAACTCATTCCAGTATCAATATATAAACCTTAACAACTAAAATCAATATCATTATAAACAAATACTAATAATCTAATAGTCATGCATACATCAAACAATATTAAACAATGAATAAATCCACATAAGACACAACAAACATAAAATTCAAAATATAATGAAACAACGAAAACTAGCAATTTGATATAAATAATAATAATAATTAGGGTTTATATACCAGAAGAAATGTGTGTGTGTTTTTGTTTTTGTTAAAACCAAAACTACGGAAACTGTATCGTCAGAAAAACCAAATCATCAATATTCTATTGTATTTAACGGAGATATATTATGACGGATTTATGTTAAGTGTTTTGCATAAATGGTCCTTTATGTTGTGTGAAGTTGACGGTTTTAGTCTTTGGTATTTAGCAAGTATATCAACACTTTTCCCATAACACCAAAATTCCCGGCAACACAAAAAGCACCCCTCCCTCTTATAAAACCAGATACTCGTGCCATCGTACACCCTATGGCCCACACATAACCACAAAAATACAAATACAACACAAAAAACAAACAAAAAAAAAAAAAAAAAAAAAAAAAATGGACCATTTGGGCTGGTTCAGACGGTGCGACAGCTGAAAACGCGAGGTCGGTGTGGGTTTGACGCCATCCTGTAGCGTTTTCCCCGCTTGGCTTGAATGCTCATGTCCGCGTACCTAGAGCTCTTAATAACTATGGCTAAACAGACAAGAATTCATGTTCTGGTTATTTGAAAAAGTCTATCAATTCTGATATATAAGTAGTATTTTTTGTGATTGTTTCTTGAGTTTTCTAACTATTTTAAAATGTTCGTTTAACGAAGTTTGAATAGCGGCCTTTCAAACTTTGAAAACAACTTACCACTTTTTTTTTGGGTAAAAGGTCAAAAGACACGGTAAATATATTACTCCAAAAAACAGTTAAGTACAAAGGATATGGGTGAGTCCCATATCTTAGCCCGTTACATAGGCGACAGCTTACATAACAAGATACTACCTATTTTCCAAAAGGAAAACAAACCACTACTCAAATGATAACAAAATACAATGACAAAATAAATTACTTCCTAAGACCTTGAAGCTTAGTGCCGTACATGGCATTAAAAGCATCCAAATTCCCCGGAAGATCATAAACGTGCTGCGCATAATCATTGTAATCATAACCATCATAGTCATATTCACGCTCGTGACCCCCACCAAATAGATTAGCAGACTCATCAAACGTGTTAACAACCTCCTCATCATCACTATCAGACACAACGACATCTCCCACTTTAGAAAATGGGTTAACCCTCTTTGTAGAAGAAGTAGATGGAGAGGAAAATGAACAAGGCTTAGAATTCCCAACCTTTTCCTTTTCATTCAGATCACACACAAGAGGTTCTTGTGATGTATTAGCAGTCTTACCTAGACTCATCCTGTTTAGCTTCCTCAGTTCTTCCAGACGACACATCCAAAGTCACTTCCTTAGCAGGAATACCAAAATCATCAGTACCATCCATATAAAGTGCATCAAACTGATTAGATGTAACAATCTTTGCTTCACTAGTACTCGACATATCAGCATTCTTCTTCTTATTGGCATCCACTTTCGTGGGTTCAGGAGGAGGTGCTTTGGGTCTATATTGCATCTTCTTACCCATACTAGGTTTTGTAAAACCTCCTTTATTAGGACCAGATTGACCACCACTATTACTCTTCTTCTTATTATTGACCGTTTGGAAACCATCAATAACAGACGGCATAGGTTGAGTAGTAAGGGGGACAAACTTAGGACAATCAATAATAGTATGACCAAATACCTTACACTTATCACAACGAGGCGGTTTCCACTCATATTCAACCCGAATCTCCTCAATTGTCGAACCCGTCCTATCAAGCAAAGGTATTTCAACAGTGAGGCTATCCCGAAGAGCCTCATCCGCCTTCACTTCAATCATGCACCTTGCAAAGCTACTACGGCCCCATGATTCCTTGCACATTTGGCTAGTATATGCATCTAACATTTTCGGCGTACCAATCAATGTAGCAAGAAGACTCAGACCGTCATCAGAGAACATGGCAAGAGGAACATCATGAAATTTAACCAACACCGGAATGTTAGTCAAATCCTCTTTAAGTAAGTTGGTGTTCAATGTCCATGGTTTAAGAATAATAGGTGCATTCCTAATCAGCCATGGACCATTCTCAAGCACATCATCAACACCTTTCTTCGAGCTGAACTTAAAGAAGAAGAACCCCTTGGCATTCATCATAACCTTCTGTAATCCATACTTAACCCAAGTATTGCGTACATAATAATCAACAACAGGAAAAGCAATGCGATTGCCAAGAAAATAGCCATATAGAGTGTTCTCAAATCTGATGTTCACTTCTTCAACAACTTTCATAGGGACAGAAAGATCAACACCAGTCTTTTTATTGCTACACTCCAATCTACGAAAATTTGACACATGTTTATTTTGATTAGTAGAAGTAGCACCCGCATAGGATACCGATTGCACTCCAATTCCACTCTTATTAGTAGGCGGATCCAAGTCACTAGTATTGTAAGTCGTAGCAACTTTACTAGCAGCAATATCATGTTGGACATTATTCATAGCATCATCAAACTTCTTACGTGCATTAAGGACCAACTGCTCAACATCAACTGGATTAGGTTTATCATTAATAACTCCATCAGCCCGTCCAGCCATTGGAGCAACACGAACACCATCACCTTTTGGCAAGTTAACATTATATTCACCACTAGGTTGAGATACATTAGAAGACATACCAACAGCTTGATTTTTATCAATTGAATCCGAAGCAGCCATGAAAGTTGGTACACCAGGTGAATTCGTGGTATTCAATGATATATCCACATTAGTGTTATCAACCACGTTACCATCGGCCTTAACAAGTGAAACCGGCTCCACTTGTTCACCAGTAACAGTAGAAACAAATAAATCATCAGCTTCATTAGGGTTCCTACCAATCCTAGCTGCTTGACGAGCTTTAGAACGTTGGAATCTAGCACTCAATTCCTCTAAGTTTACATTAGCACTCAGCTCATCCACATCAGTTGTAACTTTTGAATTCAAGAAACCCTTATTTATCATCTCTCTTTAACCCACGAACAATATTACCAATCAACTCAACAATGAACAGCACGCATGCAAAACTAAACAGTAAGAATAAACCCTAATCGCAGGATTAGGGTTTGGAGTCGAATAGCACAAAGATCAACCTAACAACTTACCACTTTAACTATTGGTAATTGTTTACATTAAGGTTAATCATGTATAACATGTGTAAACTCATATAGTTATTCGTGAAGTCTTGATTATTATATTAATTTCTAGAGATGATTACTAAAATTCAGAACATGATTTAAAGCATCGTTTTGAGAAACTGTAGAATAAAATGGACACCTTTTTAAAGTACATGGTATGGGGACGGGACGGCTTAAGCCATCGGGAAAACGCCATGGGATGGCGCCAAGACCACACAAAAAGTCGCGCCTTCTCGTTTGGCGTTGTCGGGACCAGCCGAGCGGTCCTATATTTATTTATTTATTTATTTATTTATGTCTTTTTTCTGTTTTTTTATAACACGATGGCACCACTTTTTGCACGACGACACCACTTGATATGAGGGAGAGATGTTTTTGGTGTTGTGATGGATTTTGGTCTTATGGAAAAAGGTGATGATGTGACACCATTTTCTCACGGCAACAACTCTATGTCAAAATGGTTAAGGATTAACATAGTCAAGTGTATAAGCTATAAGGGTCTTATGTTCAACAATTTTTTTGCGACATGGTGACATGCTAGTGAATGATCCGCATTTTATTTTAAACTAAGATTGGAAAAATAATTGAGTCTTGATTCTTTGAACTAAATATTCATGTGGGTCAACACAACAACTTGTTGTATTGTATATACTCCACCAGACAAAGCACATCCATATACATTCAACTAGCTTCAAGGCCCGCTCGATGGGCGGCTAGTTTTAAATATTGGTTTTTAAGATAAAAATAAATAGTACAATGGTTTAATAATATATTAAGATTTTAAATTGCAACAAAGTTTGTGATTGTAATTCATTTGGTCCGTTATAAGTTGCATATAATAAGGTCACGTTTTTACTCTGAAAAAAGGCACGCATAGTAGAAAGATCAAATATATAACATATCAAACACCATGGATGGTTCAAAAACGAAATGCCCTCATGTGCATCTTAAATAAGGGTCATGCGAACCTATTGGTTGAAACTTCACTCGAACCCCTAAATCTGTTATGTGATTGATTTGATTTTGTGTGTTGCAATAATAAATATGTCGCATCTACTTATGTATTTGACCCATGAAATTCACGGGATTAAATGGAAAACCATGAAATCGATTAAGAATGTATTATGTAAAGACATTTAACATATAAATGAGCAATTGTTGAGAATATGTGAGTAAATAATATGTTTGATCAATGTGATATAATAATGTAAGTCTTAGATACTGAAAGATGTATGTAACAAACATGAATGAGGAATTACAGTAGACAGACTTGTAATAGTGTCGTGTATAATGTAAGAAAGGTTGAACTTAGTTGATATTAGTATTCAAACAATGTTAACGCCATTAAAGCTAATCAAACGGTGTTATTGCCTTTATAACGTTATTTGTTAGTAAGTAATATGGTTTGTCATGGTTTAAAAATAATGTAACTATATAAAGTAGTTATGGAATAAAAGATATCCAAACAGTCATGTCTAAACTAACAATAAGACTATGAACTAAAAGATTCTGGTAAAAGTATGTAAAATTCAATAAAGAATAAAACTAACACTAAATAACAATGAACACCAAAATAGCACAAAAAGCTTATGGACTATCAACAAATATAGCACTTGAGCATTAATGCAAAATCAAAAAATTGTTTAATATAAATTGGATATATTAATGCATTAGAGTGAAAGATTGAAGATGACTTAGTGAAATGATATGTCGCTATTCCTCAAGCTATTGACCATTTAGTATCTGAGAGGTGGGGATAAGTTGAAATAGTTTTTAACATTCGAGCACGAAGCTGAAGAATAGATACTAGAGATGCTCTTAAAAATCTTATTTTCTATGTATTAATCTATTTCTAACTTATATTAAACAGTCTTTTATTCAAGCATGTTATAACTTCAACAACTTGAAATGTGTAACAAAATGAACTAAAATTCATTTTTCATACCTTAAAATGTATACAAACATGTGACATCATAAGTTTGTATATTGTATTTTAAAAATTGCTCACATTACGACGAATTAGACAAAATAGTGATTTAGTGACATCGTCAAATTTCATCTTTAATAAATTAGATAGATATGGTTTTTTCAAATAACTCAACTCTTCAATGATGAAAGAACAGAAACATCAAGACATCTCGTGCAGAGGTTTTTTAATCTTCGGCTCCGACAATATGTGATTATGTTCTATCCTCATCTTTAACTTTTCCTTCTCAGGTTGCAACTTTGCCTCAATATGAGCTCCTCTAAAAATTTGGGTTGATCTATCCATTTGTCATTACATAATTTGTACCAAAAAATAGACAACTTCGTCAAAACTTATCGACTTTAAGACCATTTACACTAATGTAACACAAATATATCGGTCAAAGTTCAGGTTAAAAAGAAAATTAATCAAGAGAACAACCTAAACGAATCATTTGAAAATAAATTAATCAAGAGAAACAATATGAACGAATCATATAAAATCAATAAGCAATTCAGATCAACCCCTATATAATATATTATATGTGGTTACAATAAGAAAACCAAACAACTCTTATATAAGCTAAGTAACAACACCAAACAACCCGCAAATCACAGTAGTAATGAGAAATCAGTATAAAGTATACGGTGTGGACAGTTAAGTAAATTTACCCTTAGTCGCTTCTTCAACTGCAAATGCAATGTTGATTGTGCGATTCTCAATTCATCAAAACATTCAAAGAATTGATCGACATTGGGAAAAATGATGGAAAACAAGTATTAGTTAATTAAAAACCAAGAAAATGAGCAAGTCGTTAAACTAAATTGATAGAACTTTGCATACTTGCCTTATTTGCATGCATAATCAATAAATCTCACTCTCTTAAGGCCACTTGGTAAAAATAAAATGAAAGTTCAATCAGGTTACATTGCACACCTATTGTGTCCTACAGCCACATTGCTAAACTGTTCATCCTTGATTTCTAAAGGAAACAAAATAATAATAAGGCTAATTAAGCTGGTGGCATAAACAAAATAATAATAAGGCTAATTAAGCCTAGTATGATTTAGGACAAAAGGGTTATAAGAGATGCACCATTTTCTACAGCCTCTCAGCATACATGCATGCATTAGCTTGCAATTTCAAACCAGCAAAGCCAATAAACCAACTCATTGTGCAAAGGGTGACCCTTATACTCCACCAGACAAAGCACATCCATATACCTTCAATTTGGATTCCATTCATATTAAAAAAAAGAGCAATAAACATTATCAACTTGGTCAAATATGCTCCACTATGAAAAATACTCCATGTAACATAAAAAACCAATAAGCGTTTGTCAAACTTTAAGGGTGCGTTTAGTTGAGGGAAAACACCCTTGTTTTTCACAAAATGTTTTGTGGAAAAAAAAGAAAACATAGATCGTGTTTAAATTAGTGTTTTCCAATAAAATTCTCTACAAAACACAAAAATCCTATTTCCAACTTTAATACACAAAAGTACAAAACACTTTTTTTTTGTTTTCACCTATTTTCCTTTAAAATACCCCCAATCCGTTTTGTCCGTTTTCGTTCGATTTTTTATGTTTTCGGCCTTTTTTTTTATGTTTTTTTTCCGTTTTCGTCTATTTTTATACGTTTTTGTCAGCTTTTTTACGTTTTCGTCTGATTTTTTTACGTTTTCATCCGTTTTTATATGTTTTCGTCCAATTTTTTACGTTTCCGTCCGATTTTTTACGTTTTTGTCCCATTTTTTACGTTTTCGTCCGATTTTCATGTTTTCGTCCATTTTTTACATTTTCGTCCAGTTTTTTACGTTTTGGTCTGATTGTTTACGTTTTCGTCCGATTTTTTACATTTTCGTCCGATTTTTTATGTTTTCGTCTGTTTTTTACGTTTTCGTCCGATTTTTTACTTTTTCGTCCGTTTTTTTACGTTTTCGTCCATTTTTTTTTACTTTTTTGTCAGATTTTTTACGTTTTCATACTATTTTTTACGTTTTCGTCTGATTTTTTACATTTTCGTCTTTTTTACATTATCGTCTGATTTTTTACGTTTTTGTCCATTTTTTAACGTTTTCGGCTATTTTTTACGTTTTTGTACGATTTTTTACGTTTTCGTCCGAGTTTTTAGGTTTTTGTCCGATAATTTACGTTTTCGTCTGATTTTTTACGTTTTCATCTGATTTCTTACGTTTTCGTCCGTTTTTTTACTTTTTCGTCAAATTTATTAAGTTTTCATACGATTTTTTACGTTTTCATCCGTTTTATACGTTTTCGTCAGATTTTTTATGTTTTCGTCTTTTTTTTACATTTTTGTCAGATTTTTTACATTTGTTTTCGTCCGTGTTTTTACGTTTTTTTCTGATTTTTTACGTTTTCTTCTGATTTTTTACGTTTTAGTCAGATTTTTTATATTTTTGTCTGATTTTTTTACGTTTTCGTTTGTTTTTTTTACGTTTTTGTCAGACGAAAACGTAAAAAAAAAAAAGACAAAAACGTAAAAAACAAATGAAAACGTAAAAAATCAGACAAAAAATAGGAAATGAAAGAAAATGTTTTCTAAATTTTTCATTGTTTTGTAAACTCCCCTCCCTTTTCCTACAAAGCAAAAAATAGGAAATGAAAGAAAATGTTTTCCAACTAAACGCCACATAAACGTTTCATGTGTTTTGGTCAAATATGCTCCACTATGAAAAACACTCCATGTAGCATAAAAACCAATAAACGTTTGTCAAACTTCAAATGTTTCATGTGTTTGTGTACAAGTTTGACATGGTTTAAGTAAATCTATATCTATACTACTTATAATGGAGGAAGGACTCTCTCTCCAAAAAATTCAGATGTACAAAAAATGATGCATGGTTTACAACACTTTAAAGCAAGCAATTTTCATAATTACAACAACCAAAGCATTGTGTACAACAAAAACTAGCATGAATCGAAATTCAAACCACTTTCCGTAGAATTCTACATTAATAGCATTAAAAACACCCCTACACCAAATATTACAATCATTTAAACACAACGTACAACCTTCATTCTACATTAATAACATTAAAAACACCCCTACACCCAATATTACAATCATTTAAACACAATGTATAACCCTCATTCTGTATTAATTGTAACCACCGGTAAATGTAGGATACTCAATAATAACATGTATGGTTCTTGTGATTAATGATCAAATAGTAATAGGAGAAGTAGAGAGAGGAAGAGAGTTGGGAGGATTTCCTAGAGAGAGAAAGAGTAGAGAGAAAAATGAGAATATTAGATTGAGAATGATGGAAGCTCCAACCCTCTCCACATGTGGAGAGGGGTATTTATACTACACTACAAACGCCCACACTCGGGTTGTGGATCAGGCATACAATGGGTAAAGACCCGTCCTTCTTCCACGGTGTTACTTAAACTAATTCTAACTTACTAATACATAAACTAACTACGAGCTATCTTAATGCTAATACAATAATCAGGTGACTGAGACTTTTACAGGAATATTTGTATTCCTAACAATCTCCCCCTAAGCGAGGTCACCTTTGAAATTAAGCTCTTTGGTCTTTAAGCATTCTTTCATCTTTGTAGCTCGTAGGTTCTGATTCTTCTCTTTTCTGCACACTTTGTACTTCAAGCAAACAAACTTGTGTTTTGGATTCCTTTGAGTTGTGTGACCTTTGAGCTTCGTTGAGATCATCAGCCATAGTAAATCTCCAAGCTCATCCATTGTTGTATTGCCTTCATGTGATGTAGTGACTTTAGGACCATCATGCTCACACCCTTCTGGATCAGGAGACATTGCATTAGATTTGTGGATCAGGAGACTTTTTCATCAGAGTTGCAGAAACGTTGTTGGTAGTCTCTCAACATTTGTTGTAGCAAGTCTCTCATCGTCATTGATAGTGAGGAGGATGTGTGAGCATGAGGTATGGATTGACCCGATTCAGCAGGAAATAGGAGCCATCAACGCCATCTTTATATATGTCCCTGAAATAAAACAGTTAGCAATAAAGATAGAGAACGAATATGGCTTTGTCATTCGTTCTGCGAGGACAGACTACCCTCCGGTTTTGTGAAAACCGACCTGTGATCAGGTAGAGACTCTTTTAAAGAAGACTCTCCTTGACAGGAATTTCCAGCTTGTAGTAACGAAGTTTCCAAAGAGTCCACTTTAGAATCTTCATACTAAGCATGTTCTCATACCGGAACGTCTCAAAGCAGACAGCACGATAGAGTGAATCGGTGAATTGACATTCACTGATTGATGAGAAATTGATTTATAACAAATCACTCGCGTGTCAAATAATAAACATTTTTGCGACACGACGAGAGTTTTAAGCTTTGAATCAAATTTCCATAAAAAAAATACTTTTGTTTGAAAGATTATACACAATCAATGTGCTCAAAAAATTAGTTTGTGAGCACATTGAAGGGTTTTTGCAAAAGTATTCGTCAATCCATTTCCTGGAACAAGTTTGATTCATTATTGAATCGCACCATCGTTGCTTTCCAGTTGTCACAAGCTTGATCCTTGAAGGATCTTACATGTCACCTACTAAGAGCTTGAGTGATGTTCGCTCTAGAAGGATTTCCATCTTCATTGTGAATATATCACTCGGATGTTCTGGCAATACCACAAGGATAATGCGTAGGACTCTAAATATTTTATCTTATTTTCCACATTGTGTGAACCAATAAGCATATTTGGAATGTGTCCTAGCGAGATTTATGGATGATCTCATGGCTCTAGACTCAATAGTGCGTTTTGATCCGCTCCTGGAGACTGGGGAGGTGTCTCCTGTTTTAGGTATCAACATAGCTCGCAATGAGCGGTCGATACATTACACAGGGTTCCCCGTGAGAATGAAACAAACTCTTTTAAGAGAGCTTGAGTGGTTGAGAAGTTTAGTGCAGTGCGTCACTGGGTCCATGACGACTTGTCCTCAATACCGGAGTTATCTTAGTAACCGCCAGTAGCTCATGAAGTTGAACCCGGTTTCTGCCCTAAGGTTGAATATAAGGAGGGCTATTTCTTTTCACCCTTTCTCATTTAATTTCTTTTTCATTCTTCAACCCCTTCAGTGCTTACCGAGACTTCATTACTAGAACCTTGTTGGGTATGTTCCAGTTCTAGCTCTATCTCAGTCCACACTCTTTCCTTTCTCACTTTACTCTTTTTTCCATCATTCCTAAGGACTTCTAATCTATCTAGAGGATTGTCCCTGGGAAGATCCTTCCGGTTCTGGTGGATCATGGGAACTCATACCTAACCTTAACCAACCTTATAACTCCATGCATAAAGATAAATGGTCGGTCTTAGGTATAACTTCCACAAACGCCTTTTGCTCCCCCTTAATATGTGCATCGATATTTGAAAGTGTTTAGCACATATGTGGGAGCCTGTTTATTGAGTCCAAAAGATCACTTTTGATAATCAGATTTCATATTTAAATCACATTCTCTCCCCTGATCAAAAATTTCAAATCATTCGAGATTTTTGATCTCAATTGATTTAAATAAGTTAAAAAGCTTTTGGGAGAGAAATGCGGTCAATTTTAATAGTTTCTGATAAAAGGAACTTTTTCTTGCTCCCCCTCAATCTGTGAGGGAGGTTGTTATGTGTCAGATTTGAAGAGTTTGCAAAAGATTCGAAATTTTAACGAAAACTCTTTGAAAAGGTACTCATTCTGACACATAACTATCACAAATCGTTTTGTTGCTTTTGTTTTGTACAAAGTGGAGAGTTTGATGATACATAAAATTTTGAAATCTCTCTCCCCCTCAATCAATGACCCATTTAAAACATTGTGAAGACAAAATTGTTGGCATTGATTGAGTGATGAAATTTTATGAAATGTTATCATTTTGATTTCTAAAAAATTTCATGGTACCACCAAGTTTTTCACAAATACTTCCCGGAAAAATCATAGAAGGGAAAGTATTTGTGATAAAAGGAAGACTTCTCTTCCTTATCAAGAAATAATGCACTGAGGCGTACATTAGATCGAAGAAACACGGATATAAAGTAATCTGTGCCCAGGTGAACATCACCCGGTAAAAGGAACAACCGTCTTTTTGGCGACGTGTTTTCCCCATTGTGAAAAACGGGTTGCTATCTGAAGTAATAGCAAGCCATAATTTTGAAGTCCGGGTTGCAGCCTGAAATGACTGCAAGCCATATTTTAAGTCCGGGTTACAGCCTGAAATGACTATAAGCCATTTAGGCATGTTTTGAAAAACCTTTTGAACTTCTGTTCGAACTTCATTTAAAGACCCGTGTCATTATTGAATGACATTTCTAGGACCGTAAATGTTATCGATGCCAGAAGACATGCCTTAGAAGAAAACTACTACAATTTTATTTTTATTTTTTTATTTTTTTGAGAGATTTTCTAATTTTCTGATTTTTATGGGTTTTTGTTGGTTTTATATATCTATATACATTAGGTATAATATATATACAAAGGATACTATTAAGTTTAAGAAGATGTTGACATGAATACCGAAATGAGGATTTCGTTCGGCTTGTTGTAGAAACGTGTAGTCAACATCTCTTAAACATTCACCACCAAAGCATTCGAGGCTCATGAATAATCGTCTGAACTTGTGCCTTCTCAGTGTGATGCTTTGGTAGCTTCCCCCTAAACCGACAATCATCTTCATGAGACCACTTCCCCCAGACAATTGAAGTGAAGCAAAAAGTCTCATTGAATGAAGCTCGAGAACCCCAAAGAAAACGATAACACCTGAAGTAACAAGGTGAATCACGGATCATCTCTGCGGTAATCAATCCCGGAATGTATGATGAAGCCCGATCACATGACCCTGTTGTACGTCCCCGATGTACACATTACTCTGCGGTCTTGAGCAGTTGTCTATTCAGGGGAACAGGATATCAACATCTTCATTTCACCAAATGCTTTCCAGTTATGTTACACATACCAACTTAATCCATATTGTACGCATGTATCTAACAGACGAAGAAATGATGACACCAAAGTAACAGGTTGAAGCTCTGATCATCTCTGCGGATATCACCTCCGGAATATTTGATTAAGCCTGATCACGTGAACCTGTCGCGCGTCCTTGATGTACACAAATCTCTCCCCTGATGGTTGCGATCTTATCGGAATCATCATACCATTGTGTACATGAAGCATTAACCAGAAGCACTTTACCATAAACCATATCAGCTCCTATGAAGATGTCGATAAGCAATGTCATCTCACGCTCCAAATATTCTTCTAATAGTTCTTCACACTGAAAACTGAAGTAATACATACCACAAGTATCAGAAGACAACTTCCCCCACATAGTTGGAATGATACACCAAACGCCACGAGTTAAGACACTGGTTATCTCTGCGGTTATGACATTTGTCTTCCCGGCATAACTTCAATTAAGAAGAAGTATTAAGTTCATCATGTGTACTCGTTATGCATTCAAATGCATGTCTCCTTCCCCCTTGCTGGTTTTGAAACCTCAGAATCAGCAATACTTTTAACGCATATATACTTGAATTCTTGTGAGAAGAACAACCTTTGGCTTAGATGGATCTGGTGAGAATCAACTGCAGAAGAAACACTCACTAATTGGGTTATTACTCCCTCCCAATTAGTAAGCCCATAAATTAACTTGCTCCCTCCCAAACTGGTGGCCCGTTTGATATAACCTTGATGCTTGTTGAAGAAGTATCTCTCAATTCTGCCCAGAATGTCTTCAGACTCTTAACATGTCATCCACAACGTAAAGTGGATCATAGACTGATAATCTGTAGCTTCTTCACGGGTTAGTTTGGGGAACGTCATGTCGACATTTTCAACTCACTTAGAATGCTTCCAGTTCTTCGTTAAAACCCCAATGTACACAATTCTCCCTCCATGATGATGACGATCACTCGGAATCATCATAACTGTGTGTACATAAACATATCAACTGGAAGCAACATACAAATCACTACCCCATGAGTAGATGTTGATAACTCTCTTCAACAATTCTCTGCAGATCAACCCCGAATTAAACCTCTTTTCACTTCCACTGTCTAATAGTAAATGACCACGTTTGGAGAAAACCCGGTATACCAAACTTGAAACTGAAGTAGAGTTCCCCGCTCTTGTGTCTTAAGCTTGCACTAATGTTGGAAGAACGGTGTAGAGAATTTATGCTCCAAGAAAATCTCTAAGTACTCACTACCCAACCAAAGCAGGAGACATTACCACCTCTTGCAATTATCCACAACGACAACGGCGTGTGACACTGAGTACTACAATGTAACCCCTTAAAGTGATAGTTAACCAGGTCTTCAACCATCCACCTCGACTGCTGGTAACTAGATAAACCAAGTCTTCAACTTAAATCTCAAGCACGAGCAAGTTATCGTTGAAAGTCATTCATCCATCCAACCCCGACTTCAAGATAAACTAAGATCACACCTTTGTGAAAGTCAACTTCAATCTCAAATACGTGATACCTAATCAACTCCGTAGTCACATTTAGTCATCCTTACTTAGTGGAACATTAGGTGTTGGAGGAGAGGAGAGTCATTTCATGCATCAATCAACATGTATTTTATTCACACTTCTCCCCCTCAAATATTGCATATGAGGATGCGATTTTTGATTGAACAAGTGAATAGAAATACATGTAGTTTATTCACACTTCTCCCCCTCAAAAATTGCATATGAGGTTGATCCACTGTTCACACTTCTCCCCCTCAAAAATTGCATTTGACGATGCCATTTTTGATCGAGTGGATAATAAAAAATACAATCCGATGAAGGTAATCCACTTGAAGACTGAACAAGCGTGGAACAAATATGAAGTTAGTTGATGAGAATGGTCAGAAGCAAGAACATTACACAACTTCAGAAGATAAAGCGCACTCAAGCGTACACTTTTCTTTTCTTTGATGAACGAGGCCTGAAGTGTTGTCAGCAGACGCCATAATGATGACAATAAGGACCGAGGCTTGAACTGAATTGTTCAAACGTCATTATGATGAAGAGCGAGGCCTGAACTGATGTGAACAGACGTCATAGTCATTGAAGAGCGAGGCTTGATCTGATGTGATCAAACGTCATAGTCGTTGAAGAACGAGGCCTGAACTGAACTGAACAGACGTCATATATCATAAGCATCAAAGTTGAGCTTCTTTAACCCCTGATTGATGAGATATCACTCTTTTCGGAAACCAAACTCTGAGTCTTTCCTTAATCGTATTGAGCGATGTACCTGCACTTAAGTAGAGACTACCTGCACTGACATTGGGAGTTTGTTTGCATTTATATGGGTTAGTGATATCAGCATATATACCATTTGGAGTTCTACTGTCAACCTTGGCTTTGCAATCAGTGAACATCTTTCTCATAGGTATCCATCTAAGACCAACAATCTTAAAAATTCTACCCGTCGGTATCCACCTAAGGCAAGTTCTGGGAGTGTTTGGTTTCTCATGTAAAGTGGGAGTCTTGTTTAGAGAAAACCTTTGTCCTAAATCAATCTGCCTGCCAGGTTTCTGAGTATAACTCTTTGATTCTACGGGCTTGTTGTAGTTTCTAGTCTTAGATGGTAGGACCTTATTACAAGTATTCACATCCTTCAGGAATTTTGTAGCACACTTATCATGATTTGCCTTAACAACACATTTCAGACAAGTTGAACAAACAAGGTTTTTGGATTCCGAACAAGGTCTAGGTTTCTTAGAGTGATTTGCAACGGGAATCACTTTAATCGATGTGCAACTACTCTTGGACACTAGACAATTCATATGTGTTTGTTGAGTGCTCACAGATTTTGATTTGCTGCTACAAGCCGAGTTCTGGAGTAAGCTAGAAGGCATCCTATGAGGTCGTGAACCGAAAATACCATCCTTTTGAAGTAGAGCCCTTTTCCTAGCCTTTTCAAGATCATTGTTCATGTACAAGTCATTTATATCATAAGAGTTTTGAGTTTTAACGCTTGGTATTGACACTGTTTTTGAACATATCCTAGAAGAGTCAGGAGAAGGAGTAGCTACTTGTTGAGCTTTAACAAACCCAGAGGCATTTTTCTTAGGCAAATTATGTGAAGTGACTGGTTTTGACAAAACTTCTATCGCATCAACTTGGGAGGCAAACTGAGTTTTTGAAAATTTTGGATGTTAAGATCTAATCGCATTCGGTTGTCTAACAACTGAATGATTTCTACTTGATTGTAAAACTGGTTTCCCCAAGATTAATGGTTTTGCAAACTTAGTGTTCACACTGTTTCTTGTTAGTTTTCCTACCTCATTTTTTTGAGCAGCAGTTGTAAAGCCCTTTTCCTGAATTTGAGATTTGAATTTATCATTTTTGACCATCAAAGATGTTGTTTGTTCTGAAATTTTAGTACCAGTTTCTTTGATAGAGTCTCTTAGGTCTATGTGATGCATTTTCAAAGTCTCATTTTCCTTAAGTAATCTAGGCACATAAAGTTCCAATTTGATGTTTCTTGATTTAATAACATCGATGTCATGTTTAGCTTTGACTATATTACTTTTCTCATTCAGGATAGAAATATGCTTTTTCAAATTGCTGATTGTCGAGTTTTTGTCTTGAAGCTGAGCTTTCAAAGTGTTAATTTCAAAAAATTCACGGAACTCAGGAAATTCTGGATTTTTACATGGTTGGTTAGATTGAAAAGATTCTTCCTTTTGTTGCATTGCAATTTCAAGTGAAATACAATGTTTTTCAAGTTGTAAAAATCTGTTATAAAGTTCATTAAAAACTTCTTTATCAACCATATCCTTTGATTTAAAAGACTCAGCTGTAAACAAAGAATTCGACTCATCATCATGTTCAGCATCCTGATCACTTTCTCCCCCTTTATGACTCATATTTGTTGAATTAGAAATGGTATTGCTATCAATCTTTTCCAACAAATTTGTGTCATAAGTGGGCTTAATTTGATCAGTATGCTGCCGTTCATTGTCAAGCACATTCTGTTGAATAGTTAAGGGTACCTCAGCACATGACACATGTTCTTTTACCGGTCTGAAATCTGCATCCATATCATGTGTAACAAGATTCACTGAACTACTGGTAGTGTCACGCTTATCCGTCTCTAATCCTTTGCATATAGTGACAACTGACCCAACATTCGATGCTTTACCCGAATCAACAATACCATCACATGATAGCACCTGACATGCCTTCACCTTGTCGTCATACATAAGTATGTGTTGTGCTCTTTCCTCAATGAATCTCTTCACATTACCCATGCATTGGAGTAGTGTTTCTCTGAACGCATTAACTTCAATTCCAGTGTAATTAGTGAAATACTTATTAACCATTTGATTCTCAGTGTATTGTGAATCAATGAACACTTGGAGTTGGTTGTTAATCACACAAAAGGCAGCCATGAAACTTCCTTCAGAAAAATTTCCTTTGTCAAGTTGTTGTTCAAGTTGATCTAAATACTGATTCATTTTGACAGTGAAGGTCTGAACATCTTGACCAAAGAGTGATGTGAAAGCACTTTCGTACGCGAATGCACGTTCGTATCCTGTTAAGTATCCAGGTCGTTCAAAGAGAACCTTAAGATGTGAGTGAAGTAGTTGAAAATATTCAATGCACCTTTCCTTTGCATTATCGGGCAATTTTTGCGGCTGATGAAAGTCTTTCTCATGAGAATTCGAGCACGATGATTCCATTTCAGTGTTATCAGACACAACAACGTTTATTGGTTGTTCTTAGTTGGGATTCTTATGTTCATCGATCATGTCGTACAATTGGAGTAACTCAGTAATGACCGAATCTGAAGAGTTTGACATGTTGTGAACGTGCACGGGATTTTACAAGTCTATGATTTAAACCGAGAAATAGAATCCTTCGCGGGATTTTACAAAATCAAGACAAAACCGTGAAACAATGATTAATTGAATGTGGTAAAGGATGATTGTTGATGCCGCGAAGAGGAATGAGGTCTTGTAGATAATAAGAGGTGAGATTGAGTTATTCAAATGATTCTATGTAAGTCATTGACGCTTACACAATAACTAGCACAAACGTTAACTCCACACGAGCCCGAATAATCACAACTCAAAATAATAATAACCTATCACATATCCTTGAAGCTCAATCAACAGATCGTGAACTAAAAACTATAGCCCATAGGTTTTCACAAGATTTTAGTTCAACTAAAATTTACCACAACAAAATTAGGACAAAATAGGAACCAACAAAACTCCGGATGGAAGAAGAAAAAAAAATTGTTCCTAGTGAATATACGAGCCCAGCTGATCAAACCTTATCACACGGCCCACTTCCAAAGATTAATATTCACAGCCCACCAGGTTAAACTGCCCTAATATTTTCTGGTTCAAGCCCACTTCCACTTATAATTATCAAAAGTCCAATACATTTTGATCCAGTCTCACCAAATGCACAAAACCCGGTCCATAATAGCGAATTCCAAACTACCCCTAGTATTTAGGTACATATTACACGGTTATAACCCTAAAGCACATTATAATCCGCCTCCCTCATATGTATGTCCTCACTCCAAACGTTATAATCACAAACACAGTCAAAGAAGACGAATAATATTTCTTCAAATCAACAGTAATCCAAATCAAAGCCAAACCCGTGATGAAGAGAACTCAAACCCACCGTTACTTTGATATATACTGGTTAAGACGAATCACGAGAGCACCTTGAAGGCTTCAAGATCCTTAATGGGGTCACGGTAGGTTTTGTAGTCACATTATCCTCTACGTGTTTGTCAATTAATCGAAGCAAATAAGGTTTATAACAAAGTTGTTATTAAACTTTCTTTTATATTCGAATAATGTTGAAGTTTTATCTTCAAATTTGACCAATGATGGTTAACATTTCGTGTGATAGATCATTTGAAATACCATGTGAATCACGAAATAGAACTAAGGTCTACGTTATGATATGTGTCTTCACGTTTGAGCCTGAACGAGTCAAGACCAGAGGATAACCGACTTGTTATCTTTCTTGTCTCAATTGATTCGGATAGTAGTTGGAGTTAGGCTTCAAGAATATTGATCGATGATGTAGTCTTTGGACGAATCTTCAAATTACAACGAGATATGAACTGAGATCAAATTTACCGTATCGTTTCTTTGATGTTTGTTATGAGTCTTGATTAGAGGAGAGATTGGTTAAGTGACTGATGAGAGTATATGTGATTTGTTTTAGCTTCAGTTCAGATTTGATTAGTTGACCGCAACAAAAAGAACGAGGTAGTCGCAAAATGGAAACCACAATCAAGATCTAACCGCAACAACAAAAGTAGTTAACCGCAAATTAATGAGCTAACCGCTAAACACGAGTTAATCGCAACCAGAAATTAATCGCAATGTTGAAAGTGGAACTAATCGCTATATGAGATAATCCCAAACACGAATGAACCGCAAGTATGAGGTAACCTCAGGTTACAAAAATAAAAACAGTCACTATCATGTTTTGTTGTCTTTATCTCTTGTTGGACAAAAGGACACACAACTGGCAACCAAAAGTATCCAAGCAAATGCACTAATCGCAATTAAGAAATAGCCCCTGGTAGATAATCGCTATCAAGAACAAAAGAAATATTTAGAACAAACCCAACAGCCTAAAGAACTAAAAAGTCCCTTTTAATACTCAATGCTATGAAGAAAAACTATCAAGTAGCAGCCATGAAAGAAACAGTCCAAGCATTAGAATGCACTACCAAGAAATTCGAACAGGTTGTAGTAATCAATTCGAACCAAATTAAACCACAAAAACCAAGCAAAAATCCAAGAACACGCTAGTCCCTAAGATAGAACCATGGCTCTTGATACCAATTGTAGGATACTCAATAATAACATGTATGGTTCTTGTGATTAATGATCAAATAGTAATAGGAGAAGTAGAGAGAGGAAGAGAGTTGGGAGGATTTCCTAGAGAGAAAGAGTAGAGAGAAAAATGAGAATATTAGATTGAGAATGATGGGAGCTCCAACCCTCTCCACATGTGGAGAGGGGTATTTATACTACACTACAAACGCCCACACCCGGGCTGTGGATCAAGCATACAATGGGTAAAGACCCGTCCTTCTTCCACGGTGTTACTTAAACTAATTCTAACTTACTAATACATAAACTAACTACGAGCTGTCTTAATGCTAATACAATAATCAGGTGACCGAGAATTTTACATGAATATTTGTATTCCTAACAGTAAATTTCCCACTTGTATTAATATTCTAACGAGAAAATAATTATCCATTTTCCGCGTCTGATTTTTTTTAGACTAAGTGTTTGTCATCTATAAGAGTTTTCACAAAACCCTAATTTATTTTATATATATATATATATATATATATATATATATATATATATATATATATATATATATGATTATATATATTTAAATCATAAATGTTTAAGTACAATACTTTGAAACATGAGTACAAGTCTATAAAGCATGGTTGTCAGGATCCCGATCCTGATCTTAGGATCTTACGATTTTACGATACTGCAAAGCAAAAACGATCTGGATCTTACATAGTATCTTTGAAAGCTTAAGTTCTTATAGGATCCCGATCTTGATCATAGGATCTTAAGATCTAATCCGATCCGATCCTACTTTTCTCGGATAACAAACTAAAAAACTACAAAATTTTAAATTATTTTTTGTAGAATTTAAAAAACAACATGTTAATCTTATTAAACATTTAATAATTATAATTTAGGAAAACATTTTGATGGAACATTCATATAATTTTGTGTTTATGATATATAATAATTTGTAAATTTGTATAATAATACAAAAACTATTAAGAAAATGACATTATAGTAGGATCTTAAGATCCCAATCAGATCTTACGATCACGATCTTGGAAAGACAAAAACGATCCTTGGTAGGATCCTGATCTTGAAAACCTTGCTATAAAGCATAAAAACCTTGACTTAAATTTAAAATATATTATAAACCTCAGTGTGCCTACTTTAAAGCATATCTTACAAGGCTATAATGCGTTAATCTTAAACTTGATTTTTCTTATAATATATAAGTCTAAAGTACAACACTCAAAAGCTAATGTACAAGTCTTTAAAGCATGGAAACAAAGCTTTACTTTATTTTCCTAATAGTCATATCTTATATGAACTATTGCTATTTTGCCATTTTTTCGTAAACTTTGTACTTTATACGTACTATGCGTACTTTAACCTATGATATTAGGTTTTATCAACTTTTATGTTCTCCACTCATCTAATATACTAATATAAAGTATATCTCCACTAACCTTATCACTCATCTAAGATAAAGTAAATTAATACGTTTTAATATTTTTACAAGTATTTGATTTTTATTGTTACCTAGTTTTAAATTTCATGACTTAAGGACTTAAAGCTAATAATTACCGTGATCAACTATATCCTTTAAATCTTAAGCTAATAATAAAACTAAAAATAGACAACAATCTCTATTATCCTTCTTCTAATGCCACACTCACTTAATTCACTAAGCCTTATGTACAATAAGTCAAGCTTGATCAACTCCTAGTTACACTATAGTTCGAATTGAACTAGAATGAGACTAACTTAGTTATAACTACTACATGTTCAATTCCTACACCACAAGCCTTTTACTAGTTCCTTGTAAAGCCACATCATTGTGTCTCTAGAAGTCTTACCCATAGTCAACATAGTTAGTTAGACTTCATGGTTAATATTTTACCACATAATCCTCTAATCCCTCTCGTTACATTTGGCAAACTAGGAAATATGGATACCTCATCATGTCTCCCATAACATGACAACATGACCTAGTACTCCCTAGAATCCCTAACCATAAACCTTCTTCTAGTCTCACATGAAGCCACATCAAATTGTCCCTTAGATATTTTTTACTAGTTTAGGTTTAGGTAAATGTCTTGGCTAGAATTTTACACACCATGTTCACTCTTGTTACACATGGCTAGAATTGATGCCAGATTACCTCACCATGTTCCCCTCATCTTTACAACCCTCACTAGGCTCAAACCAGGACACCTCACTCTTCTTCTTCTACCCTTGGTCACAGATTCGACACATAGTTGTGTTAGGAACAAATAGAACCAAGCTACTTAACCCCCTAAATTACCATGCAGAACCATAAGGTCTATGTTTACCCGCCTCCTCTTGTCTTCTAGAACTTCAATCCATGTGGTTACAATCTTATACAAGTAGTCTAATTATCTTCCATAAACCCAAATCCCCTTTGCCTAAATAAATCGGCCTAATTGATGAAGCGAAAAGTGTACCGCTTTTAGGGGTCATTTGAGCCCTAAGTCGTGATTATTTGATCAAATATTGCCCTAAATCGTTCCTTTTGTCATTTTAGGTACTTTGGAGAAGAAATCTGGAAAAGGAAGCATTTTGGACGTTTTTAAAGCCAAAAGTGAAGAAAACAGCAAAGTCTCCAAAATATGCTAAAAACAGTACCTGAAGGCGTCAACAATTGCTCTTGACGGCGTCACGACTTGGAAATGGGTTGAATAAATAAAATACACGTGACGATCCAGAAGGTTTTTGAAGGAGTTCGTGACGACGTCACCCTTTAAGGTGATCAAGGTCGTCACGTGTAAATGCAAGGAGTGATGGCCATCAGGATTAAAGAGTGACGGCGTCACGTGTTAATGGAGGTAGGCCATCACGTGTTAAATTAAAGAGTGATGGCCCAGAAGACTTCCTGAAGGGGTCACGTAGGCCATCACGTGTTAACTTGTCACAACTTGCGCGCGCGGTAGCTGACACTATTTTGGCCATAACTTTTGCATACGAACTCGGATTTGAGCGATTCAAAAAAGGAAACGATCGGGACGAAAAGTTCTACAATTTGGTGAAGAAAATTTGGTCTTGACGTCGTCAAGGTTGGTCTGACGTCGTCAAGATCGGGCCGGGCAGAAAATAGCCTATAAATACAACATCATAACTTCATTATTTGTAAGCCCTAAACCCTAAGGTCGATTCCTGGGTTTAGGTAGGTGTTTTTCCAGCAACTTAGAGGGTTTCAATCACTCCATAAACATCTTGTAATGGCTTAATGATTCTATCTTAATTCATGTCTTCAATTATCATTATTGTTGCTTGTTCTTCATTAATTATGCTTGGTTAATTCACCTTGTGTCAACTTATGATTGTGTGAAACTTGTATATAATTGATTAGATCTTATTGATTTCTTTGTTGATGTTTGTGTTTATCTTCATCAATCAAGGTGTGACAACTTCAATAGGTCTAGTTAATTTAGCTTATAATTCTTGTTTCCTATTATCTCTTGTTTGATTGATTGATATCGATGTTAGGCTTAAGAAAACTGGCATACTTCCAATTGGTAACTTGCTTGAACGTCTTAAGAAACATGATCAGAGGTGTACTACGATTTTTGGTTGTATTTAATGCATAAGCGAATTCTAGTGATCCCATGTTAGGAGCTTTTAGTCGACTCGACATAGGAGTGAAGTAGGAGCTTATAGAGTTATGGAAGATCGTACACGGCCCTACGAATGGTATTAAGGAATATAACCCGTCAATTAAAATAAGGTGTGACAATTCAATAGGTAGAATTGGATAGCTAGCAAGGAGTAATATATCATAGGTAGACATGCTTCACTTCCCTTGTAGAACCCTAGTTTATTTTCCTACACATTAGTTTAAGTAGTAGCTTTTGGGTTAGTTGATTAGCAACTAATCCCGCCCCTTTTTCCAAAACCCGAGATTTTTACTTGCTTTTCATAAAATATAAAAACACAAAAAGAATCATCTTTCACCTTTAGACCTAGTTAGATCAATTTCAATCCTAACGAACATTATTCCTGAGTTGAACGATCAATCCCCCGGTACTTGTCACTATACTATACTACAACGATCAAGTACACTGCCTGGTGGGGGTTGTAAGCTTCTCAAGATCCCTTGAGAGGTAAAACCTGTTACGAGGGTGCAATTCCCACGTATCAAGTTTTTGGCACCGCAGCCCGGAGAATAGTTATTGCTTAGGTTGAAATTTATTTTGATTAGGTCTACTCATTAGATTCCTATCTAGTGAGATTTATTTTTTATTTTTGTAGCTTTCTCGTAGTCTATCTTTTCTTTGTGATTTTGTTTGTAATTTGCTTCAAATAGACTTTTCACTTAGACTTCTAAGATTGCAAGATAAGGTTGAGTGGCTAGAACACCAAAGAGTTCAAAATACCTCATTTAGAGACACCTATGAATCATATGAGCCTTCATCTAGGATAGATTCTTATGAACAACCTCCATGTTTAGGATCTCGTTTTAGTGAGGCCAATAGGAAAAGCGACCTAGTTTGCCAAGGAATTGTGGATAGAGCTGTAGCAATAAACCATAAGTTGGATGAAGCATTAGGTTTGCTTTTATCACTACCTAAGAAGACAATTGAGGAGGATTTAGCCGAGCATGATCACATTGATAAAAAAAACCTAGGTTTTATGATCGATGACTTTGAATCTCAAGGAACACATAATGAATCCTTCAGGAAAATTGAACATAAGATTATTGAGGAAGATCCTTATGATTCGGACATAGAAGTTGAGATGCCTAGAGAAACACGTGAGATACTTAGGAGAATGCTTAGGATAGATTCTACCAAAACACATGATGAGGATATAGGTGATCTTGACACGTAGAATGATGAGGTCAATAACATAAGCCCACAAAATACTCAACCATCATTTGAGGTACACACACCGCCCGTGACTTACCCGGAAGATGTAAAAGAAACTTTAAGAATTCCGATGGAGGTAGAACCCTTGGAACAAGCACCACTAGAGGATATAGGTTTGAATACTTGTAGTCACGACCTTACTCTTAGTTCTAGGGAATTTCCTAGTGTTGATGAACCGGAACCTCAATCTTTACATAACTTCCCATCCTTAGATTTACATCTAGGAGACAAGAGAGGAACTGACCCACCCATCAACCAATATTATCCGGGTAGTTTTAGGATGAAGGAAGCCATTCACTCATCCCCTTCACCTCACGTGGCATATTTCCACCCTAAGGGTATGTATCACTACTTCCACCCGCACTTAATCCTAAGTGTAGGGAAAACCTCCCCTATTTCCGTTAAATAAGGGTAGAGTCAGGCTCGTGACTCGAACAAAAACAAGCGCTTCTTGGGAGGCAACCCATATTTTTAATTGTTTGATGTTTTTATTTTATTTGTTTGTTTGTGTCATATACGCTTAATCATGGTTATTTAATTTTCATGTTTTGAATAATTTGTGAAAATGCATTATTTTGTTTTTAACCTCGTCTTAATTGCATATAAAGGTATTTTACAAAAAGATAAGTGTATGGAAGTTTATATTTTGTTAAAAAGAACGAAATTCAAACATGAAAAATTCACAATTCATGATTAGCATATATTCTATCTTGTTTGCGTGTCAATACTTGTAGATTTGTTTTGTAAATTTCTGCAGGAAAACGGACTTAAGAAAACATATTTTTCCAGATATATTAAATAAAAAAATTTCTATCAGGATAGTCCTGACGGCGTCAGGTACTGTAGCTGCACAATTTTCTAGAATTTGGTTTTTCTGTTGGAACTCTTATATTTTTGAAAAATTGCAGAATTTCTTAAAGGTCGAATTTTCCTGTATGTTATTTGTAATTCATTCCACAGGTATCCTATCCTTTTATTGTCTTATTTCTAAGTCTGGAATTACATCTACTTGTGGTTTTTCTTTGTTCGGTTTGATGTTTTGGTTTTTGTGTTTGTTGATTACAGGTTATATTGGACAAGAAGATGATTACATTTCTGAAGGGGAGCTTATCATGTTCATTCTCTTGGAGGAAGATTTAACCATGTTATCACACCGTCCATACCAAGCGAATCACGGGAGTATTAGTTTCTTTCATTCTTATTTATTTTTACTTTTACATCTTTTATTTAGAACATTGGGGACAATGTTCGGTTTAAGTGTAGGGAGGGTAAATTAGGATGCCTTAGAAACTATAACTCCACTTGATTTTTGTTTTGTTTGAAAGTAAATGTGTAATAAAACTGAGAGAAATATTTGTTAGGGTAATTTTGGCACCAAATTTAAATTTTTTTACAACATATAGGAGTGAAACTTTAGTCTTAATAAGCGTCTCATGGATAGGAGTTATATGAATAGCACAAAAACTGTACCACTCAAAAAAAATTACGAATAAGGTAGTGACCATCCGAGTACTAGACTAATTGACTGACGTGCCAGCGATCTAGTGTATGACTTGGTGACCATCCGTTATGCAAATAACGCGTCAGCGATCCAAGAAGTGCACTAGTGACCATCCGTTAGTTGAAGCGTTAAAGACTCGTGCCAGCGATCTACTAAGTTCATACATGTGAGGCTCGCCCTTAGATCTGTTAGGAAAAGCCTTAGTGCTTATGAGTGTACTGGTAGCATTTAGATTCCAGAACTTGTGATAGCGATGCATCCCGAGACCGCTAGTGAGACTACATTCGTGTAGTTAGGATTTACTACATGGTAAGAGGCATTAGGATCACCCTTGTGTTTAAACCCGTATCATAATTACTTGACCATTTAAGTCATATTACTTGACTAGCGAAGTCAATTAATTCTCCCACACCTTAGCGTTGTACTCATTATTAGTACACGAAACCCCTAGTACACCCCTCCGAGCATATCTTTTTCGTTTCTAACTTTAAGCATCTTACTTAAAGGTAGAATTTATTAACAATCCACCCAAATGTGCAACCAAATCGCCTTAGCCTTCCTTGTATGCACTCATGTTTAGTGCATTATTGTTATTTGTTTAAACCCTTAGTTAGTTGTCTAATTGATTACATGGTTGCTAAGTCGAGTCATATCTTGTACATATTGTTTTGGGACGATTGGGACTCATGGGTAATATTTAAAAGTACTCCAAGTGTTTTGATTGGGACATATTGTTTTGGGACGATTGGGACTCATGGTTGCTAATGGGGATGACGTCAATTATTACCCCCATATGTGCGTTAATATTTAAAAGTACTCTAAGTGTTTTGATTATCTTGATTCGAGTCATTAGAATAATGATTGTAAAGTATGTAAAAGCTCAAGTGTAGGGAGGAAACGAGCTCCCTTTGATGTATTATTTTGGATGGTAGAGTAAAAGTGTATGCAAAAAAAAAAAAAAAAAAAAAAAAAAAAAAAAAAAAAAAAGAGGCTACCATCCGTTTCTTTTATTTATGTTTAAGTCAAATAGTGTCTTGAAAAAATCCAAAAAGAGTCGTAGTTAGTTCAAGTTGAGTCGAGTCTTGGCTTAGCAACGTGTACATGTAGTTAAATAAGACAATTGACTTGCCACCAGTAAAATATCCATTTATCCAACAAAACCGTGTTTATCATATCCCTACACCTCATGTTATAACCCTTTTAAAAGACCTCTTTGATAGTTTATCCTAGGTGCTTATGCCAAGTGGTGGAGGTTTGATCCTTTCCCAAGCCTATGGTAATCTATTTGCTATGACAGGTAGTGAGTGATGTTTTCCATTTCCATATTGTGATATATACTTTATTACACCCGAGAGATGTGAGTATCTAAACACTATTTGTGAGGTGCTAGTGTATAATTTCCGTGCTTGTTTTGATTAAGGTGGAACGATCATGTGTTGTAATTACTTTTATATTAGTGTTAAATGACCCCTAACTTGTATTTTGATTATAATAAAAGCTCATTTGCTTGAGGACAAGCAAATCCCAAGTGTAGGGATATTTGATGAAGCGAAAACTGTACCGCTTTTAGGGGCTCTTTTAAGCCCTAAGTCGTGATTATTTGATCAAATATTGCCCTAAATCGTTCCTTTTGTCATTTTAGGTACTTTGGAGAAGAAATCTGGAAAATGAAGCATTTTGGACGTTTTTGGAGCCAAAAGTGAAGAAAACGGCAAAGTCTCCAAAATATGCTAAAAACAATACCTGAAGGCGTCAAGAATTGCTCTTGACGGCGTCACGACTTGGAAATGGGTTGGATAAATAAAATACACGTGACGATCCAGAAGGTTTTTGAAGGAGTTCATGACGGCGTCACCCTTTAAGGTGATCAAGGTCGTCACGTGTAAATGCAAGGAGTGATGGCCATCAGGATTAAAGAGTGACGGCGTCACGTGTTAATGGAGGTAGGCCATCACGTGTTAAATTAAAGAGTGATGGCCCAGAAGACTTCCTGAAGGGGTCACGTAGGCCATCACGTGTTAACTTGTCACAACTTGCGCGCGCGGTAGCTGACACTGTTTTGGCCATAACTTTTGCATACGAACTCGGATTTGAGCGATTCAAAAAAGGAAACGATCGGGACAAAAAGATCTACAATTTAGTGAAGAAAATTTGGTCTTGACGCTGTCAAGATTGGTCTGAAGCCATCAAGATCGGGCCAGGCAGAAAATAGCCTATAAATACAACATCATAACTTCATTATTTGTAAGCCCTAAACCCTAAGGTCGATTCCTGGGTTTAGGTAGGTGTTTTTCCAGCAACTTAGAGGGTTTCAATCACTCCATAAATATCTTGTAATGGCTTGATGATTCTATCTTAATTCATGTCTTCAATTATCATTATTGTTGCTTGTTCTTCATTAATTATGATTGGTTAATTCACCTTGTGTCTACTTATGATTGTGTGAAACTTGTATATAATTGATTAGATCTTATTGATGTCTTTGTTGATGTTTGTGTCCATCTTCATCAATTAAGGTGTGACAACTTCAATAGGTCTAGTTAATTTAGCTTATAATTCTTGTTTCCTATTGTCTCTTGTTTGATTGATTGATATCGATGTTAGGCTTAAGAAAACTGGCAGACTTCCAATTGGTAACTTGCTTGAACGTCTTAAGAAACATGATCGGAGGTGTACTATGATTTTTGGTTGTATTTAATGCATAAGCGAATTCTAGTGATCCCATGTTAGGAGCTTTTAGTCGGCTCGACATAGGAGTGAAGTAGGAGCTTATAGAGTTATGGAAGATCGTACACGGCCCTACGAATGGTATTAAGGGATATAACCCGTCAATTAAAATAAGGTGTGACAATTCAATAGGTAGAATTGGATAGCTAGCAAGGAGTAATATATCATAGGTAGACATGCTTCACTTCCCTTGTAGAACCCTAGTTTATTTTCCTACACATTAGTTTAAGTAGTAGCTTTTGGGTTAGTTGATTAGCAACTAATTCCGCCCCTTCTTCCAAAACCCGAGATTTTTACTTGCTTTTCATAAAATATAAAAACACAAAAAGAATCATCCTTCACCTTTAGACCTAGTTAGATTAATTTCAATCCTAACGAACACTATTCCTGAGTTGAACGATCAATCCCCCGGTACTTGTCACTATACTATACTGTAACGATCAGGTACACTGCCTGGTGGGGGTTGTAAGCTTCTCAAGATCCCTTGAGAGGTAAAACCTGTTGCGAGGGTGCAATTCCCACGTATCACTAATCACTCCCTTTTTCACTCACACTCATTCGAAACACACAACACACAAATACACATCTATATTCTGTTTTGGAGTCTGAGAGAAGCAAAAGAAGAATAGTTTAGAGTCCAGTAGCGTTGGAGTAGACTTGGTTCACCTTGAAGCCACTCTAGTTAAATTCCATTTATAGCGAGTACCATCAGTTCTGTAAGTATCCCAACAATATTAAAACTCTCTTATACATTTACTTAACACATGTACATAAAGATAATCAGGTCCTAATAGAAAATTCAATACCAAAAACCATTTTCTATTCCTTTATCTGTTTTAACGAGCTAACCAAACACCCCTATTTAGGTTCTTTTTGACATTTAAAAGCTATAAACTACTGAACTATCTTAATAACTCTTTTAAATCTCATTAAAACTCTTGTTTGATACTCATACATATCAATAAACGGGCCTTAAATAAAACTCTAGGTCAACAACCATGATTCCATTTCTTTCTGATGTTAACAGTAAACAAACATACTCTTTTATAGTATAGTTTTTGCTAGACCTTAAAGCTACTTGATGAGATCTTTAAATAAGCTAAACAAACAACTAATATGTTTTATAAATGAGTCATAAGCCTTTACTAAATCTAGAACTATAACTGGTATTTTCTGCTTTTGAAGCAAAACAGTCCCAAGTGCCCCTATTGCGCCCTATTTTTCTACCACAAGCTTCAGCTTATAAGACCAGCCAATAGACCCTTGTAACCACCACCCAGGACACTCTTAAATGCCCCCAAGACCTGGCCATAAGATGTACATGTCACGTTTTTATTCTCTTGTCGCGAGCCACTAGACCAAACACCCTTATTTAAACTTTTCGACATATTTTCTAAACAATAGAGCCCAAGACCTTTAAGGGATAATCTAGGCAGGTTTAAAAATATATTACAATACTTATAAACTCAGTTCATAAGCTTAAAAACCAAGATAAAATCTGTTTCTATATTCTGTTTTAGATCGATATGGGCTCCAGGGTACCAACTTTATTAATTTATCTCGACTATCAAATGTACACCTAAGAATCAAAACTCAGGGGCAAAAGGAAGACCTTCTAGCATAGATTAAGTAAGATCAATAACATTGTAAAAACATTGTACGGATTTGTCTAAAACTAAGCTCGTTTTGTCTCGAAATCTATACTAAACCAACTCTTATGATTATTTTTAAGAAAACTACAAGGGTAACTTTTGTAATTATTGAAAGATAGAGTTTTCTTGGGCCAAAAGTGTAATTTCTTCAAGGTCATTAAAATAAGGGCTGTTTTTGCCTACAACCTAAAGTTGTGGGTATAAAGTGTCATTTTAGAAACTACAAGGGTAAAAAGTGTAATATTTTCATATAAGTTTCGATAATATATTTTCGTTATATAATGATTCAGGAATATGTTTTTAACACATTAAACGGCTTGGATTATTTTTAAAACGTATATATTATAATTATACGTCGAGAACGAGTTTCTATAAAACTTATATAAATAGATAAATACCTAGGTAATATATCGTTAATGAACCAACGAACTTATGAATATGAAAATAAGAAAAATGGTAAAATCTTATTACCCAGTAACTTTTGAAGAGACTTCATGTTATCAAAACTAAATAAATAATCCTTAACAAAATCTTTACGCTAACAAATATTAAACTCATATATAAGTAAATACGAATATTGAAACTTGACATAATAACTCAGGTTACGTGTCGGAGACGTTTATCAACTTTATTTAAGTTGTTTTCCATTCAGATTGCTTTATTACCCAGGTGAGTTCATAGTCCCACTATTTTTATATGTTTTCCAAACTTGTGGGGAGATACATGCTACAAAACCGAACACAAGTATTTTCTGTATGCTATCCTGATTGATATTGCCTAAGTTAAACGTTTTTCCCATTAAAAGTCCCTCATATCATGAACCATTAATCACTTGCGAGTGAACGCGAATATTGTGAATAGATCTATTGGAGGTTGACAGCCCATTTGAGTTAGCCGGAATGGTAACCAAATGCACATTATTTGAGAACTACTAGGAAGTTGGCAAGCTCTTACTCGAGGGCATTCTTACTTACATCATCATTATGATGTCGGTAATTTATACTACCTCCGTCCCATAATTATTGTCCACTGTTGACTTTTGAAGTCTTTATTTTGTAACTTTGACCTTAAAATTTTTTATTTGTATTATTTAATACTTGATGAAAATCATCCCAATGAAAATATATTTAAAACTCAATTCATTTATATATTTCGCATCAAGTAATATATAACACAAAGAAAAATATTTACGGTCAAAGTTGAAAACTAAATACTACAAAAGTCAAATGTGGACAATAATTATAGGACGGAGGGAGTATCATTTTATGATATCACACACGTTAACGTTTGAGTTCATGAGGCTTAGAGCAATACACTGAAATATTACTGTTTTACTATTCTGTGACTTGTGTTCAATAATCGTTATACAAACGCTATGAATTCACTCAACCTTTGTGTTGACATTTTTAGCATGTTTATCTCAGGTCCATAATAAACAAGGATAGCATGGAGGAGCATGAATACGAAAAGAAGGCTAAAATTTTATTATTCTTTGAATAAATTATTTTGACAAACTGTAAACTACTGGGATCTTATTTTGTAAACTCTGATATTTGAATAATAAAATCATTAAAATGACTCAATCAGATATTGTTTTCTATTATTGTAACTGTTGTGCCGTCGAGTAACACCCAGCTTTAATTCCGCAAGACTCGACTCAATAAAACTCGACTTGATACACAAGGCTGTGAGCTCAAGCTTACTGCATCCCTTGTTTTCGCGACTCAATAACAAAGACAACAACAAAAAGAAAGAAAATGATACTAAACAATTATTTAGCTTCATATTTATTAGTTTTAATCTTTATTTAATCAAAAACTCTTGAAAATTCATGTACTTATCCCCCACCATCGCTAGAATGACAAAAAGAGTGGTGGGTTTTCCTACCTTCGATCGCCGATATCAACAAAACGAGAGAGATATGGTTTTGGTGATGAACTCAAGTTGTGGTGGTGTTAATCGTGGTGTTGGGAGGTGTTTCTTGGCGTGTGATGTACGTCAAAATGATGGGGAGATTGTAAGGAGTGTGGTGGTGGTGGCGGTGAGTTAAAGTGGTCGGCGGTGGTGTTTGTTTGGCTGGAAAAACGACTGGAGAAGAAGAAGAAAAAATAGGGTGCGGCTGGTTTGAGAGAGAAAGGGTGTCAAACCCTAAGTGAGGGTATAATGAGGTTTATATAGAAAAGTGTTTTGGACCTTGTGTGAACCCTTAGGGACTAAGATTGTAAATATATGCTAGGGTGGGAAGTGTAGTTTACCAAATCTTTTAGTATTTCGTTCTCGAGGCAAATTTAGGTGTCGGAATGACTTCCCTTGACATTTTTATTAATTCCATCAAAAAAATTTATTTCAGGGTACTCGCCGCTGCAACGCGCGAGTACCCTGCTAGTTGTTTTAAAAATACAAATCTTATTGTTTCGGAGGGGGCATCAATAACATTATATTATATCTATTAAAGACCCAAGCAAAAACTTTTTTCGGTTTCAAGTTTATGACAATTGCTAAAGTTGTGTATAGCATTAACAGGGTGGACTTCGGATCTATTAGAAAGAGAACAATTTTAAAAAGCATAAAAAGTAATCAGCAATCGACACGTGTCCCTAACATATTTTACTCAAAGTATCTGCATAGGGGTAAAATCGTACTTTTACTTATTTTTTTTACTTTTCCACCTCATTTTTCAAACGCACACATCTTTTAAACGACAAACTTTAAAAAAAAAACCGATTTCACCATAATTTTTAAAATTTAATCCTCTTTAATTTGGTATAAATCTTGTTAAATATTTCGAATTTTTTTTTACATATCAAATGGGTCTTGATTTTCTTGATTTTTTTGTCATTTTCGGCCCTATTTTTTACCCTCATAAATGTCGAATCGTTAAAAACTTAAAACATGAAAGTTTTTTTATTTTGATTCACTCTTTACACAGGTTTTTGAATCAATCAAATCCGATGTCATATGAGTAAGATATCACACGTGAAAGTTGACGTTTTACTCATATTTGTTGCACACAACGTGTTTGATGAAATGTCTAACTTAGAATTTTAGTGTTAAAGTTGCGTTAAATGCACTAATTTTTGTACCATAACGCATCACTAATCGTTTTATTAATTTAAGATTCAAAAAATGTAATGTGAAAATATCATATGATGAACCTATAATTATAGGTTCATCAGTTAGTCAATAACTGATGAACCTATAATTATAGGTTCATCAGTTAAGTTCATTAATTTTTTGGTTCATTAATTATAGGTTCATCAGTTATTGACTAATTATAGGTTCATCAGTTAGGTTCATTGATTTTTTGGTTCATTAATTATAGGTTCATCAGTTAGTTTATCAGTTATTGACTAACTGATGAACCAATAATTATAGGTTCATCAGTTAGGTTTGTTAGTGCAAATATTACGATATTTAATCTATACAGTCTCGTTTGTTTTGATTGATGACAAACGTATAACTTGATACATAAAGTAAAATGTACAAGTTACTTGTAACTGTTGATATAAATAATGCGTAAAAACGTTATTAATATTTCTCGATATCCCTATGTTTTGACGATCACAAAATGTAAAATCATTAAACATAAAATCATTGCGTAAATAAGTATTTAGTGACAAAATATCATTATATCCAACTAATTCACTTAAGGTATGAATAAACAATTGCCTAATACATTTTATGATCAAAGGAAGGTTTATTTACTAATTACAAATTATATAAAATGGTATAAACATTTTATATATTTAGAAAAACACTTTTGATAATTAGAGAAAAATGTTTATTTCATAATAAATAAATGAATTCAATTTTTTAACCAAATTCAGTTAAATTTTCATCAAATAAACTTTCCCCAGAAAAGACAAAACTTTCTGGCCGTTACAGGTGGGCGGCCCCCTTAATTATAAGGGGCGCCCCCCTTAATTTTAAAGGGGCCGGCCCACGCTCCTGTGTCAGAAAGTTTTGCCTATAAATACTGGTTCAAATCTGTAATTTTTCCTCACCTTTTGCACTAAAACTTTCTGTCCAAATTCTCTCAAATCATCTTCCTAAATCCTTTGATCATAAACATATTAGTTCTTGTTTCAAGTGATCCAATCCATCATCATTCAAAGTGCAAGAGAAGAATACTCCTCCAACATCTTGTTAAGAAGTATTGTAGATTTGTGAATATTGCTAGTTGTTGTGTATATTATTTGTAAAGGTGTGGAAGTTGTGTAATAGATAGATCTAGGTGTGTTAGTAGTTGTGAATAGAAGTAGTAGTGTTGTGAAGAAGAAGAAGTAGTGTTGTGAAGAAGAAGTAGAGAAGTTGTGAGAAGTTGTGTAGTAGTAGTGGTGTGTATAAGTTGTGAAGAAGGTGTGTAGTGACTAGTGGTGTGAGATTGGTTCTAGCTATTATTAGAACTCGACATTTAGCTTAGTGTCGTTAATTGGTGTAAGCAAAAGTTGTGTAAGGTTTTCTCCGCCATAAGGGAGCGTGTTGACATAGTGAAGAAAACTCTCGAGTTAGGTGCCCAGGAAGTGGAGTAGGGCGAAGAGGTGCTTCGTAGCCGAACCACTATAAATCCTTTGTCTTGTGGTGCGATCTTTCCATCTCTATATCTTTACTTATTTACTTACATTCTTGTTGTTTACTTTCGTAGATATTAGTATATATATGTGTTATATATTGATCTCACATAAAACTAGAATCGAAGATTTTGCAAACAAAGTTTTTATAAAATAAAATTAACGTAAAACTATTTAACCCCCCTTCTAGTTTTCCACAGTAACCATAGTTTGTCTCAACATACATTCAACACCTCTCAACGTCTCGAGTCCTCTTATGCTATAACACAAGTTCGTACATGTTTGTTATGTGGCATTTTGATCAAACCCCTTGACCAACCATTTAGAATGACTAAAATACTTTTAGAGTCTTTAAGTATTTTAGGTGTCAAAGTGCACTTTAGGTGAAAAATAGAATAAGTGCCACTTTAGGTGTTAAAGTACTATTAGTAAGTTTTACAAATGATAAAAATGTGATGACATTAGAAATCAAACATTTTTAGTAACTCATTAACTTACTAAAACAATATTACTTAGGCAATGTATACATTCTACAAGTTTACTTTCATATATATCTTAATCTAATAATAGAAATATATATATGACATCATGTGTAAGAGTTCTTACACATATGGAAAGATTTCCAAATCTAGAAGTTGACTTTCCATAAGATCTTGATGTGACTAGAAGATATTGATGTGACCTGAACATGGTTTTGGAACATGGTATATATCTTTACTAGTTTTAGGACATGGTTTACTCATGAACTTGATGAAAAACACACATTCTCTCTACACTTTGCATAGATCTTAGATCAATAGAAAACCATGTAGAAACCACAATTAATCACCCTAATTATCATGATCATAATGCTTCTAACATTCATATTTTTTGTAAGCATATCATACATCTTGATCCACCAAAGAAGCTTGGAGATCTTGGCATCATCATCCACCACAAGCATACATATATGAAGATCCATCACAACAAGATTAGAGAACTTGTGATCTTCATTCATTAAAGGCTTTCTATAAATGGAAGTTCTTTTAGATTAGTTATTCATATCCATTAGACATATATGTCTTGGATCATCATTGTACTCTTTATTATAGATTAGATGCTTTATGTGTTTGTGCCATAAAACACAAGGTTTCTATGTTGGGCCACAAAACATAGCGGGAGTTGTTGTACCCTTGTAAAAGAACTAGCGGGAGTGGTTGTACCCTTGGAAAAGAACTCGACATCTAGCTTAGTGTCGGAAATATTGTATAGGCAACGATAGGAGTGGTTGTACCTTGTAAAAGAACTCGGTATGTAGCTTTGTACCGGAAAAAGTGTAAGCGACGATTGTAAGGTTTTCTCCGCCAAGAAGGGAGCTTGTTGATCTAGTGAAGTAATTCTCGAGTTGGGTACTCGGGGAGTGGATTAGGGCGGAGAGGAGATCCGTGACCGAACCACTATAAATCCTCGTGTTCGGTTTGCACTTTCTTTACTTTTACACTTGCACAAAATTATTGTTTGTGTTGTGATTTGAAGTTTATGCTTGTGTGACAACTTATTATGCCATATGATTAATATTAGTCATAAGACTATAATTGGTATTATTCATATTACACCAAGCTTGAGTGATAATTTGTATTACGGATGTTTTTAGAAAAGAAATATAAACCGGACTAATAATGGCGAAACTTGACTCAATGGTTTATACTATATTTTATACAACAAGTTTAAAGATTTTTAAACGGAAACGTATTCACCCCCCCCCCTCTACGATTTCACAAGGTTCATTAATTTTAGGTTCATCAGTTTGTTTATCAGTTATTGACTAATTGATGAACTTATAATTATTTGTCATGTGTTATGTGATTAGGTTCATCAATTAGTCAAAAATGTTACCATAAAAACTGATGAACCAAAGTAACTGATGAACAAAATGTTTATCAGTTACTTTGTTTCATCAGTTACTTTGGTTCATCAATTTTTATTATAGGTTCATCAGTTAGTTTATTTGTGTTATCATAGGTTATAGGTTCATCAGTTAGTTTATGTTTTTTTTGTTGATGAATATCAGTTGTTTTGGTTAATCAGTTATTGTCCTATGTTATATTTTTGGTTCATCAGTTAATGCCATGTGTTATATTTTTGGTTCATCAATTTTTTTGGTTCATCAGTTAATGTCATGTGTTATGTTTTTTGGTTCATCAGTTTTAAACATTTTTTCTTATTATAACTATTACAAAAAACTTTACTTTTTGATTCTTACATTAATAAAATGATTAATAAATAATAATGTATTGAGAAACAAAAATTAGTGCATTTAGCTCAATTTTAACACAAAATATATAAGCTAGACATTTCATCAAACATCTTGTGTGCAACAAATATGAGTAAAACACCATCTTTAACGTGTGTTATCTTACTCATATGAGATCGGATTTGAGTGATTCAAAAACCTATGTAAAAAGTGAACAAAAATCTATAACTTTAATGTTTTAAGTTTTTCACGATTCGACATTTATAAGGGTAAAAAACAGGGCCGAAAATGCCAAAAATATCAAGAAAATCAATAACTATTTTATATGTAAAAAATAAAAGTTTGAAATATTTAACAAGATTTATACTAAATTAAAGAGGATTAAATTTTAAATATACCAAGATTTATACCAAAACTTTGGTGTTATCAATTTTCCGTGTGTGGCTTAATTTCCATTTATGGTAAGTTCATAATCCTCGGCTTGATCTATATACTAACATGTGTTAGAATAGGTGTTTTTGGTTTTTATCTATCACATCAAATTAGGTGCATATGTTCCAAGTATAATTAGGATATTTGAACGAGTTTCGAGAATCGATAAATGTCCTTTGTTAAGGAGTGTTTGGCACAAAGGTGCATTTGAACAATTTGATCGTTGAAACAATGCTATTTTATGTTTTTAAGATGTTGTAGGATGATACTATATCTTTGGATTATGTGTGTACTAACAATATTTGCAGGGGATAACTTTTTAGTACTTTGCCATTTTCCATTTTCGGCTAAAAATATGAAAGCTATGATCGCTCTTGTAAACTCTATCGGTAAGCATGTTTCTACCTTCAATTTTTGTATCTTCTACCTACAAATAATTGATTACTTAAGTTTTAAGAAAAATTTGGAAAATCGGAAAACGTCTCGCCCTCGAAAAAAGTACTCTGTCTCGATTCTGAGCCTCCACGGAAATGGCAGAACCCAATGTTTGGTTCCGTCCATTCAGAAACTTGGTTCCGCCAAGTTTTTCCAGCGGATACGGCGGAACCCAAAACTTGGTTCCGCCCGTGTTTTCGTTTGGTTCCTCCAGTCCTAAAGCAAATTTTCATCTTTGAATTTTTTGAATTTTTCTAGTAATCCTTAGGTTCCAAACTTGCTTCCTACATGCTAGTTAGTATTTATCAATAATTCTAGAGCTTTCTTAGCACACTTTAAACAATAGGATCATCATTCCTGCCAAAATTTCAAATTTGCCTAAACTAACCCAAGGAACCTTTCTGATACAAGGAAGGAACCCTTCCTTTGGTTCCTCCAAATCCATGGAACAACCTGACAACATGTATCCTTCATGATCACATAGCATTTACTTCTCCACTTAGTCTTTCACTTCACCCAACTCCATTGGATTGACTTCAAATTTTTTGAACTCTTCCAAATGATTAGGAACCTCCAAATGTGTGTGGAACAACATCTAATCCAAACACTACTTTTCATAACATGTACTTCCTATAAATTGACCAACATTCATACTTCCAATTCACACCATCACCATCACTTCTCTTATTCTTATAATTCTAGCTAACCAAAGTCTTGAAATGACTTAATCCAACACCTCATCCGAATCATCTAGACCTATTAGGAAAACTGCTAGGATTAGTGTAAAACCATGTTGCTTTAACAAAACCATTCAACTATGCTCATCATCATCAAGTGATTCATCACTCAACATTTCCTCACCCATCAAAGATACAAACGTCCTCAACCTTGCTAATCCAACACCATCTCCAAAATCTTGCAATGCCAACGCAATCACCACTCCTCCACCAAATCATTCACTTTAGTGAGAAAAATTTTCCTCGGTATTCATTAAGCATATTAGGATCATTTTTATAGGAAACCACTTCCCGCCAAAAACTCAATTTAAACAATACTCACCCAAGGAACCCTTATGCATAAAGGAAGGAACCCTTTATTTGGTTCATTGCCATCCGTGGGTCCCTAACCACAAATGTTTTGTAGTCATTACCCACGGTTACTACATTCTTCCATCCTTAACTCATCCTTCATCCATTAGCTTCACTTATTTTGTGACTTGACAACTTCCTAACTAATCCGTACTTGTTACTTACATAGATTACATATAATATCAAAATCACAAGTCTAACTTGTGACTATAGATATTGTCTTGTATCTATATATGTTACCTCTCTTGGTTAACATGAAAGTAATGTGTCATCCTTCAAGATGATAAGGATTTACATCAAGTCATAACTTACACTTAAGTTATAGATGTATTATCAAGTCTTGCTATCCTTTAGTACTATCTAATCTCAACAAAGTAGGATTGACAACTTAAGTATTTTGTCCGAAATATTCAAGTAAATATGACTATGATTGTAGTCATTAAAAGTCACATCCGAAAGAATCTACACCCAAGTATTTTAACAACATATGTTAAAACACTTATCCTAACACTCTCTCAATCAATAGGGATAAAACAAATGACAATAGGTCTTCATCATTGAACATTGAGTACTTAATTTCACTTGTTCGTTCACCATCATCTCATTCACTTCTATGATATATCTCAGCCCCTAAGCTTCACAAACATAACCAAAACCTCAAGAACTTCACTCACGAGTTATGGACCACAAGGCTTAGTATCCATCCGTTTTACTTTCAACATCTATGAAACTTAAGTTCTTCCATAGCACAACAAACCTCTACATTACCACATCTTTATTAAGACACATTAGAAGACCTACCACCTAGATCAACCAATCCACCATTGTTACCATCGTTTGAATTTATTGAGTGCATTGCTCAAAAAGCCCTTTGTCCAAACACTCAACCATACCTTACCAACTATAGGATTAGAAACTTTACCATCAAATGAGCATGAAGCTCACACAATTACACTAGGTTTAAGTAGTACCACTTTCATAAGTTATCAAAGTATTGGTAATACTTTTAACTTTTGCATATTTTTAATTAAACTTCAAATTAACATTTTAACAACATATGTTAAAATGCAATCTCAAAGCCATCCTCATGTACCCCGAGCAACAATGACTCTTGAGGAGTATACATAAGAAACTCTAGTTAGTTCCTCTTGTCATCATCTAGTATAATCTTGAGACTAAGTATATTTAGATAGCACTATCCGATTCAAACACTTTGGCTTCATATCTACATTTAGGAAAACATGATGTTTTGGAAGACATTATGCCTAAGAAATCATGCATTAAGTTTTCATCCTGTTAAAAGGATATTGTATATCCTATGCATCATTCTCTCCTTGAAACATGAACTGATGTGTTACATGAGATTTCATTACACCTCATCAGGTTAATGATCTTAAATAAACATCTGCAAGTTCTATGAACTAGAGCTTCCCCATCATCTTTTCATTTTTATCTTCATAAGCATGATGACTTTATTCCCCGTAATAATTCTACTTATTAAAAGACACTATATGTGTCTATTTCCTTTCAAGCGTACATCATAACCAAACCTTGTTCAAACCCTATCTCTAGAGCATACACAAGATCTATTGAAGTTGGTAACTTCACTTAGATTCCTGTTTCGAAGAGCTTTCTTGAGAACGTTCTTATCATATTTCATTATCAACACAAACTTATCTCTTGGTCTTGGATGACCAAATCACTTGCGTAACACATGCTTAGAGATTGATGAGTTCACAAAAAATCATCATTTCGGTCAAATCTGAACAACAAAAACATTTAAAAACACTCAGAAACACCACAAAATACTACAAATATCCTTAGAAGGTGTTTTTATATGTTTCAGACATAAAAGAACTGAAAATAGGGGAAAACGGGCAAAGTTTACCAAATTGTCAAAATCAGTCCCTGAACTTTCAAGAATTGTCAAAAATGGTCCCTGGGAGAATTATTTTAAAGAAAAGTCAACAACAGTCCCCAGGAATCAAGGAATAACAATTTTTACCCTTGAAAGTTCAAAATATCAAAATTGGCAAAACAGGTCCCTGCAGTTTCAATATTGACAGAAAATACCCCCAGTGTTTAAAAATGGAATTTTATCATCAAAGGGTCCTTGGTAATTCACAAGTTATCAAGTTTGACCCCTAGATGATAAATTCAAGAAATTTACAAAACAAGTCCCTGCACTTTCAAAGTTGGCAGAAAAGACCCTTAGTGTTTAAAAAATGGAATTTATCATCAAAGGGTCCTTGGTAATTCACAAGTTGCCAAGTTTGACCCCTAGATGATAAATTCAAAGAATTTACAAAAAAAGGTCCCTATACTTTGAAAATTGGCAAAATTGGTCCCCGGTTATTTTTAATTTGGAAAAATATAAAAAAGGTCCTTATAATATTTACACATGGCAAGAAAGGTCCTTTTTAATAAATTTTGGAAAAGTTACAAGTTTAGTCCTTGGAAATTCAGAAGTTACAACAAAGGTCCTTGGGCTTCTAAACCTTAAAAACCAAACAGATCAAATACTTAATCCATATTCCAAATACATACACAAGCCTGGTCCATATTAATTCCAAAGCCCAAACACAAAAAGCCCATTTCCCTTTCAAATAATAAACCTGGGTTTGACCTGCGTTGACCCGTCTTCTACCTCAACCTCCTCTCCACCTGTCTCCACCATCCACCATACCATCCACCATGCTCCCCCACCACTTTCCTTTACCTTTCCACCTCATTCCCTACATGTCACCTTCTCAAACAAACCCACTCCCTGGTTTTGCACCAGGGGAGGACACCTATCATACCTACAACCTGTAACCACCCTATACCCTACCATACCTTACACCACCACCCTTAGTACCATCCCTACACTCCATTCTGTTCCCTTACACCTCCAAAGTGCATTAAATGCTTAGAAAAAGGCTGCAAGTTACCTATTGATATTTTGGCGCCAAAATACCTTTTAAACAGGTGTGATGAAATTGGACACATGTCAAGGCTGCATCATGGTGGGATTTGCTTCTAATGACACCTGGATCATGAGAAGGCTATAAAAAGAGGAAGAAGAAGAAGAAGGATTAGATAGTTAGTTTTTAGTTTAGTTTCATTGTATATCGTTTAAATTGTAATTTAGAAATTCAGTTCAATTTTAAGTTTCCAAGTATTGTACTAATGTTCTTAAGTTATAATAAATCTAATTTCAAGCTTTAATTTAAGTTTCTTTATCAGTTATAGTTTATGCAATTTACAATTTTCAAATTTTCATATGAACTCAAGTAGTTGTTATACATTGTTGTTTTAAGGTTTATAATCTCATATAAATCCTTATACCAACTTGTTTAAGCTATTAGATTAGTTAAAATCAATAATCTTACTAAAATAGAAAAATATAAAAAAAATCAAGAAAAAAATAGCTATAAAATAAAAAAAATTGTAGGTTGAAGTTCATCAAGATGGAGCAGGGTTGATTGAGGATTGCCCTTGGTTTAGTTGCTTCTTGGGAAGCTTATAAGAGTGTTACTAATCCTTGGTTCTTGGTTTGTAGCTGGATTGCATATTGTGAGTTTCATTCTTATTTTCAGCTTTTTACTACTTAACTGCTTAATACTGCTTATTTGTGGTTGCTTTATGCTTATTTGGTGTTTGTAAGTTAAGTTATTACTTTAAGTTATATGCTTATTTGTTAAATTTTATAATTACTTGATATTTCATTTTCACAGTAAAAAAATAGCATCATAGTGATTTAGTAGTATTAGTTGTTAGTATTGTTGTTTCTGTGTTCCTATAAGCTTTTTACATCATAATAAGTCTTTACAAATAAGTGTCATGGTTTAAATTAGTGTTTAGCTTTAAAATTCTCACTTTCACAGTCTTAAAGGGTTGTTTGGTTCTTGCATGTTCTATGTGTTCTTGTTGTTAAATTGTTGGTAAATTAGCATATTTAGTCTGCTTTAGGTGTATTAAGGTCAGTATAACCATAATATGGAAGTGTCTTTTGTACAAAAGTCAATTTGCATCTCATAATTCCATAACAGTTTAACTGTTAGGCTTTCAAGTAGCATAATCATCTTAATCAGTTCATAAGTCATCATGGTATCTTAATTTAGACTTATATAAGTTTATTACTTCATAATTTGTCATTAGGATTCAGTAGAAATTCACCAAAGTCAAAATAAGAGTTTATCATAAAAAGTCAAAATCCAGTTTAAATAATTTTTGAATAAATTTTAGAATTTCTTGTAGGCTTTATTATTAGAGTTCTTGATTCATGCTTTTAGGGTTTTAATATTTAGTTGCTCATCTTATTCAGTATATTTTTTCTCATTTTTATATCTATAGCTTAATGACTTATTTGATAGCTTTTTGTTGCTACTTTTCCACAAACTTGCCCTGTGCACAGTTGTGAGTCCCATTTTCATAAGCTCACACAAAGCTTATTAGTGGGCCCCACTCTGTGTACTTTGGCTTTTTGGAAAGCTTATCAAGTAGTCTTCAAATTCCAGTGCTTATTTCATAATTTCTAGCTTAATTACTAGGGCTGCTCATAGCTTTTTGTTTGGTCCATTTCCTTAAGTACACTGATCACTCAGTGGTTAAGAGCTTTTTCACAAGCTTGTCCAAAGCTCCTTAGTGGACCCCACCCCTAGATATTTAGTTTTTTAGGTAGCTAAATAATAGGGCTTATTGGATTTAGGTTTGTTTTGGATCTCAGCTTATTTGCTCATAGCTTATTTAAGCCTTTAAGTTTGCCTAATCACCACATGCATACTGTGTCACTCAGTATTTACCACCCAACTTCATAGGCACCCCTAGTGCTTATCTGTGGGATCTAGCTTGTGATTTTTGGCTTATTTAGAAGCTTACCAGGTTGGCTTATTGGATCCAAGCTCCATTTGGACTTCCAATCAAGCCTGTGGGGTCCACATAGGGCTGCACATTGGCCTTTTGGCCTGTTTGGCTAGGCACTGCATTAGGATTGCTTATTTACTTTTCCTGGCTTATTCCTTTAGCTTATTTAGTTGATTTAGGTTACTTTAGGTATAAATCAGTAGCTTGTAGCTTATTTAACCAATTATAGCTTGTTTGTAGCTTTTTACTTTTTAAAAATCCTATTTTGGCTTAATAAGCCATCTGTTGAGCTAATAAGCTCTTACAGAGCTTATCTGTGAGTTATAAAAAAGTTGTGTTTTTAAAAGTTGTGTATTTTTAGTGTTTAAACAGTTTTGTAAAAAGAAAATCAAAAAAATATAATAAATAGCAAAAGTGCAAAAAGTGGGGTTCGAACCTGGGACCTCAAGGATAGTATAACATGCATATCACAACACCCCCTTCCATTTGCTCTGGGGCACCAGTTCCGTCATAGTATACATACTTAATATACTTATAGTAATTCTAGCCTATTTAGCTTATTTAAGCTGTTTAGCTTATTACAGCTTATTTGAATAAGCTGTTGCACTCAGCTTATTTTTCCTAGCCTCTTTATCACTTAATATACTTTCTATAATTTTTTCATATTTTCTACTGTTCATTACATATTTATTATAATTTAAATTAGTTAAAATATTTAATAATTAGTTTTTAATTAATAATAATTATATAAAAAGTATAAAAAATATATTTTCAGTTTCAAAAATAGTTTTAAGTTATTTTAAAATTTTTAAGATTTAACTTTTAATTTTCTTACTTAAAGTAATATTTTATTATATTTTAAATAGAATTAAATAATTAATAAATAATAATTAGATAAATATTGTAAAAAATATTTTTATAACTTTTTAGGATTCCTGTAATGGTTAATTAGATTTATAAATTTTTATTAAATTTTCTAAGTCATTTTTAGTATAATTAATAATTTAAAATAGTTTAAATAGTTTATGTTAGGAATACAAATATTCCTATAAAAGACTCGGTCACCTAAATATTGTAATAGCATTTAAGTTAGCTCGTAGTTAGTTAGTTTATTATTAGTTAGTATTAGTTTAAGTAACACCGTGGAAGAAGGACGGGTCTTTACCCACTGTATACCTGATCCACAGCCCGGGAGTGGGCGTTTATGTTGTAAGTATAAATACCCCTCTCCACATGTGGAGAGGGTTGGAACTTTCACTTCATTCAATCTAATCTTTCTTTCTTTCTCTCACTAGAAAGTCTCCCAACTTTTCTCTCTACTTCATCTCTCTAAACTTCATCTACTAATTCGATCCATAAATCACAAGAACCATACGTGTTTAAGATTATGAGTATCCTACAATTGGTATCAAGAGCCATGGTTTCATCCTAGGATTGTTGGTGCTCGAATTTGTGGAGTGGTTTTGTGTTTGTATTTGGTTCGAATAGTACATGTACTATTTCTCTAGTTTGATCTCATTTTGTGACTTGTTTAGTGTTATTGATGTACTTTCATGTTCCATGATGTTCTAGGGTAGTAGTCTTTCAATTTGTTAAGTTGTATCATTCACGGAATTGATTCTTGGAGCAATTTGTAGCTTGTTTCTATCTAGCGAGTTGTCCCTCGGAGTAGGTTTCTTCCTAGCGAGTTGATGTTTTCTTCCTAGCGAGTTGATAATCTTTGGTAGCGAGTTGGTGATTTTCTGACTAGCGAGTTGCCCTTTACTATATTGGGAAAAACGGACAAATCGCTAAGACAGTGACACTTTTGTCTCATTATCCAGCGAGTTGTCAGTGTTCGTCCTCTAGTGGAAGTAGCGAGTTGATCAAAACTAGCGAGTTGCTCAAACTAGCGAGTTGCTCTTTTAAGATTCTAGCGAGTTGATCAATAGCGAGTTGTTGTTAGCGAGTTGCTCATTTAAGATTCCAGCAAGTTGATCAATTGACATTTTAGAGAGTTGTGAGTTCAGCGATTTGCCAACCTAGCGAGTTGATTAATATAGCGAGTTGCAGTTTTAGCGAGTAAGTGAATTCAGCGAGTTGGTCAGTTAGCGAGTTGGTGATTCTAGCGAGTTGGTGATTCAGCGAGTTGGTGATTCAAGCGAGTTGGTGATTCAGCGAGTTGGTACTTCAGCGAGTTGATGATTCAGCGAGTTGGTCAGTTAGCGAGTTGGTCATCTTGTGATTTCCTAAAGTTGCAGTTTGACCAAAGTTGACTTTTTATGTCGAAACTTCAAACGGTCATAACTTTTGAACTGTAACTCCGTTTTCAGCGAATTAGCTGTCAAAACGTCCGGAACAGGCTGAATATTGTGAGGTTTCACCACGAAGTTGTGAAACGAATTTTTCGAGGCCCAAATCACCTTCGGAGTGAAGTTATTGAGGATTTAAGTTTTTAGACCAAATTTTCAGCAAATTTTCGAGGCCCAACTTGCATTAACCAAACCAAATCACAACTAAACAACATATCTTTGTCCATCAAACGATCATCACACAATCTCTAATCGTTGTGCCAATCCAACAGTCATCATAACACATATCAAGCATCATTGTTTCTCGGTTTTAATCGTAGACTTATAAAATCCCGTGCACAATCACATCATGTCTACTACTTCAGACTCTGTCAGATTTGAGAGTGTACTTCACCAGCCACTTAAATTGCTCGAGAATGCAAATGATTGTTGCATAGAATGTTTTCAACAACTTCATTCACACCTATCGGTACTTTTAGAGGGAACTGGATTCAAGATGGGATTCAATCGTGCATTTGCAACACTCTTTGGTCAAGATGTTCAGACTTTCACAGGCACAATGATTCTTAACTTAGATCAACTACAACAACAACTTGACCAAGGAGAATCTTCCAAAAATGGATCCATGGCTGCTTTCAGTGTGATCAACAAACAACTCCGAGTGTTCATCGACTCGAAATTCACACTGGAATATGACCATTATAGTCAGATGACGAAAAAGTGTTTTGCTGATCACACGGGAATTGAGGTTGATACGTTCAGAGACACACTCATCCAACTCATGGATAAAGTGAAAAGATTCATTGAAGAAAAAGCACAGCATTTACCTGCATATGATGACAAGGTGAAGGCATTTAAGTTAGCTCGTAGTTAGTTAGTTTATTATTAGTTAGTATTAGTTTAAGTAACACCGTGGAAGAAGGACGGGTCTTTACCCACTGTATACCTGATCCACAGCCCGGGAGTGGGCGTTTATGTTGTAAGTATAAATACCCCTCTCCACATGTGGAGAGGGTTGGAACTTTCACTTCATTCAATCTAATCTTTCTTTCTTTCTCTCACTAGAGAGTCTCCCAACTTTTCTCTCTACTTCATCTCTCTAAACTTCATCTACTAATTCGATCCATAAATCACAAGAACCATACGTGTTTAAAATTATGAGTATTCTACAGTTTAAGTAAAATTATTAGTTTTTAATTAATAGAAAATCCACAAAAAGACAAAAATACATATTTTTAATTTTTAATCTTATTTTAAGTCATTTTAGATTTTTAGAAATTAATTTTGCAATTTTCTAGTTTAAATTTGTATTATTAAGTTTTTAAGTTAATTAGTTTTAATTAAATAGTTAAATAGTTTTTTTTATTTAAATAATTAATATTAAATAGTAAAATAATCTAAAAAATAATTTTCTTTTTAAATTAAATTTTCTTTTAAGTTTAAGTTTGTAGAATTTTCATTTTTACCCCCTGTAGTTTAATTTTAATTAGAACTCACCTTTTTCCCTGTACGTAGACGTAAGTTTTAATTTGTAAACGTTTTTAGTTCACGTACTTGTTTACATATATTGTTTAACTGTTTCATTGTGTAAATCAGTAGTATAAATCAATCTCACCTTTTCCCGTTCATAATCACCCGATCCCAAATTTCGTTTTATTACAGATTTCACATCTCGTTGGGATAAACGACCCGAGGATACATTGTACTCCACGGAGCATTAGTCTAAGCTATTTTTGACTTATTGACCTAGGTCAATATTATCTGACTGTTTAGGATTGATCAAATTTTGGCGCCATTGCCGGGGAGGTGTGCTGCGTACAACGAATTTGGAAGCATACGTGGTTCTGAATACACACTCACTGTACAAATACCATCACTTTGTAAATTTTTGTGAAAATCAAAATCATAACTGAAAAGTTCATTAACACTTTTCTTGAAGTGTTAAAAACACCAAAAAAATTAAATAAACAACCAAATTAATCGTGAAGCTAAATTACTTCGTTTTCTTTAAAATCACAACCTATACAAGTGGTTTAAGGTAAGTTCTGACATTAAATTGCGAAGTGAAGAGAGATCCATTCTTCTCTCCCGCCACCCTGCGAGTGATTTTAAAGGAACGATTTCGGTTAACGAATCGATTCCAAAAATATTTTCCAAGTTTTTCACCCATACACCAAAACCCAAAAACATTTGGTTTATTGTGAATAAATTACAAATAAATACCTTCAAAATAAGTTCCCAAACATAAGATAAAAACTTGCCATTGTATCCCTGTGAGTGGTATATCTTTTATAAAGAAGCCATTCACCTGTGATTATTGGGTTAAGTTTACTGTGGTTTTGCCTCGATCTTGTTTTGAAAAATTGTTTTTAGTACATGCACACACGTTCTTCTAGGTCTACAAGTCCTCATCGCGAGCTTTTCAGCATTCCTCGAAAACGTACACAATCTGCCCCGAAAATTGAAACTGAAATTCAGCTTGAACCTGAACCTTCAGTCATTATGGCAGAAGATCGCCCGATGTCCGAGCTTCTCCAGGCACCCATCGAGGGTTATGGAGATGCTATTGTTGTACCCGCCATAGTATCTGACAATTTTGAATTGAAAACTTGATTACTTAATCTGGTAACTTCTAGTCAGTTCTACGGTTTTGAAAGAGACGATCCTCATTCGCATATACGATGGTTTAACAAGATTACATCTACCATCGAATATAAGAATGTCCCGCAGGAGGCTATTAAACTACTTCTTTTTCCATTTTCCCTCGAGGGGGCAGCCAGAGTCTGGCTGGAAAAACAACCCCCTCGTTCCATAGAAACATGGGAAGATGTAGTTAAGAAATTTGTGAATGAATTCTATCCCCCATCCAAAACTGCCTATCTTAGAAATGAAATCACCAAGTTTTCACAAAGACCTGGTGAATCATTCAGTGAAGCATGGGATAGATTCAAAGAGTTGCTTCGCAAATGTCCTCACCACGGATTTTCTGAGTTAATGCAACTCGACACGTTTTATAACGGAGTGAGCCAAGCAGACCAAGACTCTCTCAATGCCTCAGCTGGAGGAAATTTTTTGAGTCGTACTGTCAAGGAAGCTTTAGCTATAATTGAAAATAAGTCCAAGGTTCGAACCATACGAAACAAACAGGTCGATCCTTCTTCTTCTACCGTGAATCAGTCTAGCACCGATGCTAAGATTGATAAACTCACGGATGCTATACAAGCTTTGGTTCACTCCAACCAAAAGAAAGTCTCCTTCCCACAGAATCCTTCACATGCTGAAGTGAAGAAAGTGGATGTCTGTGTTACTTGCGGTGGTCCTCACGCATATTATAATTGTACTGCCACCGACAGTAACACGTTTGAATCAAATGCGATTGCCGGTAGTTCTAATCAAGGGGCAATCAATATCGTCCTCATGCTGAACCACCATGGCGTCCGAACATTTACCCTGTACCACCTGGTTTTAACTAGAACATACAAAACCGTCCCCAGAACCAGAATAGAAGTAACCAAGGTTTTTCTAACCAAGGTAACTTTAATCAAGGTCATCCCCAAAATTTTCAAAATCAGGGGAATAGAAATCAAGGACAGGGTAACTTTAATCCTGGCTATTTTCATGGAAACCCTAATCAGGGACAATTCCAAAATCAAGGGTTTCACCAGAACACTCGAGGGCAAACCCCTCCTATTCAAACACAAGCTGTTGTTCCAAACCCTACTTCTTCGGATGAATTGTTAAAACAATTCATGAAAACCCAGGAAGAAACCAACCGGTTGTTGATCAGCCAGATTTCTGACATCAAGAAATCTTTAAATGAACGACCCTCGGGCTCAGGTAAATTACCTAGCACCACGATCGCGAATCCGAGGGGCGATTCAAAAGCGATCACAACCAGGAGTGGAGCTTCATACAAAGGACCCAAAACTCCATCTACCTCTTTCTCTTCTCCTGAGGTATTGGAAAAAGAAGCTGAGGTTACAACGGACACGATACTTCCTATTGATAAAGGAAGTACCAACGACGTCCCACCTCCAGTTATTCAGGTCCCCACTACTAAAGACAAAGTAGTGCCTGAAACTCCACAGATTCCCGTAGAAAATCCAAAAACCACCCCTAAATCTTCAATCCCATACCCATCATGATTAAGTGATCAAAAGCTTCGCGAGAAAGCTAGTCATCAAATGGACAAATTCTTCCAAATATTCCAAGAATTACATTTTGACATTAGCTTCGCGGACGCTATCATTTTGATGCCCAAGCTTGCATCAACGATTAAAAATTTGTTGAGTAATAAGGAAAAGCTGTTTGAAATGGCTAAAACTCCGTTAAATGAAAACTGCTCTGCAGTTCTTTTAAAGAAGCTTCCTGAGAAGCTCGGAGATCCTGGAAAATTTCTAATACCTTGTGTATTTTCAGGAATGGTTGATTGCTATGCCTTGGCCGATCTTGGTGCCAACATCAACCTTATGCCACATTCAGTATGGAAGAAACTATCTCTTCCAGGACTTACACCTACTTGCATGACTTTAGAGCTTGCAGACAGATCAATATCACGTCCTCTTGGCATTGCTAAGGATGTATTTGTGAAAGTAGGGAAGTTTCATTTTCCAGCCGACTTTGTCGTTGATGAATTTGATGCAGATCAAAGGGTTCCTCTAATTGTTGGAAGAGGATTCCTTAAAACGGGCCGTGCTCTCATAGATGTCTTTGAACATGAGATCACATTGCGTGTGGGTACAGAGGCAATCACTTTTAACCTTGATCAGACTTCGAGGTACTCTTCAAACTACGACTCTAATTCGGTTAACCGAATAGACGTCATTGATATTGCTTGTGAGGAGTACTCTTAGGAATTTCTTGGTTATTCAGATGATTATCTGAGTGGTAATACCACTCCATCTTCTACTCCTATAATTCATAATTCTAATCCTTCCCTCACTCCGTTTGAGGGAAGTGACTTCGTCCTCTAGGAAATAGAGGCCTTTCTAAAAAATGATTCAATTCCATCTGAAATTGATCATCAAGAGATTGACCCGGAGGGGGATATCATGCTACTTGAGCAGTTATTAAACAAAGATCCCTCCCATCCTCATATTCTACCACTAGAACTTCATAATGAGGAAATCAAACATGTTGAAGAAACTGATGATTTCCCTGAAGTTGAGCTCAAGGAACTACCACCTCATCTGGAATACGCATATTTGGAGGGTAACGACAAATTACCCGTCATTATAGCAAAAGATTTAAATGATGAGGAGAGAACTGCTCTCATAAAGGTCTTAAAATCACACAAGCAAGCAATTCCTTGGAAATTATCTGATATTAAGGGTATAAACCCTGAATTTTGTACTCACAAAATTCTTATGGAAGATGATTTTAAGCCTGCGGTTCAACATCAGAGATGAGTTAATCCTAAAATACATGATGTAATCAAACAAGAAGTTCTTAAACTTCTTGATGCTGGATTAATATACCCAATCTCTGACAGTCCTTGGGTTAGTCCCATCCACTGCGTCCCAAAGAAGAGTGGCATAACAGTTGTCACCAATGAGGAAAACGAGTTGATTCCAACTCGTTTGGTTACTGGGTGGCGTGTGTACATCGACTATAGGAAACTTAACGATGCCACCCGAAAAGACCACTTTCCTCTACCCTTTATGGACCAGATGCTCGAGAGGTTGGCACGAAATGAGTACTATTGTTTCCTGGACGGTTTCTCGGGATACTTTCAAATCCCCATTGATCCACAGGATCAAGAAAAAACTACCTTCACATGCCCATATGGAACATTTGCCTACCGTCGTATACCATTTGGCTTATGCAACGCACCTGGCACGTTCCAAAGGTGCATGATGGCTATATTTTCCGATACCATCGGGAAAACTATGGAGGTATTTATGGATGACTTTTCAGTCATTGGGGATTCTTTTCAGGCTTGTCTCACCAATCTGGAAATCATGCTTAAACGCTGTGAAGACACAAACTTGTGTCTAAATTGGGAGAAGAGCCATTTTATGGTCAAGGAGGGCATTGTCCTCGGCCATAAGATATCTAAGAATGGGATAGAGGTAGAGAGAGCAAAAGTGGATGTAATTGCTAAACTACCTCCTCCCACTACCGTCAAAGGTGTGAGAAGTTTCCTGGGTCATGCTGGATTTTACCGGAGATTTATACAAGATTTTTCAAAAATCTCCAGGCCTATGACCCATCTCTTAGAAAAGGATGCTCCTTTTATTTTTTCACCTGACTGCTTAGAAGCGTTTCAAATCTTGAAACAAAAGCTTACTGAAGCACCCATTCTTGTTGCCCCCGACTGGGACTTACCATTCGAATTAATGTGCGATGCAAGTGATTTTGCAATTGGTGCAGTCTTGGGGCAACGTTTAAGTAAACATTTTCAGCCGATACACTACGCAAGTAAGACCATGACAGAAGCTCAAACACGCTATACCACTACAGAAAAAGAACTATTAGCTGTGGTATACGCCTTTGAGAAATTTAGGCCTTGCTTGATCCTAACAAAATGCGTGGTATATACGGACCACTCGGCCTTGAAATACCTGTTTGCTAAACAGGACGCTAAGCCAAGGTTGCTCCGTTGGGTTCTACTCCTTCAAGAGTTTGACATTATCATACGTGATAAGAAAGGAGCAGAAAACCTTGCAGCTGATCACTTATCCCGTCTAGAGAATCCTCATCAGGATGATCTCGAGAGAAAGGAAATTAATGAAACCTTTCCTCTGGAGACACTAAATTTAATCTCTAGTCGGGATGATACCTCTACCCCATGGTTTGCAGATTTTGCAAATTACCATGCGGGTAATTTTGTAGTGTAAGGGATGACGTCCCAGCAGAAGAAAAAATTCTTCAAAGACGTCAAACACTATTTCTGGGACAACCCCTACCTCTTTAAGATATGCGCGGATCAAGTCATCCGGCGGTGTGTCCATGGTACTAAAGCCATGGAAATCCTCAAAGCTTGTCATGATGGACCCATTGGGGGACATCACAGCTCAAATTACACTGCCAAGAAGGTGTTTGATTCTGGCTTTTACTGGCCCACCATCTATAAAGATGCCCAAGATCTTGTCAAAACCTGTGATGCTTGTCAACATCACGGAAATGTTTCTAAGAAGGATGAAATGCCTCAAAACATCATCCAAGTCTGTGAAATATTTGATATCTGGGGTATTGATTTCATGGGCCCGTTTCCATCTTCAAGAGGTAACAAATATATACTCGTGGCTGTTGACTATCTATCTAAATGGGTTGAAGCGAAATCTTTACCCACTAATGATGCCCGAGTTGTTGTAAAATTTCTGAAGTCTCTCTTTGCTCGATTCGGGACTCCTCGTGCCATTATCAGTGATCGTGGTACACACTTTTGCAATGATCAATTTGTAAGAGTGATGCTGAAATACGGTGTAACTCACCGTCTTTCTACTGCATATCACCCCCAAACTAGTGGGCAGGTGGAGGTCTCAAATCGAGGCATAAAGAGAATTCTGGAGAGCACGGTAGGTGAAAACCGTGCCTCTTGGTCGGACAAACTGGACGACGCACTTTGGGCTTTTCGTACAGCTTATAAAACACCCATTGGGTGTACTCCATACAAGTTGGTGTACGGAAAGACATGTCATCTTCCGATCAAATTAGAGCACAAAGCCTACTCGGCTTTGAAACATGCAAACTTTGACATCCAGACAGCGGGTGATCACCGAAAGGTTCAGCTAAACGAGCTAAATGAACTACGTGATCAAGCTTACGAAAATTCTTTAATCTATAAAGAAAAGACTAAGAAGATACATGACTCTAAAATAAAGAACCGCGTTTTCAACGTTGGTGATAGAGTTCTTCTTTTCAATTCTAGATTAAAAAATTTCTCGGGTAAACTAAAAACCCGCTGGTCTGGACCATTTACTGTAGCAAAAGTATACCCATACGGAACTGTTGAGTTATTGCAACCCGACGGTCCCAATTTTAAAGTAAATGGACATCGTTTGAAACACTACTTTGGAGGGGACATACCACAAGTGGTTGTCCCAGATCTCCAAACTTTCCCCACGGACTAATGAATACGGGGTCGAGTCAAGCTAGTGACTCGGTAAACAAAAACATTAGCATCACATGGGTTTTCACCCATGTCTCTGTCTTCTTTCTCTGTTCTACCACCCAAGTGTAGGGGAGTTGCCCCTACTGTAAATAAAGTAAATAAAATAAAAATGAAAAATAAAAAAATAAAATAAATGTTGTTCCCACATTTAGCTAATAATGTTGCCTTTTTACGTTCAAAGAGTCGGCATAATAGCCGGGACTTTGAATATTGAGGACAATATTCATTTCTAAGTGTAGGGGGAAATTCTAGCGAATTTGATCACATTATACTTCTAGTACCCCAGTTTTTGCCAAAAATTTTAAAATTTTTTTCAAATTTTTCACTTAATGGAAGTACTTGGCATTAACACAACAAATGGTTATCAGTCCACCATGTCTAATCCACATAAGGACTGGCTAATCCAGGAGCAAATGGCTCTTGGTAAAGATATCTCAAATCCGTTATGGCTGACAATTTGCCAAAAATTGTATGGTATTCAACTCACCATATCCTTAAAAATGAAGAGTTGACTAGCCCGCAAGGTTATGGCTTGTGGTAAAGGCTGTGGAAAACCATAATTGGTAATCAACTCACCAAGATGATGACTGAATTCCATCAAGAGTTGGCTAGTCCAGAAGCAAACGACTTTTGGTAAAGACAAATCAAATCCGTTGACAGTTGATGATTTGCTTAAAATCATATGGTTATCAGTTTACCATAGTTCTTACTTGAACTGAAACATTTGGCTACTCCAGAAGTAATGGCTTTTGGTAAAGAGACATTAAAACCATTAAATTTTGAAAAATGGGTTATTAGTGGATGCTAGATTGCTAGGGACTAGCAATAGTTAAGTGTAGGGGATTGATAAGTTCATAAAAACTCATCATTTCGGTCAAATCTGAACAACAAAAACATTTAAAAACACTCATAAACACCACAAAATACTACAAATATCCTTAGAAGGTGTTTTTATATGTTTCAGACATAAAAGAACTGAAAACAGGGGAAAACGGGCAAAGTTTACCAAATTGTCAAAATCAGTCCCTGAACTTTCAAGAATTGTCAAAAATGGTCCCTGGGAGAATTATTTTAAAGAAAAGTCAACAACAGTCCCCAAGAATCAAGGAATAACAATTTTTACCCTTGAAAGTTCAAAATATCAAAATTGGCAAAACAGGTCCCTGCAGTTTCAATATTGACAGAAAATACCCCCAGTGTTTAAAAATGGAATTTTATCATCAAAGGGTCCTTGGTAATTCACAAGTTATCAAGTTTGACCCCTAGATGATAAATTCAAGAAATTTACAAAACAAGTCCCTGCACTTTCAAAGTTGGCAGAAAAGACCCTTAGTGTTTAAAAAATGGAATTTATCATCAAAGGGTCCTTGGTAATTCACAAGTTGCCAAGTTTGACCCCTAGATGATAAATTCAAAGAATTTACAAAAAAAGGCACCTATACTTTGAAAATTGGCAAAATTGGTCCCCGGTTATTTTTAATTTGGAAAAATATAAAAAAGGTCCTTATAATATTTACACATGGCAAGAAAGGTCCTTTTTAATAAATTTTGGAAAAGTTACAAGTTTGGTCCTTGGAAATTCAGAAGTTACAACAAAGGTCCTTGGGCTTCTAAACCTTAAAAACCAAACGGATCAAATACTTAATCCATATTCCAAATCCATACACAAGCCTGGTCCATATTAATTCCAAAGCCCAAACAAAAAAAGCCCATTTCCCTTTCAAATAATAAACCTGGGTTTGACCTGCGTTGACCCGTCTTCTACCTAAACCTCCTCTCCACCTGTCTCCACCATCCACCATACCATCCACCATGCTCCCCCACTACTTTCCTTCACCTTTCCACCTCATTCCCTACATGTCACCTTCTCAAACAAACCCACTCCCTGGTTTTGCACCAGGGGAGGACACCTATCATACCTATAACCTGTAACCACCCTATACCCTGCCATACCTTACACCACCACCCTTAGTACCATCCCTACACTCCATTCTGTTCCCTTACACCTCCAAAGTGCATTAAATGCTTAGAAAACGGCTGCAAGTTACCTATTGATATTTTGGTGCCAAAATACCTTTTAAACAGGTATGATGAAATTGGACACATGTCAAGGCTGCATCATGGTGGGATTTGCTTCTAATGACACCTGGATCATGAGAAGGCTATAAAAAGAGGAAGAAGAAGAAGGATTAGATAGTTAGTTTTTAGTTTAGTTTCACTGTATATCGTTTAAATTGTAATTTAGAAATTCAGTTCAATTTTAAGTTTCCAAGTATTGTACTAAGGTTCTTAAGTTATAATAAATCTAATTTCAAGCTTTAATTTAAGTTTCTTTATCAGTTATAGTTTATGCAATTTACAATTTTCAAATTTTCATATGAACTCAAGTAGTTGTTATACAATGTTGTTTTAAGGTTTATAATCTCATATAAATCCTTATACCAACTTGTTTAAGCTATTAGATTAGTTAAAATCAATAATCTTACTAAAATAGAAAAATATAAAAAAATCAAGAAAAAAATAACTATAAAATAAAAAAAAATGTAGGTTGAAGTTCATCAAGATGGAGCAGGGTTGATTGAGGATTACCCTTGGTTTAGTTGCTTCTTGGGAAGCTTATAAGAGTGTTACTAATCCTTGGTTCTTGGTTTGTAGCTGGATTGCATATTGTGAGTTTCATTCTTATTTTCAGCTTTTTACTACTTAACTGCTTATTTGTGGTTGCTTTATGCTTATTTGGTGTTTGTAAGTTATGTTATTACTTTAAGTTATATGCTTATTTATTAAATTTTATAATTACTTGATATTTCATTTTCACAGTAAAAAAATAGCATCATAGTGATTTAGTAGTATTAGTTGTTAGTATTGTTGTTTCTGTGTTCCTATAAGCTTTTTACATCGTAATAAGTCTTTACAAATAAGTGTCATAGTTTAAATTAGTGTTTAGCTTTAAAATTCTCACTTTCACAGTCTTAAAGGGTTGTTTGGTTCTTGCCTGTTCTATGTGTTCTTGTTGTTAAATTGTTGGTAAATTAGCATATTTAGTCTGCTTTAGGTGTATTAAGGTCAGTATAACCATAATATGGAAGTGTCTTTTGAACAAAAAGTCAATTTGCATCTCATAATTCCATAACAGTTTAACTGTTAGGATTTCAAGTAGCATAATCATCTTAATCAGTTCATAAGTCATCATGGTATCTTAATTTAGACTTATATAAGTTTATTACTTCATAATTAGTCATTAGGATTCAGTAGAAATTCACCAAAGTCAAAATAAGAGTTTATCATAAAAAGTCAAAATCCAGTTTAAATAATTTTTGAATAAATTTTAGAATTTCTTGTAGGCTTTATTATTAGAGTTCTTGATTCATGCTTTTAGTGTTTTAATATTTAGTTGCTCATCTTATTCAGTATATTTTTTTTTCATTTTTATATATATAGCTTAATGACTTATTTGATAGCTTTTTGTTGCTACTTTTCCACAAACTTGCCCTGTGCACAGTTGTGAGTCCCATTTTCATAAGCTCACACAAAGCTTATTATTGGGCCCCACTCTGTGTACTTTGGCTTTTTGGAAAGCTTATCAAGTAGTCTTCAAGTTCCAGTGCTTATTTCATAATTTCTAGCTTAATTACTAGGGCTGCTCATAGCTTTTTGTTTGGTCCATTTCCTTAAGTACACTGATCACTCAGTGTTTAAGAGCTTTTTCACAAGCTTGTCCAAAGCTCCTTAGTGGACCCCACCCCTAGATATTTAGTTTTTTAGATAGCTTAATAATAGGGCTTATTGGATTTAGGTTTGTTTTGGATCTCAGCTTATTTGCTCATAGCTTATTTAAGCCTTTAAGTTTGCCTAATCACCACATGCATACTGTGTCACTCAGTATTGACCACCCAACTTCATAGGCATCCCTAGTGCTTATCTGTGGGATCTAGCTTGTGATTTTTGGCTTATTTAGAAGCTTACCAGGTTGGCTTATTGGATCCAAGCTCCATTTGGACTTCCAATCAAGCCTGTGGGGTCCACATAGGGCTGCACATTGGCCTTTTGGCCTGTTTGGCTAGGCACTGCATTAGGATTGCTTATTTACTTTTCCTGGCTTATTCCTTTAGCTTATTTAGTTGATTTAGGTTACTTTAGGTATAAATCAGTAGCTTGTAGCTTATTTAACCAATTGTAGCTTGTTTGTCGCTTTTTACTTTTTAAAAATCCAATTTTGGCTTAATAAGCCATCTGTTGAGCTAATAAGGTCTTACAGAGCTTATCTGTGAGTTATAAAAAAGTTGTGTTTTTAAAAGTTGTGTATTTTTAGTGTTTAAACAGTTTTGTAAAAAGAAAATCAAAAAAATATAATAAATAGCAAAAGTGCAAAAAGTGGGGTTCGAACCTGGGACCTCAAGGATAGTATAACATGCATATCACAACACCCCCTTCCATTTGCTCTGGGGCACCAGTTCCGTCATAGTATACATACTTAATATACTTATAGTAATTCTAGCCTATTTAGCTTATTTAAGCTGTTTAGCTTATTACAGCTTATTTGAATAAGTTGTTGCACTCAGCTTATTTTTCCTAGCCTCTTTATCACTTAATATACTTTCTATAATTTTTTCATATTTTCTACTGTTCATTAAGTATTTATTATAATTTAAATTAGTTAAAATATTTAATAATTAGTTTTTAATTAATATTAATTATATAAAAAGTATAAAAAATATTTTTTCAGTTTCAAAAATAGTTTTAAGTTATTTTAAAAATTTTAAGATTTAACTTTTAATTTTCTTACTTAAAGTAATATTTTATTATATTTTAAATAGAATTAAATAATTAATAATTAATAATTAATTAATAATGATTAGATAAATATTGTAAAAAATATTTTTATAATTTTTTAGGATTCCTGTAATGGTTAATTAGATTTATAAACTTTTATTAAATTTTCTAAGTCATTTTTAGTATAATTAATAATTTAAAATAGTTTAAATAGTTTAAGTAAAATTATTAGTATTTAATTAATAGAAAATCCACAAAAAGACAAAAATACATATTTTTAATTTTTAATCTTATTTTAAGTCATTTTGGATTTTTAGAAATTAATTTTGCAATTTTCTAGTTTAAATTTGTATTATTAAGTTTTTAAGTTAATTAGTTTTAATTAAATAGTTAAATAGTTTTTTTATTTAAATAATTAATATTAAATAGTAAAATAATCTAAAAAATAATTTTCTTTTTAAATCAAATTTTCTTTTATGTTTAAGTTTGTAGAATTTTCATTTTTACCCCATGTAGTTTAATTTTCATTAGAACTCACCTTTTTCCCTGTACATAGACATAAGTTTTAATTTGTAAACGTTTTTAGTTCACGTACTTGTTTACATATATTGTTTAACTGTTTCATTGTGTAAATCAGTAGTATAAATCAATCTCACCTTTTCCCGTTCATAATCACCTGATCCCAAATTTCGTTTTATTACAGATTTCACATCTCGTTGGGATAAACGACCCGAGGATACATTGTACTCCGCGGAGCATTAGTCTAAGCTGTTTTTGACTTATTGACCTTGGTCAATATTATCTGACTGTTTAGGACTGATCAGAGATGTCACCTTTTAGATCATTCAACCGTAGATTCCAAACACAAAGATTACAATCTCTTGCATTACACATTCATGTATCATTTACATTTTATTTGTTTGATATGATTGGACATCTTAACATAACCATGATAACTATTTGATTAATTCATGTGTAAACCTTGGTTATTTATTTATGATGCCTGCATGCTTATATGTTTCGTATTACTATATATTAACATGATTTATATGATATTTTCATTCTTTATGTATATGATGTTTTGCATGATTAACGTGTTACGTGTTAACTCATGGTATGTCATTTTGAGACATGATGTCTTTATATGATATGTATGTATTTGAATGGTTGTGTCTTTTTCGGTCATTCATTAGATCCATGCTTAGGATGGTCTATATAATACATGCTCTAAAATGTTATCATTTAAACGTGGGTTGCATAAATTTTTCATCTTGTTTCTTTGTCACACTATTTGTTCACTACACGTGCACTTATAATTTGTCAAAGTACTTTTGGTATGATAAACATTTAGAAGTCGTTTTATAATACGAATTAATTACATAGATTAAAATTTGTTGACTCATATTTGTTAAATTTCCATATAAAACATGACATCTTCATCACCTTAGTTTTATTAAATATAGTTGAGTCTCATTAAATCATGTATTAATCATCTTGTCTTAGAAATATTATTCAAACAGGAAGTAGAGTTGAGTTTCTCTTTAGTTTATTAAGAATCACTTGCATTACACATATATGTGTCGATTAAATGTTACTTGTTTGATATAATTGGGTATCTTGACATAATAACTATTTGATTGATTAATATGTAAACCTTGGAAAGGTTTTGTCTGCATGCTTATATGTTTCATGCAACTAAATGTTAACATGATTTGTATGATACTTTGCAAGATTAACAAGTTACTTGTTAACTTATGATATGCAATTTTGATACATGATTTTTTTTATGTTCTTGTCTTTTGTTGACAATCATTAAATATATACGTAGGATGTTTTAATGATGCATGCTCCAAAATGTTATCTTTTAAACACAGTTTACATGAATATTTTGTTCTAGCTTTTATATGCTCATCTCGCATAACTGTAATCCCTACACTTGCATATAGTTTTATAAGGATTGAGGATAACAATACTCTAATTCTTTCCACCTCCTTTGAGAAAACCACATGCCTTGTCATGCGATTATCTCGCATTGATAAAGAAGAGCTACATGACTTCAAGGATAAAGTTCTTTGTATGCTAACCAACATCCGCAAAAACATTACTAAGCTCATAGCTAATAGGATTGAGCCTTAGAGATTTAAAATTTGTGTTTGGATATCTTTCAATCAACCTCTTTCTAATTCGCATTATTGCTTCCGCTTTCCAAAAATCACTTCCATCACTAGTTAGCCTTAACAATACAACCTCCTAAACACTTCATCATCATTCTTTATACGATGCATTACACAATATGTTGAATGTCCACCGATTAAGGCAGAGAGAAATTCATTCACATATTTGTATTTTGTCAAAATGTATTTAAAGAACATCTACTCATGTTTCCTGCACCCTAAAATACCAACACATAGGTACACACCATTTAGTTAAAATTGGTTCACAAAACCACAAGTGTTTCAAGCCCTTTTAACCCAACATCACTAGTTTGTACCAATATCTCATCATGTGTTTGACAAAGTTCTTCATCTCCACAACCAACAACTAAAGGAATCTAGGATCTTTCTTAAACTAGGAATTCACAACTTCATTTTCTAGAACACCATCATAGGATCTCATCCTTTCATACTCAACACATATCATGCACGTCATTGTCAGTGCAAACGATATATTAATCAAAACCGTCATTCCCATTCTCAACACATCGGTTTAACCAACACTCTCCTATCTCATAATATCATTCTCATCCTCATATAGGTTCTTAGTATTTTTATTCATTTCTTATGAAATGTTTGTTCCTAGGTGCTTATTGTTTTCACTTCGTTTTTAATCCATTCAAGCATACATTATGGCATGATACATCATCTTTGGTAGATGATAATATCATTAAAGGTCATGTAGAACTAAACAATGTTAATACTCTTTCATCCATTGTCTTTTGATATAGGTCATTATTTCTAAACGTATTTCGTTTTCATTAGCGTCAATCCTAATCGATCAAACCATAACCCGTAGTCGTCATTAAATATCAATGTCCATTCACATTTTCCTTTTCTCTTAACATTACGTAAGTCGTATTCCTTTATCCCTTAAGCTGTGAATTTTAGATTGCATAAGTCCATATGTTCAATCTTTATATTCGTTATAACATTTGCTATATATACGAGTTTCTAATTCTTTAAATAGTTGTCTACGTTATCACCACCACCTTCCATCATCACTTTCACTAATCATCACAACCATGAATTAGCGAAAATTTACTTTTATCAACCCTTCATCTATCGAGTTATCATCACATGAATCCTTCTAGTAAACCAACACCAACACTAGCACCACTCACTCTAACTCTCAATATTCCAACCTCACTTCATATCTTCCTTCGAGACACTATCTTGTAGGATTTTATCATATTATATTCATATTTTTCTTTTATTGTATTTCTTATTAGAAGAATACACCTTAGTTTTCTTATTTTTCTTTAAGATGAAATATATTGCACTAATCTTTTCATTGTAGGTTCATAATATATACTTCTTCGTATATAGCATACTCATCTAGGGATGTTGTTTGCATCAATTGTTTTTTTATTTTAGATGCTTCTTGGTACCTTCGAACAAGGAGGAATCTTCATCAAGCACTCTTATTGCATTGTCTATACACTTGGTTGTATATGACATACGTGTCTACTAACAAAGCTTCTAGTATACTAATATTTGTTTTGTAGGTTCATATTCACGCCCTAAAGCAAGGGGAGCTTCCGTCAAGCATTTTTAGAATGCATCATACATACGCATTGTTATATATCACATACTCATTATAGGATAATTATTGTCTAACACTAACCTTTATTTTGTAGGATTTTTCATCCTTGCATCATATACGTTGGTACCCTAGCAACGGGGAGTATTGATCAAGGGGGAGATAATCATGAACTAACCTTTATTCTCGTGTAGCTTTCTTATTTCTTGTATCTTATACGTTGGAACCCTAGCAACGGGGAGTATTGATCAAGGGGGAGCTACAATATAGGGGAATCATGCACGCATTCTTATTTATTCTCATTCTTTGACACACTTATGTGTTTCGACAAAAAGAAGGAGATAAGTCAACATAGTCCAACATGCATTTCATTCATCATGCATATTTCGTATAATTTTTATGTTGCACAATACTAACCTTGATGTAGGTTAAGGAACTTATTTGATCCATGGATTCGCTAACAACCTAAAGGACGCAACAACCTTAGGAAATTGGAGTTGAAGACTAAACTTCACTAGGGATGATGCAAGCTCGCCATTTCGGGGAGAAATGAAGTTAACTCCAAGGACACACCCTTTTTGTTTCGACAAAAGGGGGAGAAGAGTGTAAATGGAGAACGAAATGTAGAAGATGTTACAGATACAAGTAAGTATTACAGACACAAGTAACTTTTTACATTTTACGTTTTATCACGTTTACATATTTTGTCATCATCAAAAAGGGGGAGATTGTTAGTGCAAATATTACGATATTTAATCTATACAGTCTCGTTTGTTTTGATTGATGACAAACGTATAACTTGATACATAAAGTAAAATGTACAAGTTACTTGTAACCATAGTTTGTCTCAACATACATTCAACACCTCTCAACGTCTCGAGTCCTCTTATGCTACAACACAGGTTTGTACATGTTTGTTATGTGGCATTATGATCAAACCCCTTGACCAACCATTTAGAATGACTAAAATACTTTTCGAGTCTTTAAGTATTTTAGGTGTCAAAGTGCACTTTAGGTGAAAAATAGAATAAGTGCCACTTTAGGTGTTAAAGTAATATTAGTAAGTTTTACAAATGATAAAAATGTGATGACATTAGGAATCAAACATTTTTAGTAACCCATTAACTTACTAAAACAATATTACTTAGGTAATATATACATTCTACAAGTTTACTTTCATATATATCTTAATCTAATAATAGAAATATATATATATATATATATATATATATATATATGACATCATGTGTAAGAGTTCTTACACATATGAAAAGATTTCCAAATCTAGAAGTTGACTTTCCATAAGATCTTGATGTGACTAGAAGATATTGATGTGACTTGAACATGGTTTATATCTTTACTAGTTTTAGGACATGGTTTTGAAAAACCTCTTTGTTAGTTTACCTATAAATAGAAGTCCATGGTTTACTCATGAACTTGATGAAAAACACACATTCTCTCTACACTTTGCATAGATCTTAGATCAATAGAAAACCATGTAGAAACCACAATTAATCACCCTCATTATCATGATCATAATGCTTATAACATTCATCTTTGTTGTAAGCATATCATACATCTTGATCCACCAAAGAAGCTTGGAGATCTTGCCATCATCATCCACCACAAGCATACATATATGAAGATCCATCACAACAAGATTAGAGAACTTGTGATCTTCATTCATTGAAGGCTTTCTATCAATGGAAGTTCTTTTAGATTAGTTATTCATATCCATTAGACATATATGTCTTGGATCATCATTGTACTCTTTATTATAGATTATATGCTTTATGTGTTTGTGCCATAAAACACAAGGTTTCTATGTTGGGCCACAAAACATAGCGGGAGTTGTTGTACCCTTGTAAAAGAACTAGCGGGAGTGGTTGTACCCTTGGAAAAGAACTCGACATCTAGCTTAATGTCGCAAATATTGTATAGGCAACGATAGGAGTGGTTGTACCTTGTAAAAGAACTCGGTATGTAGTTTTGTACCGGAAAAAGTGTAAGCGACGATTGTAAGGTTTTCTCCGCCAAGAAGGGAGCTTGTTGATCTAGTGAAGTAACTCTCGAGTTGGGTACTCGGGGAGTGGAGTAGGGCGGAGAGGAGATCCGTGACCGAACCACTATAAATCCTCGTGTTCGGTTTGCACTTTCTTTACTTTTACACTTGCACAAAATTATTGTTTGTGTTGTGATTTGAAGTTTATGCTTGTGTGACAACTTATTATGCCATATGCTTTATATTAGTCATAAGACTATAATTGGTATTACTCATATTACAACAAGCTTGAGTGGTAATTTGTATTACGAATGTTTTTAGAAAAGAAATATAAAGCGGACTAATAATGGCGAAACTTGACTCAATGGTTTATACTATATTTGATACAACAAGTTTAAAGATTTTTAAACGGAAACGTATTCATCCCCCCTCTACGATTTCACATGGTTCATTAATTTTAGGTTCATCAGTTTGTTTATCAGTTATTGACTAATTGATGAACTTATAATTATTTGTCATATGTTATGTGTTTAGGTTCATCAATTAGTCAAAAATGTTACCATAAAAACTGATGAACCAAAGTAACTGATGAACAAAATGTTCATCAGTTACTTTGTTTCATCAGTTACTTTGGTTCATCAATTTTTATTATAGGTTCGTTAGTTAGTTTATTTGTGTTATCATAGGTTATAGGTTCATCAGTTAGTTTATGTTTTTTTTGTTGATGAATATCAGTTGTTTTGGTTAATCAGTTATTGTCCTATGTTATATTTTTGGTTCATCAGTTAATGCCATGTGCTATGTTTTTGGTTCATCAGTTAATGTCATGTGTTATGTTTTTTTGGTTCATCACTTTTAAACAATTTTTCTTTTTATAACTATTAAAAAACTTTACTTTTTGAGTCTTACATTAATAAAATGATTAATAATGTATTGAGAAACAAAAATTAGTGCATTTAGCTCAATTTTAACACAAAATATATAAGCTAGACATTTAATCAAACATCTTGTGTGCAACAAATATGAGTAAAACACCATCTTTAACGTGTGTTATCTTACTCATATGAGATCGGATTTGAGTGATTCAAAAACCTGTGTAAAGAGTGAACAAAAATCTATAACTTTCATGTTTTAAGTTTTTCACGATTCGACATTTATAAGGGTAAAAAACAGGGCCGAAAATGCCAAAAATATCAAAAAAATCAATAACTATTTTATACGTAAAAAATAAAAGTTCGAAATATTTAACAAGATTTATACCAAATTAAAGAGGATTAAATTTTAAAAATTATGGTGAAATCGGTTTTTCGTAAAAGTTGCCGTTTGAAAGATATTTGCGTTTGAAATATGAGGTGAAATTTAAAAAAACGAATCAATTGACCAATACGCCCTTTCATGTTTTAAGTTTTTCACAATTCGACATTTATAAGGGTAAAAAACAGGGCCGAAAATGTCAAAAATATCAAGAAAATCAATAACTATTTTATATGTAAAAAATAAAAGTTCGAAATATTTAACAAGATTTATACCAAATTAAAGAGGATTAAATTTCAAAAATTATGGTGAAATCGGTTTTTCGTAAAAGTTTGTTGTTTGAAAGATATTTCCGTTTGAAATATGAGGTGAAATTTTAAAAAACGAATCAATTGACCAATACGCCCTTTGATTAAAAATTACTCCGTAAATAAAAAAGGAGGGATAGATGAGGTGGGACACGTGTAACAATATGTATGGCTTTTTAGACTTTGTATTTTGTTCCTCTTTTTAACCGATCGCAACTCTAACGGGGTGTTTCTTTTTTACTAGATCGGGAAGGGTAGTGGACCCTACTCCTATATAAACCTCTTATTGGGGAGACCTTGAGTTATTTTGCCTTGTGCATATGGACTAATTAATAGAAAAAGTGAACCTCTTTTAAAAAAGTAATATTATTAAATTAGTTGAACTCACTATCCTTCCCCATCTAGTAAAAAAGAAACACCCCTAAGTCTCCCCTCTCTTGAGGAGAGAGCAAGAAAAAACTAACTAAATGAGTTTATCAACTAGAAAGTATCCAAATTTCATTAAAAATATTCATAAAATATATTGCAAGATAGTATGTATAAAACTATAAAAGTGTAAAAAAAAAAGTATTTTTAAAAAATCTAAACAAATTTATCACATTCACATTCTATTTGTTTCAAGAGATTTTTTTTTCCTCATGTCGTTTTAAACTAGTTATCCACTACTAAAATTACTTTGTAATAGAAAAATTCGTCAAGATTTCATATATTACACGTATTTGAACAAAAGTAATAAAAGATTAACGGATAATAATTTTGATTTTATTAAGCCATTTACCACTTTTATTAAGCATATCCCTTTATCCCATTTACCACTCTTTTAGCCACTTTATTGTTAAGACAAGACAATTTTTTATTGTCTTTTGTTTTGTATTTTTTATCTTTTGCTATTTTTGACTTATTAAATTTTATATTTTATATTTTGTATTTTTTTGCAGTTTTGCTCACTTTATTAACATGACATTTTTTATAGTTTTTTGCTCTATATTTTTTTGTTTTATTACCTTTGACATATCAAACTTTAAATACTCAGTTTCGTAATTTTTGTTTCGCAGTTTTATAATAAAAACTAAATAAAAATAATAAGTTTGACGTATCAAACTTATTAAATTTTATATTTTTATATTTCATTTTTGCAGTTTTGCTCACTTTATTAACATGACCTTTTTTTTTTTATAGTTTTCTGCTTTGTATTTTTTTGTTTTATTATTTTTGACTTATCAAACTTTATATAATAAATTTTGTAATTTTTGTTTTGCAGTTTTATAATTAAAAAAAAAGAAAAAAAAAAGTCAAGAGGGTATTACTATCGATTTTGAGGGCATAGGAATAACCATTTTTTTTTTCTGGTAAACAGCAAAAACCTTTTTTTTTTTTTTTTTTCTTTTTTTTTTCAATTTTTTGAAAAGAGATGAGTAATTAAAAAAAAAATTGAAAAAGTATTAAACTTAAATAGTCAGATTTGAAGGAGGACTGGGGATACCAATTTGAATTCTAGTCATGTCACATTATACTTTATATTAAATCCAAAGACAAACGACACCGTTTCATGCCTCCGTTTTCCCGCCATTTTTCGGCCCACCTCATTAGCCCAGCTGCCTACCCACTTTAGCCCAGTTTGTCATAGTATCTGGAATTCTGGATCAATCACACACACGCACACCACCATAATATCGCTCTCAAAATCACACACACGCACACCACCAGGTACGGATCAATCGTACCTTGAAGATGGAGCTGAAACGGATGAATATTGCAAAGAAGAGTGTTATGAATCGCATGTTCAGGTTAGTTATCAGTTTTAGGTTTTCGATTTTGATATTTAATTTAGGGTTTTGTTACAGTTTTTTTTTTTTTTTTTTTTTTTTTTTTTTTTTTTTTTTTTAATAATTTGGGGGTTTTTGCTAATTTCGGGTTTATTTATAAATTTTAGTTCTTTGCCCTCTTTCAGATGAGTGTGATAGCCAAAATTAGGAGTAAATTTTTATTGTATAGGATAAATTTTAGGTGTTTGCCCTCTTTCACATACTGATAGTTATATATCTTTTTCGTTATATAATCTTTTTAAGTTATACAGATCGACACCTCATGGGAATGAAGTACCTCTTTGGAATGAAGTTACCGGGGTTGACTTACCTACCACAAATTGATGCTTTGCAGTTCTACAAAGAAAGGTAAGATTTATACATAATCTGTTTGAAGGTTGTAACGTTACAACTTATTTGCATATAACTAAAATTTAAGTTAGATAACTTAAACAAACATGTCATATTCTGTATAGAGTAAGTATTTCCAGTTATTGCATTGGCCTGTTTTGGTGAATTTGATAAACCTTTTGGAGTGGTAAGAATTACACACTACACGAAAAAAGCTTAGCTCAATTTTGTATTAGCAATGTACTTTTTTTGTGGTGCAATTTGCAGGTGGTTGAATTTTGGAGTCCGGATATGGCGTCGACTGTTGGTAAAGTGGCGGTTGCGTTTGCGGATTGGCAGCTGCCGGTTGCGGCTTTGCGGTCTGCCAAAAATTGAAACTGAAAATGGTGAAGGATTCGGAAAGCTAATAGAGTAATTACAAAAATAATGAGAGGAACAGGAAAATGCACTCCGGCGAGGAATGCAGTCAAGATGCGGCAGTCGTACGTTGTCCTTGGGTGAGCAAAGCTTAGTTTAGTGCCTTATTAACATTTTTCCAGTCAACTTATGTAGACCGATTATCGTAACTGATATTTTTTTTGTTTTTATGTAATTTACAGCAAATGGAACCATCAAAAGGAAAGTAATCTTGCTTATAGATTTTGGACCTGATCCGAATAGTTTAGGTAGGTTTTTATTGCTCGCTGTTATGTGCCTATTACATTGGTGTAGCGCCACTTATTGATTTAGTGTAAGCACCCATGGATATGTCTGCCTATTACTTTGCCCTTGCCAAACCAGAAATTGACACGCAAGAAATAGAAAATGTACAATCATTGACAAATAGAGGTCTGTACTGTATTCCTATAAAACATGTGATTATCATTTTTGCAGCTGCTGCAGACGAAGAAAATGAAAATAGCAAGCACAAAAGTAAGAACCCACGTAATATTTTAACATTTTTCAATGAATTTGCAGAAGGAACGTAAACTGAAGGGTCACTTGAGAAATACACGCATGTGACCCCCATTCAGGACCATGGTTTCCCGTCGCATCATTTCAGCTTTGCGGCTTACAATGAGATTGGCTATCGTGCAGATTCAAGGGACTCTATCCTTACAGGTATAATAACCATCCCATGGGATTTTGAATATAGATTTTGCACTATCGCCGGCTGTGTTCTATGTTGAACTCTCCAGCATGTGAAACATCTTCGGGTTCTGTTTTCGGCAGCTCTTCTTCTATGTTTAATCCAATTTCGAAGACGTGCGAAGTACCACTGTTAGGTGAGGCTTATTCTTATAGTGTATCGGAAATTTTATTTCAGTAAATGCACTATAAATTTGTTTTCTCTTTTTGCAGTTTTTTAGTTAGCATGCATCGTGAAATATGTCCACAAAATTGTTACTCTACTGATCTCCCTCAACCATTGACATTTAATGAACGTATATGTAGGTATGATGAGGGAAGTCAGACCAGCTTTGTTGCTGAGGGTGGATGAAGCAGCAAATCCTTGCAACTTTTGACCATTACAATTGGGCAGTTGGGTTAAATTTCATCTTTTGTTTAGGTATGTATTTTAAATAAAGAGGACCCACACGCAATAGCTGTAACCGCGGGGTTTGTTGCAACTTCATGCATATAAAGAAGCTAATGGGTCAAAGAGGGTCATTTCATGCCCTAGCCTAGATTATCCAAAGTTCAGTAGAGATATTAAGTCGTAGCTCGATCATTTGAAACCCAATTTACACAGGTACAAACAACCATGTTCCCTTTTTAAGCATCTTTGCTAATTGATTGTATGTTTCGCGTTTTTACATATATCTCATTTGCAGTCATATATTGCTCGATTTTTTCAGGGCTGCAATAGAACATGAGAAGAAAAGGCACGCAGAGAAGTATGTGCATGATCAGCTGATGGAAAAGAGTTAACTTCCTATGGCTTAGCAACTAGAAAAGTTGCGTGTTGAGATGACTATTGTTGAATCCATATGTAGGTATGCAGTTAGATTCCTTTAGGATCTTATATCCAATCGCTTTTGCTCTCCAGATACCTTAGAAATGAATCATGCATATATTGCCTGCATATTTAGTGCCCTGTGAAAGAATACAGTAACAATTCTGGTCCGCTCAACCACGAAAATAAGTAGATTCGGTTGTTGTATCTAAAACGGGTAAACTAGAACATATCTTGAACGGCCAAATACTGTGTATAATACTCTGCAAGTACTACCCATATGCGAAAGTTTAAAAGGTATGTCTGTAGTTAAAACAGGTCAGCGTATTCAAGTGGAGTCACATTATATTACTACATACGTTTGCTTCTAACATTAGTTATGATGGATGATTATTGACAAAATATAAGTTATATTATATTAGGTGTACGAATTAGCTATAGAAAACTAAACACATTTGGACCAAAGGTTTATGTTTGACCCGTACCTTTAGCTACCCATTTTGACCAGTCCCAAAATGTATTTTTACTGCTTAATCATGTGACTTCCAAAACTTTTTTATTAAATATTATTGCATAATTTTTAATCGTATGCAACAGTCATCTGATAGGTTTTGGTATTTGACATGAAAATTTAAGAAAATCTTATCTCAAAGTGTTTGGATTTAGCTTACTTATACAAAAGATCAAGGAGAAAGATGGAGAGTTTAATAAACACATATATGCAATTATTTAAACTGTTTTGAAAAGTTATGAGACAATGAAGTGAAACTGATAGGTGTGAAGTTATTCGCGGTCGAATTCATTTTTTAGCTCGGCTGGGATTTTTTTTGCTATGCTTTATGCGTGGTTTAGAAATTGTACATGACATTTGTGGTGCTTTTACTCTTAACATTAATTCGTATCAAGATTGTTTGTGGTGCTATACTATGGCGGGTTGTACTTCTGCGCATTTATTGGGTAACCAACTTACGCCAAAGTGTATCACTACTTTATATCATGTACTAATTGGTTATGTGTGGCCTGATGCAGGTAAACAGGCAGGACTTGAGAAGCATGTTAGAGTTGTTGATTACAGCTATCCAACATTAATAGCATTGAACTTTTAAACGAGACCAAATCATGTAAGTATTTACTGTTTTTTCCAGTATTCAAATACACACATAGCCACTGATCTCATACCCCGGCTGCAGATTTTAAGTGACTTGATGAAAGGCAAAATTGCAATGACTTAGTGAAAGCCAAAAACCAGAAAAGATTCAAAACCGTTTCATAGGTTTGTAGCGATTTGTAGGATTGTAGTATAGGGTTTTTTGTTCGACCGTAAGGCCTTTTTTTTTACATCAGCCAAACACTGTAGTGATTAGTAGCTCACTCAATTTTATGCTATTTCAGCAAAGGTAGCAGAGTTGGTGCACCCACAGGCGACATCCTCTTCGGGTAGTTATTCGCACACCTTAAGCATTGGCCTGCTGCGAGTGTACATATTCTTTATTCTTTCTGATGCAAATTTTTTGACTGTTGAGCAGCTCGAGATCAAATCAGGAGCATGTTGTACGATTGTCTGATAGGCTGAAATAAAGATTGTCGATCCAGAAACCAATGCTTCACTTCCAAGGATCCAACGTGGTGAAACTTCATAGGACCCTTTCAGTTTATATTTCGCATAGACAAGGCCGAGGTATGATCATAATTACAATCTAATCTTACAGAAGCAATGAATGATAGATCCTTGAAATTGAATTTTATTGCTATATTGCGTAAAGAATCAAACTTTGTTGTTAATTAGCGTAAAATTCAATTTCGCAGTTTTTAAGGCAGTCGAAGATCAGGTAACCGTGACATGGAGATTTAGCCAAACAGTTACAAATTTTCCAGATTTAACGGAATAAGCGCGGGTGAAGGCCTACGAATGTGGTACGTAACAAACCGCTTTACTACAGCTAGAATAAATCAAGTATTGTACTTTATGCTAATTTAGTAGAATTCATGTAAAATAGTTAGCAAGTATTCCGGATTTTTATACTTCAATATCAGACACGTAATTTGGCCTCATGTGTCTCTTACATGTAATTTGGTTCCGTTCTTTTCAAGTGTTATCTTTACGGTTGAGCTGCATTTCTGCTGCATACATTACTAATTTGGACTGGAAAATGTTCGTCATTTATAATGTTACTTAGTTGGTTAATGAGTTTAGGTTATATAGTGAGTGCAAAAGTACTAACTCACGTTGTTTGACGTCACAGATTATGAGTAAGCTGATAAGCCATAAAGGAAGCTGTGAGATGATCTGTATGGTGGAATCAGTACGATTGGAACCAAAGCTCAGTATGTTCAGCTGCAACTTTAGTTGGACAAAAGTTTGGCCCAAACGTCGCAAAATAAATAGGTGTTGAAATGATTCAGGTTTGGTGCAGTTACATGGCTAGCAACTTTCTACTTGATTATGAGTATCATGCAGTTTTTCGGTTAATGTCGTTGAAATGATGACTTTTTGAGGTCGAGTGTAGAGCATCGGTAGTTATTTTTTGTTAATTTCGTTGTTATGAAGCTGTGATACTGATTTTGCTGTTATATTGACTTTTTAAAGGTCAATGATAGATTATTGTTAGTTCAGTTAATGTTGTTTTGACGCCGAGATTGTTGAAATGGTAATAATGGTATTTAATGATGGTTGGTTTTGTTGCGAACTGTTGATTTCCTTGAAATGTATGCTTTCACAAACAACCTGTAACATCTATTCCTTGAAATCGTTTTCCAAAAAACTATGGAGAAAATAAACAGGCACGCCGGCAACGCGGCGATCGTCGCCAATCTTGTAACACATAAAAAATAGTGGTGCGCATGTTGGACAGCAGTGGGCTCTGATATCGAGGCGAATTCATATCCACACGACATGACGCGTGGGGGGATATCCATGCAGCTATGATGGCCCAATTACAAGAAAACAAAATTATATGTCAAACCTACTACTTCAGTCCTTCATAAACTTTGTTTTGTCGAATCTGAGCTTTACTTTGTATTTATGTTTAGTAAGTTTATCCATTCCAAATAAGAATTTTTACTGGTCGTAAATAAAAAGGGCCTTGAAGCAACAAAAATCATCGAAGTACTCTACTTTTTAATTTCAAAGTAATTGTTTTCAGAAAAAAAAAAAAAAAAAAAAAAAACGGTTGAAAAAAAAAACATAATTATTACTGATTTTTCTTTTTTACTTTTTACAAAATGATAGTTTTTAAAATTAATTTCAACCAAGAGTTATATTATAAACTTCACTATCTTAGAGGGTTGGCAACACATGCGGGGAGGCTGCGGGAGGGGTGGTTCCCGCACGGGAACACCGCCGCCGACCCTGCGGTGAGGCTGCGGGAGGCCCCGTTGCGGGGAACTTTACCGCACAAGAAGAAGACCAAAAATTCGACCGCTGCACCTTTTTTCGACCGTTGTGTTTGTGTTTGTGTTTGTGTTTGTGTTTGTGTTTGTATTTGACTTAATTGTGATGTGTATTTGATGTTTTTGAGTGACATTTTTTTTTTTTCCTTCTTGCAGGGGAGATGCGAGGAAGAAGTGGTAGTGACGTAGTCTAATAGGTTAAAGGTAGAAGTGTGATGGGTTGAAGTGATGATGGGCTTTGGTCCTATATCTAGGCTAACCAAAGTTTAGTCTTAAGAATATATCAGCCCATGACAGTTCTAAGAAAAATAAATTTTAATAGAATTTAAAAAAGAAAAAAGAAAAAAAAAATGAGTGAAGGGTGAGTGATGTGATGCCAACAAAAAGTAAGTGAGTGAAGGGAAAAGTGGGAGAGTGATGTGGCATAAGGGGATTGGTTGTTTGTGAGTGAAGGGTGATGGTGTGAGTGATTCATTGTCAACCCCCTTAGTAGTAAAAAATTTATTAAGACATCAGAAAAAAGAAATGTAGACTATAAATTTGAGATAGAGATAGAGTATTATTTTTTGACGACCCTTAGTTATTTTTGTTACCAAATTTATTTACTAGCAAATGATCAACTTGTATTAAAGAGACATAGTTCAATGTTGTGTGCTCGATAACGACTTACTAGCAGTGATAATTTTGCGGCCAAAATATTTTAGCAAAGACTATATGTGCACCCTACCATGAGCATAAAAGCGTACATCTTCAAGCTGGATGAAAATTGTTTACAACGCATTAAATTAAGTTAATATCTTTTTCATCTACTAAAGTGATCAACAACGAGAGTAAATGCTTACAAAGAATCAATCGTGTAATGTAGTCATGCAGGGACGGAGCCAAGGGGGATTATCGCGGGTATCCGGGCACTCACGGATTTTTTCAATATAGTGTTAATTTTTGAAAAAAAAAAATATAATTTTTTTTATAAAGTCATCTTAAATGTGTAAGTTTTAGTGAATCGATTGTATTGAATGCATAAATTTTGTACATATGACAATACATATAGGCTACAATACATACATGCCTAACTACATACGGGCCTACAAATCCAAAGACTAACCGTCTAACACTCCTCCGCAGTTTGAGCGGGAGGAGACCGAACACTCAAGCAGTCACGAAACTCAACAAACAAAGCAGACGACAACCCTTTGGTAAAAATATCAGCATACTGAAACCGAGAAGGAACACGTAGAACTCGAACTTGACCAGTAGCAACCAAATCACAAACAATATGAATATCAATCTCAGTGTGCTTTGTCCGCTGATGCTGAACAGGATTAGAGGACAAGTACACTGCACTCACATTATCACAATAAACAATAGTAGCTGAGGACAAAGGTGTATGAAGTTCAAAAGTAAATTTCGAAGCCAACATGTCTCAACTACAACGTTAGCAACACCACGATACTCAGCCTCAGCACTGGAACGAGAAAGCGTTGGTTGACGCTTAGAGGATAATAAGTTGTTGTCAAGAAAAATACAATAACTTGACGTAGACCGGCGAGTAGTAGGGCAACTAGCCCCGTCAGCATCCGAATAAGCAACCAAGGACTCAGTAGTAGAAGAAAATAACTGTAAACCATAAGCCAGAGTCCCCTGAACATACCGTAAAATCCGCTTGAGAGCATTGAAATGAGGCTCTTGAGGATCATGCATATATAAACAAACCTGCTGCACAACATATGTAATAGCAGGTCTAGTGAAGGTGGGATACTGAAGAGAACCTGCAAGACTCTGATATAACTTTGGATCAGAAACCGGGTCACCATCATCACCCAATTTAGACTCAGTGTCAACAGGAGTCCGAGAAGAGTTACAACCAACCATATGTGCACGCTCCAAAATCTCCATAGGATACTTATGCTGTGACAAAAACATCCCAGAAGAGTCACGCGTAACCGACACACCCAAAAATAGTTAAGAGCACCCAAATCAATCATAGAGAACTCCTTATGCAAAGAAGCAATAATCCTCTGTAATAAACTATCAGAGGAAGCAGTGAGCACACTATCATCCACATATGGTAATAGAAAAGCAGTATCATCACCCTGTTTGTAAATAAACAAAGAAGAGTCACAACAACTAGGAGTAAACCCAACAGTAGTAATGTAAGCAGCAAACCGCTGAAATCATGCCCGAGGTGCCTGCTTAAGACCATAAAGAGACATCTGTAATAAACAAACATAATCCGGATGCTCTGGATCTCGAAAACTGGGAGGTTGATGCATATAAACAGTTTAAGCTAAATCACCATGTAAAAAAGCATTCTTGACATCAAGCTGATGAACTAGCCAATGTCGAGAAATAGAAAGGCTAAGAACAGTCCGAATGGTGCCCGGTTTAACAACCGGACTAAAGGTCTCATCAACATCAACCCCTTCAATCTGTGTGCTACCATTGGCAACAAGACGTACCTTATACCGACTAAGAGTACCATCAGCCAAATATTTATGACGAAATAACCACATACAACTAACAACATTGACACCCTCAGGTCTAGGTACACGATTCCAAGTTTTATTCTTAAGAAGTGCATTATACTCATCATACATAGCATTTTGCCAATCGGGATCATTAAAAGCATCTTTATATGATCGAGGCAAAGGAGAAACAGTAGACACATAACCAGCATACTTAGGATTGGGATGAGTAATCCCTGCACGAGAACGTGTGACCATGGGATGAGTAGATACAACAGGTGGAGGCGAAGGTGGTAAAGGAGGTATTGGTGCAGGAACAGGATCATTTGGTGGAGGTGTAGGTGATGCGGGGTTATCGGTTGGAGTTGGTTCAGGAGCAATTGGTGTTGGTTCAGGAGCAATTTGTGTTGGTTCAGGAGCAATTGGGGTGGTGCGAATAATGGTGGAAATGAGATTGGAAGAATCTTCCAAAAAATCATATAAGGGGGTGGGTTTGGAAGGATGGGATTGGAACGGAAAAACCGTTTCATCAAAGATAACATGACGAGAGATGATAATTTTGTTGGTGTTAAGATCAAGACAACGATAGCCAAAATGATTGGCTGTGTGTCCCAGAAAGATTGCAGGTGTGGCACAGGGACCTAATTTATGATTGGTATCGATATGTGGGTAACAAAGGCATCCAAATATACGAAGAACACTATAATCAGGTGTAGCACCAAAAAGTCGGGTAAAGGGGATCTCATTATTAATAAACAGCCATATTAAGAGCCTCGGTCCAATAGTTTGGTGGTAGGTGTGCTTGAAACAACAAAGTACGAATAAGATTATTTATGGTACGAATCATGCGTTCAGATTTTCCATTTTGTTGAGATGTGCGAGGGCAAGAAAATCTAAATTGGATGCCATGTGTGGAAAATAATTTATGAAAGGCAGTATTATCAAACTCACCACTATGATCACACTGAAACGATTTAATTTCGCACTTAAACTGAGTACGAACATAACTACGAAACAACTGAAATTTAGACAAAACATCAGATTTATTCATTAACGGATAAACCCAAACATATTGAGAGTAATGATCCAGAAACAAAACATAATACTTGAAACCAGAAAGACTCGGAATTGGGGATGTCCATAAATCCGAGTGAACAATGTTAAAACAAGAAGTAATAGAACTAGACGAACTAACAAACGGAAGCTTCACATGTTTACCAAGCTGACAAGCATGGCAAAGAACGGGAAGCTTCTCTTTATTACAAGAAATAGAATCACTAGACACAAGACGCCGCAACACTTCACTCCTTGGATGTCTAAGTCGTTGATGCCTTGTATACTAACTGGTAAGATATGCTTGAGGAATGGGAGAAGGCTTATTAACAGGATAGAGATCACTCGTGCTATCACAACGGAGGAGTACCGGTCGAGTTAGGAAGTCCTTCACAGAAAAACCAAAAGGATCAAATTCAACAGTGCAATAATTATCACAAACAAATTGACGCGCGGAAATTAGATTTTTGACAATGTGAGGAGTGATTAAAACATGATTTAAACGAAGAGGACGAAAAGGGGTAGACAAAAGACTATGACCAGAGTTAGTGACGGGAATGAAACGCCCATCACCAACCGCAACAGATGGATAAATGCACTCATTAAGAATATAACTCTATGTACAGAATCATTAAGGTGAGAGCTCGCACCTGTATCCATATTCCAGTTGCCCGCAGCCGGTTCCTGAAGAGTGGTGGTATTAAAGGCATTTGGTAAAAGAGTCTCTTGACCCGAACCCTGTGAACCTGATGCTAGTAGTTGAGCTGGGAGAAAACCGGCTGATGATGGTCCTTGCTGAACCATACCTGGACCAAACTGAACCACAGGTTGTGAACCTGTAAACTGAACCCCCTGTGGTAGAATTTGAACCCCCTACGACTGCTGAGAACCTGCAGCAAACTGAACCCCCTACTCAATGTGAACCCCCTGTGGAAACAAACCTGTCACCCCAAACTGAACCCCCTGTGGTAAACCGTGAACCCTTTTGAGCAACATTATGACCCGCCCCCTATGGTAAACCGTGAACCCCCTGTGGAAACACTTGGGCCTAATATAGAGGTTGGGATGGATATTGAAGTTGAGCCGGTCCATAAGGATGGTTATTCATAGTATAAGCAATAGGAGAGGTATTGGTAGTATAAGCAACAGGTGTAGTAGTTTGGCTAGGTGTAGAGGTAAACCCCAACTTAGCCAACAATTGTCGCAAGGTATCCATATCTGACATAGGAGATAATGAACTGGAAGTACGAGGTAGTAAAGTAGACTTACCATGAACACCATTGTGAAGATACCGACACGCCTCACCAAAACGACAATGACCTTTAGCAAAAATAAAACAAGGTTTGTTCACTTTTTCCAAAGGATTAGACGAACGCCGAGCATTGTTATTTGCCAATAGGACCATAGGAGAAGCAGATGTAGCATTCACAAGCGGATCTTGAACCTTAGATTTCATACGCATCTCTTGCGTGGTCAATAAAGAACGAACCGTCTTGAGATCTGGAAAGGGTTCCCTACTAGCAATAGCTGTAGAAATCACATCATACGTGTTTGGCAAGCCTTCAAGTGCAAACGTAACAATATCATCATTGCTAAGAGGAGAACCAAGACCATTTAACACTGAAGTAATTGATTTAATTTTCTGAAAGTATGCATCAATTGTTAAGTCCCCAAGCTTCAAATTCCGTAGCTCCGCCTTTAAAGCCATAGCTCTTGGGCGTTTATTGTCTTGAAAAAACGTTTGAAGGTACACCCACGCCTCTTTGGCAGTTTGGGGATTAAGAGCAACCAACCGCTTTTGAAGATTCGATGCAAGTGTGGAGAAGATCCAAGACCGAATAATGAAATCGACCTTTAGCCATTACGGATCCCTAGTTGGTGGTGAAGAAGGTGTAGTAGAGGAGGACTCGGGTGGATCAACAAGATGGTCCAAGATGCCATAGCCAGCCATGACAAAGATGAGAAAAATAATACACCCATGATGAGTAATTCATCTCATCAACATCAAGTTTGATGGGAACAAAAGTGGTTAAGTGATTCATGGCCATAAGTTTATCCGATAAGGTGAGAACTGGTGCGGGGGGAGTCGTATCAGTAGTCATGGTGAGGGCTTAGGGTTTGTGGAAAGAAAAAAAAATAGCACGTGGGTGGATAACTAAGACTAGGGTATTGAATGTAATTAATACTAGGGTCTTGTAACCTTAATAGAAACAAAGAAAAAAAAACCAACTGGTAACTATAAACACCAACTGTTTATGAACACCAACAAAGTCGACAATTAACCAACTGTTTATAAACACCAACTGTTTATGAACACCAACTGTTTATGAACACCAACTAGTAACTATAAACACCAACTGGAAAAAAAAATACCAACTGGTAACAAAGTCGGCAAGGCAGAAACAATAACCAAGGTCGACTCGACTGGTTTTATTGATGGTTTAGGGTTGTTAATGATAAACACTTGGTCGATAAACAGTAGGCTGAAAAATAGCGTGTAGGTTTAGGGTTGAAACAGTAACTAGGAAGTAGGGTGTGTTGATGGTAATCGAACAGTGGGGATAAAGAGAATGAAACAAACAGGGTCGACAACTCAGAAGGTCGACAAACAGAACAGGGTCAACAACTCTGATGGTCGACAAAAAAAAACAGATGACACCCGTCGACAACACTTTGGTCGACAAACAAACCGAAAAACAAAAGAAAACGAAAGTTAAGGGTTAACCAGTGCGGAAGGTGTAGATCGAGTAGGTATGATACCATGTAAGTTTTAGTGAATCGATTGTATTGAATGCATAAATTTTGTACATATGACAATATATATAGGCTACAATACATACAGGCCTAACTACATACGGGCCTACAAACCCAAAGACTAACTGTCTAACAAAATGCACCCGGTCTATCGAAACATGTTTCTAATATTAGTATTCAATTTTTGTGTGCACCCGATTATATTTAATCCTGATTTCGTCCCTGTAATCATATAGTAGGACTACATAACACTTTTTTGGCCGTGACTAACAAACTCAGCAAATCCTTTGAGACCAAGTGTTTTTATGCCTTGCCACTTTGCCAGATATATTATTGTCGAATCATGGTTCCATACATGTGTTCATTCAAGAGATAATGATAAAAGTTTTAATATTTTAGCATTCTCAAAGTATAAATATGCTTATTTTCACTCATATTCAAGTTAATGTTGTGTGTATATACTCGTGTTTCATGAAACCAGGAAACACAATATGGACAATATCGGATAACATGTTACACAAACTCTAGACTCCTCAGGTCACTCGCAAGACCCGTAGAGTCAAACAAATACAAGTTTTCCACGTTACATTTTTATTTCAAATAAAATTTGATTTTAAGTCCAAAAGTATAAAAAGTGAAATAACTTTAAGTTAAGTATTTACTGAATTTAAGTGTAAAATTTACAGTTTTTGCAAATTTTTTATAAGTTTGTAGATTTAATGGAACCCTTAAACTTTAAAATAATAAAATAACTATTCTATTTGTTGGTTTTATAGATTTGATGATACAAAATAAGAAGAATAAAACATGAAGGACCTAAGAAGACAAAGGAAGAATTCTTTAAATGATTAAGAATGAAACACAAGGGACTTGCTTGCTAAAGAAGATTTTATTTATTAGTCTTTTGTAGTCTTTTGTAAACCCTAGTTCCATATTATATAAAGAGATAAAGGGTACAAGTTTTAATTAAGTCTTCCATAATATAGTCAAGTAAAAGATGTGTGTGTGTGTGTGTAACCTAGATGTAGGGAAAAATGTCTAGGGTTAGGATTTGTCCCCCAAGATCAAAGGTGTCTTTGATCCTTGTTATAGGTAGATAACACGTTATATTCTAATCAAATATAATTGGAGGTGATTGTGGAAAAACCTTGTGTCAATAACATAGTTGTTTGTTTTAATTCCGCTACGTATGTATTTTATCTATGTTATTGTTTAACCCTAGATGCTCAAAACGATCCAAGGAGTCTAATAAACTCTACAATTGTGTTATTGTTTAATCTTTTGCAGGATAGGTTTAAGTTGGAATGATTAATTGATGAGAAAAAGGTGTTTGAAGAGTTTGCAGAGTTTCTACTGCTAGAAGTTTCTGCTGTTAAGTAAAACTTTCTACTGCTGGTTTCTGTTGCTTGTTTTGTAAGTGCAGGGACGATTGTGTAACTTCTTCACCAAAGGGTTTAAAAACCTAATTCAATCACACAATTGGTTTTATGCGCTCATTATTCACTCAAAATCAAACCCTAGCACGATTTTAATCATTCAATTGCAAAACCCCCAAATCAAACCCTAATTCACAATGTCGACAAGAACCTTTTCTGATAGCCACAATCAAATTGCTTTCTTTCAAAAGCCTGTGGAATCTGATGGATTTTCTGAGGTAATTGACTTTCTAAATGTTACTTATATTAAGTATGCATTAACAGCAAAACCAACTATATATATTTCCCACATCAAACAGTTTTGGTTTACTGTCAAGGCCATAACTACAGATGGGGAAGAACAGTTAGTGGCTAAAGTAGATGGCCAAAGAATACTTGTTTCTAAGTCCTCTGTTAGAGAGTCTTTACTCTTTGTAGAGAATGAAGAAATTAAGTGTCTTGAAAATGCTGCTATTTTTAAAGAGCTTAAAAACATGGGGTATGAGAAAAAGAATGAAGGTTTAAAGTTTTATAAAAATATTTTCTCACCTCAGTGGAAATTTTTAATACATACAATCCTTCATTGTGTAAGTCCTAAAACATCAGGCTGGAATGAATTCAGTACAACTCATGCATCTGCCATGATTTGTCTGGCTAAATGACAACCTTTTAATTTTTCTAACATGATAATGGAAGGGTTGAAAAAGAATGTGAAAGGAAATTTCTACATATATCCAAGATTTTTGCAACTGGTTATATACAAAAAACTTTCAAATGATAAGGTTTATAACAGAGAATTTATTTACCCTGAACTTCAAAATAAAATGCTTTCATACATGAAAAAGAATGGCAAAGATCTTTCTGGGACAGTGACTTCATTATTTCCATATATCTTTTCATTGGCTCAAAATCAGGGTGAAGGTGCAGAAATCACAACTGCTACCCAACACACACCCACAGTTTTGGAAACATCATCCTCACAACCTCAAAAGACCCAAAACCTTAGGGATTCACAAATAGAGAACACTGAGCTACCTCAGGCTAGTGTTAGTATGGTTGTACTGGATGAGGCTATTACAGGTGTGGTGAGTAACATGTTGGAAGGGGCTACCACTACTGCTGCTAGCTTAGAAGCAGAGCAGGTCAGTGGTAACATAAATAAGACCCCAACCAATGTAATATCTAATGTTGAAGGTTCACATGAACTAGAAGAAGGTGATGGTAACCCCAGCCAAATGGCTAATTTGGGGGGACTCAGATGATCAAAACCAGGTTTGATACTGAGTTTACATCATTTGATTCGCCTCTCAGGGAAGGTAACACATCCCGAAGTGATGAGGATAGAATTGAAAAAACTAAATTGATGGCTCCCCATATACAAAATGTCAATTCCAGTGATCCAACTCTCGGGCCAGGTCACTGATACGCGGGATTGCGCCCTCGCAACAGGTTTTACCTCTCAAGGGATCTTGAGAAGCTTGCAATCCCCGCCAGGCAGTGTACCTGATCGTTGTAGTATAGTATAGTGACAAGTACCGGGGGATTGATCGTTCAACTCAGGAATAGTGTTCGCTAAGTCTACTAAAATAGGTCTAGAGGCGAGGGATGATTCTTTTTGTATTTTTTATATTTTATGAAAACAAGTAAAATCTTGGGTTTTGAAGGAGTGGGCGGAATTAGTTGCTAGTCAACTAACCCAAATAACTAAAGATGCAATCAAAATAAAATAAAATAAAAATTAAACTAATTGTGGTGGAAACAATAATGAGAGAAAATGTGTTTACTTAGATTTCATTACTCTCTAGATATCTTTTACCGGTTGATTAGCTTGTTACAATTGCATGGATGACGGGTTATATTCCTTAATACTAGTCGTAGGGTCGTGTACAATATTCCCTAACTCTAAAAGCTCCTACTTCACTCCTATGTCGAGCCGACTAAAAGCTCCTAACATGGGATCACTAGAATTCGCTTATGCATTAAATACAACCAAAAATCGTAGTACACCTCCGATCATGTTTCTTAGGACGTTCAAGCAAGTTACCAATTGGAAGTCTGCCAGTTTTCTTAAGCCTAACATCGAATACAATCATCCACAACAATTATAAACAAACCATCAACCAATAATCAACATCTAGGTTTCACTACATCTAAGCAAACACAATAAAAACCTAGCCTAGCATGTTAAAGAGAAGACAAGCGTAAGATATAATCATACAACACATAGACATATTGAATGATTTGAATAAGTACTTATCTTCAATTGAACATGGAAGATTCAAGGGGTTGAAACCCTTGAAAAAGCTGTAAAATGCGTCTAGGGTTTATGCCCTAATATCCCACACAATGTTCCACACTTTACAATGAAAAATTGGAAAAATATATATAGATAATACATCCTGACGGCGTCACGTTTTGGCTTGTGACGCCGTCAACTCGCCGCCAAATTGAGAATCGTATTGCCTAGATCCAATCTTGACGCCGTCAAGAAGAAAGTGAGCTCTGGGCCGTCACGTTTATTTTGACCCTGACGGCCTTGGTGATGCCGTCAGGTCAATTGCACTAAAAATGTTCTGGGCCGTCATGTGTATTTTCCACTTCCACCTCTTTTGCCAAGCTTGCCGCCATCATGTGTGAAGCCTTGACGTCGTTAGGTACTGTTCCCAGCAAGGATTTTGAAACTTTGCCGTTTTCTTTACTTTTATGCTCCAAAAACGTCCAAAATACTTCATTTTCCAGATTTCTTCTCAAAAGTACCTAAAATGACAAAATGAACGATTTAGGGCAGTAATTGATCAAATAATCACGAATTCGGGCTTAAATGACCCCTTAAAAGCGATACACTTTTCGCCTTATCAAATACCCTTACACTTGAGATTTGCTTGTCCTCAAGCAAATGCGCTTTTATTCTAATCAAAATATAAGTTAGGGGTCATTTAACGCTAATATAAAAGTAATTACAACAAATAATCGTTCCACTAAAAACCAAAAACAAGCACGGAGGTCATACACTAGCACCTCACAAATAGTGTTTAGATACTCACATCTCTCGGGTGTAATAAAGTATATATCACAATATGGAAATGGAAAACATCTCTCACTACCTGTCATAGCAAATAGATTACCATAGGCTTGGCGTAAGCACCTAGGATAAACTATCAAAGAGGTCTTTTAAAGGGTTATAACGTTAGGTGTAGGGATATGGAAAACACGGTTTTGTTGGATAAAGGCAATATTTACTGGTGGCGAGTTAATCATCTTGATTAATTACATGTACAAAATGGCGTTGCTAAGCCAAGACTCGACTCGACTTAAGCTAATCAAAACTACAAACTATGAAACAAACATAAAAATGAAACGGGATGGTAGTCCGTATGTGTTTTTTTTTTTTTCTTTTTTTTTTTTTTTTTTTTTTTTTTTTTTTTGCATACACTTTTACCCTACCATCCAAAATAATACATCATAGGGGAGTTTACATTCCTATTACACTTGAATTTTTACATACTTTACAATAGACTACTCTAATGACTCGAATCAAGATAATCAAAACACTTGGAGTACTTTTAAATATTAACGCACATATGGGGGTAATAAATTGATGTCTTCCCCATTACTCCATATTACTAGTACTTTACCCATGAGTCCCAATTGTCCCAAAACAATATGTACAAGATATGACTCGACTTAGCAACCATGTAATCAATTAGACAATTAACAAAGGGTTTAAACATGTAACAATAATGCACTAAAGATGAGTGCATACAAGGAAGGCTAAGGCGATTTGGTTGCACATTTGGGTGGATTGTTAATAAATTCTACCTTTAAGTAAAATGCTTAAAGTTAGAAACGAAAAGATAGGCTCGTAGGGGTGTACTAGGGTTTTCGTGTACTAAAAATGAGTACAACGCTAAGGTGTGGGAAAATTAATTGACTTCGCTAGTCAAGTAATATGACTTAAATGGTCAAGTAATTATGATACGGGTTTAAACACAAGGGTGATCCTAATGCCTCTTATCATGTAGTAAATCCTAACTACACGAATGTAGTCTCACTAGCGGTCTCGGGAGGCATCACTAACACAAGTTCTAGAATCTAAATGCTACCGGTACACTCATAAGCATAAGGCTTTTCCTAATATGTCTAAGGGCGAACCTCACATGTATGAACTTAGTAGATCGCTGGCACGAGTCTTTGACGCTTCAACTAACGGATGGTCACTAATGCACTTCTTGGATCGCTGGCGCGTTATTTGCATAACGGATGGTCACCAAGTCATATACTAGATCGCTGGCACGTTAGTCAATTAATCTAGTACTCGGATGGTCACTACCTTATTCATAATAATTTTTTTTTGTTTTGAGTGGTACGGTTTTTGTGCTAGTCATATAAATCCTATCCATGAGACGCTTGTTGAGGCTAAAGTTTCACTCCTAAATGTTGTAAAAAATTTTAAATTTGGCGCTAAAATTGCCCTAGCAAGTATTTCTCTTAGTTTTATTACACACCTACTATCGAACAAACAAACTCAAGTGCAATTGTATTCTCTAAGGTATCATTATTTACCCTCCCCTTACACTTAGGCTGAATATTATCCCTAACGTTCACTAAAAAGATGTAAAAGTAATGAAGGTAAAAGAATGAAAACAAATACTCCCCTGATTCGTTCGGTGTGGATAGTGTGTCAACAAGGTTAGATCTTCTTCCAAGAAAATGAACTTTGAAAGCTTCCCTCCAGAAATATACATCATCTTCTTGTCCAATGTAACTTGTTAAACCTGAGAAAACAATCAAGGCAAACCTCGCGTAAAATCGGCGGCAATCTATATATACTAAAAAATCCTAGAAAGCAAATTAAGATATAATGCTTGTGGAATGAATGTTTGTAGATTTCCTGGAGTTTATAAAACTGAAGAATCAACAAAAACTTTAAGACTCCGGTTTAAACAAAACTCACAAAATTTTTTAGAATTTTAGAACCTGACGCCGTCAGGTTGTAACTCCTGACGCCGTCAGAATGTTCCTGGAAAAATCTTTTGTTAAGTTTCCAGAAAATTTCTGGAAAAACTTATGCCTTATTTCCTGGAAAATCCTGCAAAACATCATTATGACTCGATACAAGCATTTGACTCTAACAAATACTAATATACATGCTCATTTAATGTTGTAGTGAATCATGCTCATTTTCGTTCTTATAAACAAATTTTTTGGGTCTTCCTTTACACTTAGCTTTTGCAAAATACCTTTATATGTAATTAAGACGAAGTTAAAAACAAAATAAAGCATTTTCACAATTTATTTTGAAACATGATTTACCAAAAATAAAAATAAAACATGCATACGGAAATAAATAAAATCAAACAAATAAAAATCAAACAAATAAAAACACACAAAACAAGTAAAACTTGGGTTGCCTCCCAAGAAGCGCTTTTCTTTATTAACGAGTCTTGTAGCTAGAATCAAGGTCACGGGCTATTACGTGACCTCGTCATTGGTCACATTCTCTAGGTCATCCTCAATCTTATTTTTGTATTCCGGACTTAGTTGCAAACATTCTTTGTAGAAACCGAATATTCTACTCATGACATAGTCTACTCTTCTACGTCTATCTTCATCATTCCTATAGTAGACCGCTTGCTTGTGTTCCTTTTCAAGGTTTGATAGAAGACAAAATTGTTCAATCTTATAGGGCATTTGGTAAGCTATCTCATCGGTTTCATCCTTGAATCTAACTATCCCTAAGGACGGTTCATAATTCATCTTAGAGGCCTCAACAAATGGCTTTCCGAACACTACTTGACTTAAACAACCATCTATTACCGAACGAATATCTTCTACAATCACAAAGTCGGTAATGTATGTAAAGTTTCCTACAAAAACATGCAGTCCTTTTACTCTTCCCACAAAGTTACTCATCCAACCCGTGTTGGGAAATATCCTAGGCCCCAGTTGATTTTTCATTATCCAATTGTAATGGATCCTAGTCATGATGTTTATGGGAGATCTAAGATCGATGTAGGCTTTCCACACATGCACATGCCCAATGTTGCATGGTATGTTGATGTTAGAGGGGTCACCCGTTTTGATGATTTGTGAACCGAGGATGTAAGGTGTCTCGGGGTCATCAAATAGATTCTTATGATATTCTCGTTCTTCCTTAGTGGGTAACCTATTGAAGTGGTCCTCTACGTTATCTAACTCCTCTAACTTTTCTTCCTTTTTATCCTCAACTTCCTTAATTTCATCCTTAGGTTCAATTCCAACTTCATCCTTGTCACTTCCTTCTATATTCTTATCTATTGGCTTAATGGTGACAACATTGACAAAGTGGACGTGTTTGGATGATGAGGGGTCCTTAATTTGGATACCGCTACTAGCGTCCCCAGTGTCCTTCCTAGGTGTATTTAGCACTTGGTTGTTGAGGGCTTTCAACAAGTTGTCAATTTTATTGGTCATCTCCGTTTGTTGTTGATTGAATTCAGATTCAAACTTAGCTATACGAGCTTCTTGAGATGCCATAAACTTTGACATCAATCCTTCAAGATTATTGGTACTACCATAGTTATTGGAAGGATTGTTGTTGAAGGTACGGTTAGAGGGTGGACCGTTTGGTTGGTAACGATTAGGTGGATTGGAAGAATTGTTTTGGGATATGTTTTGGTTTTGCTTCCACCTAAGGTTCGGGTGATTTTTCCAAGAAGGGTTGTATGAATCACCGTAAGGGTTTGGCTCGGGTTTGAAAGTATACCACTTGCCTCCCGCTTCGTCGGTACACGAGGATGCGTAATCCACAAAAGCTTGTCCGGGGAGTTCCACGCAATCACGAGTGTCATGGGGACCACTACATAATTCGCATGAATAAGTGATTTTGTTCACTTGGCTTGAAGGCTTAGGAGCTTCGTAGGATTTCATGAGAAACTTGACTTGCTCCTCAAGTTCCATGATCCTACGGTCGGGAGTGCTAGGATTGTTCGAAGGAAAAGACATTGTCTTAGAGAGCAAGATCTTCTATGAGTTCCCATGATTCTTCCGCACTTAGATCACGTAGCTTGCCACCGGCCAATTGGTCAATGGTTCACCTTGTGGAGAGATCAATATGGTCGTAGAAAATTTTGACTTGGAGCCAAAGATCTATGCCATGATGAGGGACTTTTTGGAGTAAGTCCTTGAAACGAGTCCATGCTTCATAAAGAGTTTCACCTTGACGTTGTTGGAACATCAAGATGTCATTTCTAAGCTTGGTAGTTCTCCCCGGTGGGAAAATTTGAGCAAGGAAACGAGAAGTGAGATCATCCCAAGAGGTGATGGATCCCGCGGGTAAACGCTCAAGCCATTGACTAGCTTGGTCACGTAGAGAGAATTGGAATAGACGTAATCGGGTTGTCTCTCTAGTTGCAACATCAAGGTCTATGGAATTTACGATTTTTAGGAAATCCTTGAGATGTTGATTAGGATCTTCGGAACGAAGTCCATGGAATGCACATCCGCTTTGCACCAACCGGATGGTGTCGAATCGCAAGGGAGACACATTGGCTCCTTGAGTGAGCTCAATGGTGTTTCGATAGCCTTGGTGGCTAGGACGGGAATACTCTCCTAAAGTTCGGGGTCTAGGAGGTTGGTTTGGTTGTGGTGGGTTTTGTGGGTGGTTTTGAAGTGGTGGGTTGATGGGTTCAAAGATATTACCACCTTCCATGATGTCGGATGGTAATGGTTACGAACAAAGGAACAAAGAAATGAGATAGACTAAAGAAACCTAAAAATAAAAATAAAAATCTTACTAGAAAGGAATCTAGCAAGTAGACCTAATAAAAAGAAATTCTAACCTAGACAATAACTATTCCCCGGGCTGCGGCGCCAAAAACTTGATACGCGGGATTGCGCCATCGCAACAGGTTTTTCCTCTCAAGGGATCTTGAGAAGCTTGCAATCCCCGCCAGGCAGTGTACCTGATCATTGTAGTATAGTATAGTGACAAGTACCGGGGGATTGATCGTTCAACTCAGGAATAGTGTTCGCTAGGATTAGAGAGTCTACTAAACTAGGTCTAGAGGTGAGGGATGATTCTTTTTGTATTTTTTATATTTTATGAAAACAAATAAAATCTCGGGTTTTGAAGGAGTGGGCGGAATTAGTTGCTAGTCAACTAACCCAAATAACTAAAGATGCAATCAAAATAAAATAAAATAAAAATTAAACTAATTGTGGTGGAAACAATAATGAGAGAAAATGTGTTTACTTAGATTTCATTACTCCCTAGATATCTTTTACCGGTTGATTAGCTTGTTACAATTGCATTGATGACGGGTTATATTCCTTAATACTAGTCGTAGGGCCGTGTACAATATTCCCTAACTCTATAAGCTCCTACTTCACTCCTATGTCGAGCCGACAAAAAGCTCCTAAAATGGGATCACTAGAATTCGCTTATGCGTTAAATACAACCAAAAATCGTAGTACACCTCCGATCATGTTTCTTAGGACGTTCAAGCAAGTTACCAATTGGAAGTCTGCCAGTTTTTTTAAGCCTAATATCGAATACAATCATCCACAACAATTATAAACAAACCATCAACCAATAATCAACACCTAGGTTTCACTACATCTAAGCAAACACAATAAAAACCTAGCCTAGCATGTTAAAGAGAAGACAAGCGTAAGATATAATCATACAACACATAGACATATTGAATGATTTGAATAAGTACTTATCTTTAATTGAACATGGAAGATTCAAGGGGTTGAAACCCTTGAAAAAGCTGTAAAATGCGTCTAGGGTTTATGCCCTAATATCCCACACAATGTTCCACACTTTACAATAAAAAATTGGAAAAATATATATAGATAATACATCTTGATGGCGTCACGTTTTGGTGTGTGACGCCGTCAACTCGCCGCCAAATTGAGAATCGTATTGCCTAGATCCAATCTTGACGCCGTCAAGAAGAAAGTGAGCTCTGGGCCGTCACGTTTATTTTGACCCTGACGGCCTTGGTGACGCCGACAGGTCAATTACACTAAAAATGTTCTGGGCCGTCATATGTATTTTCCACTTCTACCTCTTTTGCCAAGCTTGACGCCGTCATGTGTGAAGCCTTGACGCCGCCAGGTACTGTTCCCAGCAAGGATTTTGAGACTTTGCCATTTTCTTCACTTTTATGCTCCAAAAACGTCCAAAATACTTCATTTTCCAGATTTCTTCTCAAAAGTACCTAAAATGACAAAATGAACGATTTAGGGCAGTAATTGATCAAATAATCACGAATTCGGGCTTAAATGACCCCTTAAAAGCGGTACACTTTTCGCCTTATCAGTCACACAGGCCGAAGTGGTGAGGATAGCATGGAACTAATTAAGGAATTGATGGTTAAATGTACCAAATTTGAAGGACGGGTTATTGGCCTACAACAACTCACAACTTCTCAAGGAGCAGAGATCAAGAAATTGAAGTTGAGGGTTAAAAAATTAGAAGGCAAGAGGTCAAGAACTAATCACCTAAAGAGGTTGAAAAAGGTAGGTACAACACAAAGGGTCAGCTCCTCTGAAGATGCTAGTTTGGGGGAGGATGCTCCCAAACAGGGGAGGAATGAGTCCAAGAATTCAGGGGAGGTTGATGCTACAAACATTGAGAGTGTTGCTGTGGACATGGAGATGGATAGTGGGAATAATGCAAATGATTTTGTGGTGGCAGATCATGAGGGTAATGAGGTGGTACTTGATGAAGTAATTCAAGAGCAGGTAGTAGAAAAGTTGAAGACTTTAGAGCCTGAGCAACTTGTTACAGCTGCTGAAGTAATAGTAGAATCAATCAAAACCTTGGGTGCTTCTACTACTCAAGATGAAGGTAATTTTGCTGTTGAAGTTATTGCAGAAGTAGCTAAGGATGATACTGCTGCTAGTGCAAATCTTACTGCTGCTGAGGTACAAGTTTCTGCTGCTGGTGTTAATGTTTCTACTGCTGAGTCTCAGGGTGATTCTACTGCTAAGGATCAATTTATTTTGGATGATGATGTAGTCATGGCACAAGCAATGATTCAACTGAAGGCAACAAAACCATCATCAAAAACATCAACACAAGCAGTACAACAACAACCATCACGATTACCAAAACAAAAACAACAACCACCACAACTTCCAAAGGCATCTAAGGCACCTGCCAAATGTGTGGTTATTAGAGAACCCTTTCTCCCAACCAATAAAATAGCTCAAACACATCAATACTCAGGTAAAGGTAAAGGCAAAATGATTGAAGAGCCTGAACCTGAACCTGAACCTGAACTACCTTTTAAGTTCTGGCCTAAGGAGAAACAAATTTCTTTCAATGAAAAGGCTGCAAAGAAGTTGGCTATTGAACTTGAACCAGAGAATCAAGAGTTCTTGAAGCAACAAAAGATGCATGCTGAAAATGAGGCAAAAATAAAAGAACTACTTGATGCTTGGGATGCTGAAAGAATTAAGTGTGATGTAGACATTGAGTATTCCAAGTTGGTGAAACAGGAAGAGCAAGAGTTTGATGTGGCTGAATGGTTTGAAAGAATTCATGGCTGAAAGACATAGGGTTTATGATGCTGAAAGAGCAAAGAAGAAAGTTCTCAAAGCACCAACTGTCAAACAAAGAAGGAAGGTTTATGCTACTTACTTGAAAAATATGAAAGGCTACAAGATGAACCAACTCTCACATTTTTCTGATGATGAAATAGGAAAGATGTACTATAATACAAAAAGAGAGGTTGATAGTCTTGTACCTATGGGGTCAGAGGATCAAGTAAATGGGGCAAAGACAGTAGTAGTGACTGAGACTGTGAAGGTTGAAGAGAAAAAGGTGAAAGAGAAGAAAGAAACTTCAAGCTCAAGTGTTAAAAGAGCTGGAGTTTTCCAAAAGAGTGTTTGAAGGAAAAAGAGTAAAGCAGATCAATCAAAAGCAGTGGAGTAGAGTTCTGAGTCAGAGTGATGAGTGCTCAAACACTCATCATTTTTGGTCAAATCTGAACTGCAAAACATACAAAAACACTCAGAAATGCATCAAAATACTAAAAATATTTCAAAATTGTGTTTTATATGTTTTAAATGCAAAATGAGCAAAAACAGATGAAAAACGTACAAAGTTTGCAAAATTGGCAGTTTCAATCCCCCAACTTTCATAAAATTACAAAATTAGTCCCTGGTCATTCAAAATATGGAAAATTATCACCAAAGGTCTTTTTACAATCATAAGTTGTCATATTTTGTCCTTAGGTGAAAAATTGGAAAAGTTTTGGAAAATTACAAAATTAGTCCCTGGAGTTTCAAACTTTGGCAGATTTGGTCCCTGGTGGGAATTTTTGGATAAAAAATCATTTTTAGTCCTTGGAAATTCAAAAATATTCAATATTGGTCCTTGGATAAAAGTTTTTCACAGTTTGGCAAAAATGACCCCTTAACTTTCAAAAATGACAATTTTGGTCCTCGGGAATTTTAAAAATGGAAAATATTATTTATGGTCCTTGGAATATGGAGCTATGACAGGAATGATCCTTGAAATACTTTGGAGAAGTTGTCAAACCCACCCCCTCCATTTTTGACATATTACATCTTTGGTCCTTGTGATTTATTCTAACCAAATGGACCCTAAATATTAAATAAACAAACACCACCCAATCCAAAGTCAAAATCCTGGTCCATAACACCCCCTAGCCCACCAAAGCCCATTCCCATTTTAATATTACCCACCCAGTCAACAGGTCAACGAAGCAGGGTCAAACAAGAGTCAAACATCCACCCTCTTCTTCCCCACTTGCCCGCCAATACCACTCTCACCCACAACATTGCTCTGCAAAACCACCCTGACACATCCTCCATCACCTCCCCCCTCCTCCAATAAGAAACCTTCACATAACCCTCCCCCATGTGCTCAGAAGAGGCCAAATTCCCACTTGACAGTTTTCCCGCCAAAAAGTCCAATGGACGAATGAGATTGATTCAAAGCTAAATCAATGGTGGGATTAACTCGTTTTGATGACAGAAGCTTCTGAGAGTGCCATAAAAAGAAATGAAGACTCAGAGAAGAAGTAGTCACTAGTTTAGGATCATCAGTAGTGTAAGAGTAGTGTAAACTTTAAATTCATGTCATTTTAAGTTTTATTAGTTGTAATCTGTCTTTATTTTGTAATTTAAACTTAATACAAGTTTTAATTTCAAGTTTTAGTTATTAATTTCCATTTTAGCAATTTTAAGCAAATTTGACAAGTTTGCTTAATTTTGTTTATTGTTGTTGTTTTTGGATTCTAAGTTCATTTAAGCTTTGACAAAGCTTAGATAAGCTTTTATATATCTTAAAAATCAGCTTTAGTCATTAAAAGTAAAAATACAAAAAAAAAAAAAAAAAAAAAAAAAAAATCAAGAAAATCAAAGAAAAAAAAATCAAGGAAGAAGATGATGTGAAGCAAGGATTATGGCTGATTATGGATTCTCATGGGTTTAGAACCTCTTGGGAGGTGTTAGGAAAGATCTTGGTTCCATGGTTCACTGTTTCTCAGTTAATGCCATTTGTAAGCTTATTTTCTCACAATATTTGCATATCCTGTTTTAATAGGTTCTAGTTATTGTTCATTGCTTGTTTCTGTTCATTAATAATCATCCTAGGTTAGTGCAAAGTTCAACATTCAGTTTCATGGTTTAAACCTGCTAGTTGCTTCACAAATTTCCAATAACTGTTTCATAAGGGGTGTTTGGATTGAGTGAATTGGCCTAGTCACAGGTTGCCTTTAGTGTTATTTTTAGTTCATGTAGTCTCACATAGGTGCCTTTAGGTTAATTTAATCATAAAACACCTAGGTTACATTGACAGAAGTCAAAATCATCACTCAATGCCCTCAACAGTTAACTGTTGAGGTAATTGAGTCTCAAAACTCACCCATTTGGTTTAAAAGTTATCTTTCTACCCTAATTTAGTCTTTATATCACCCAACACATCAATTTCAGTTAGTTAAACCAAATCAAAGTTGGAGAAAGTCAAAAGTTCAAGTTTTTATAAAAAGTCAATTTGCATGATCTCAGATTTTTCCCAAAGTTCAAGGAATTTTATTGAATTTTGTGCTTTGATTCAAAGGGTGAAACTTGTTTCTAGTTAAAGTATACCAGCTCATCTTTGAGGTTCCATGGTGCTTGTATTTTTGTGATTTTCTTTGTGGGTCCCACACCTGATCAAACTCACTTGCAGGGGAGGTGTGTCCCCTGCATCCGCAGACCACAGTCCCAACACCACCACTTGGTGGTGGTTTTCTGGCCACCACAATGGTCCACAGCCCCACCACTTGGCTCATTTCAACCCCCCTCCTACCACACTCCATGGTTTGACCAATGGTTTGACCTAGTACCCTGTGGACCCCACCTGAATTAAGCCATTTAGTTTGTCCCTTTTTTCTGTGTTGAACAATAAGCCAAGTGCTTATTTTGTAGCTTATTTGCTTATTCAGTTGACCATTATTACTTTTTCTTGCTCACACATGTCCACTCAACTTGTTTGAACCAGATTTAACCATAGTGGGTCCCACTTAAGCTGGTTTGAGCTTATTTTCCACTTTGGTCAACATAAGTCAACTGTTTGGCTTATTGCTTTCCACAATGCTTATTTTTCATTTATAAAAAAGTTGTTTTCACAAAAGTTTGTTGTTTTTAGGTGTAATTTAGTTTTCAAAAAGAAAAATCAAGAAAATCCAATGTAAAAATAAGTGATAGTTTCTATTTAATGTAATTTAAATTTTATTTTTCATTTTTAGATTTTTATTAAGTACTTAGCATTTTTATATTTTTATTAATTACCTTTTATATTAAAGTATTTTTAGTAATTTTCTCAAATTTTTATTTTGTCATTTAGTATTTATTAGATTTAATCTTAGTTTTATTAATAATTAATTAATAATTAAGTTTTAAATAGCATAATTAGTTTTTATTAAGCAAGACCTAGTTTTTATATTTTTTATAGCTTTTATATATTATAAAATAATTTTAGGAATTTTTCTATAATTTTCTAAGTCATTTAGGTATTATTAATAATTTAAATTGGTTTAAATAGTTTAATTAAGATAATTAGTTTTTTAATTAATAGAAAATCCATAAAAAGACAAAAATATTTATTTTTAATTTTTATACTTTCTTCAAGTTCATTTTAAGTTTTAGAAATTATTTTTACAAGTTTTTAGTTTAATTTGTAGTGTTTATCATTTTTAGTTTTATTTAAATTAGGTTTAATTTACTTTTTAAATAGTTTTAATTAATTAAATAATATTTAAATATTAAAATAATCATTTTTATAATTTCATTTTCATTTTAACTTTTCTTTTAATTTTAAGTTTGTAAAAGTTTCATTTTCACCCCCTGTAGTTTATTTTCCTTAAAACTCACCTTTTTCCCAGCACGCAATCGTTTCTGATTTTAATTTGGTTTACGTTTATACGTTTCTGTTTCCCGTGATTGTTAATACTGTTATTCCTAATCATTCCAGTAGTGTAAACAAATCTAAATCTTTATCTGGTTACTTCCCATCCAATTCACCCGATCACAAACCCGTTTCGATTACCATCACACCTCGTCGGGACATAACGACCCGGGGAAACCACTATATTCCGCGGAGCATTGGTCTAAGCTGTGTTTGACCTTGTTGACCATCACCTGGTCAATTTAGGTTGGCTGCTTTAGCACCAATCACAGAGCATGAGGAAGAGGAAAAAGTTGATGATGAGGAGGAATCTGAAGATGATAAAGAAAAGATGATGGCTCTCACAGTTCTTTCCAAGCATACAGAACCAGAGGTCATCAATGCAGTTACTTTAGAAGTCAAACATCCAATCATCTCATATACTCATGGAATCAGGGATGGCAATGAAGCCTATTGGGAATTTAAAAGAACCAATGGTTTGTATTATAGGTTCATCAGGTTTTCACAAATGCTGTTTTGGATGGATAGAGATGATGTGGTTACCCTCTGGAGGTTATATAAGGAGAAATATGATGATACAAGACCAGAGGAGGTGTATGAAAGGGTGGTTTATTACATTTGAAGATCATGTTTGAACCACATGATAGTGATATTGAGTGGATAAAGTTAAAACACAACACAGTTCAACAATGGTATTGGGTTGGTCTATATATTGTGAGTCTGTGATTTAGATCCTGTTTTATTCGAGCTAGCTACTTTGTATCGCTAAATTGCTATGGTAGGAGTTTTGTCTTTGTTTTTGGTTTGTATTGTCAATTCTCTTTTGGGCCTCACTCTCTTTTAATTATCTTGATTATTAAGTGGGGCGCCTTGTATTGTAATTTAGTCTCTTTCGAGGTTCAATGTTATGTTGCCTTTCCAAAAAAAAAGTTCAACAATGGTATTTATATCAGTCCTGTGGTGTTCATGCTTTAAATGCTCATGGAGTGGTTATTTACATGTTGGTGGAAAAAGATTATCCTGCACTGAACTTCAACAAGGAAATTATTCATCAGATGTTGAAGCCTGGTATGTTACAAATGCAGAAAAACTTCTGGTTTCAAGATCAAGCCTATCAACTTTTAAAAAAGTATGAAAGAGTTATTTATCCTAAGCCACAAAAGCAACCAAAACAGAAGTAAATGTGTTTGGAAGCATCCTCCTAGTGAAGGTCAAAGCTAAACTAGAAACTTGATGATTTTGGAGGAAAATATCAAGTTTAGGGGAGGATTGTTGGGTTTAGAGATGCTGCTGCTCTGGATAATACAACTGCTCATGGTGCATAATGGAAAATACTCTAAGTGTCATACTATTGCTAGAGTAGTTTATACTATTGCTAGTGTTGAAGATTCTATTGCTGAAAGAATACCACTGCTAGAGTAATTGGATACTACTGCTTATGTGATAACTTGTATAGTCAGTTAGATAATTATAGAATAGATTCAAAAATATATTATCTTGCATAGAAAGTTATTGTAAACCGACTAGGACTTCTTAGTCTATAAAAGGAGGTTCTAGGGTTAGAGTTTAGTACGTATCAATTATAGAGTCGATCACTTCAAGGTTGTAAAACCTAATACTGTTGAGTATTTTTTTTTTTGGGTAAAGGGTTTTACCCTGGTAAAAGTGTATTAATAATCAATGAAGTTCAGGCAATATGGTAAAACACCATATTGACTATAACAAACAACGCACCCTTTGTGCTTCAAACCACTACACATAAGATTGACATGCCAATCTCATGAAAACAAAAAAGCCTAGCTGAAATAAAGAATAGACTAAAAGCACACAACTAGGCTATACTATAAACATTACGTTGAGTGATCCATGATTAAAAATGAGGGAAGTTTCCATCTTGCAAGAACCCGTTCTACATTCGGCGTCCTCTTGAAATTAAATGTTAGCAGCTTAAGCCGAACGGTAGAGATAATAAAATCAACAACTTGATCAATAGTTCTCTTCTTATTTTTAAACAACCTTGAGTTCCTTTCTTGCCAAATCACATAAGATGATGCAGCAAATACAAGCTTAGAAATAATGCTATGGGTTGATCGAGACTTTCCATAGGAGAGAAGCCAAGCCGTAATATTGTCCAAAGATGGAGTATTAGAAGACATACCCGACTGTAAACACGCTCGAGACCACACTTGCGAGGAGAAGGGGCATTCAAAAAACAAGTGATTGTGTGAGTCCGGAACAGTCTCACAAAGAGCGCATCGAGACATGTTTAAGTCGACCGAAGGACCGACATCCCATTGTCTCAATAGATCTTGGGTCTTCAATTTTCTATGTAACACGAGCCAAACATGAAAAGCGTGACGAGGGATACAATGTGGAAACCACACCAGACTCGACCACACAATGCTATCACCACGAGGACGAATGTCCTCCCAAGCACTACCAACAGAAAACCTGTTATCAATCCCCACCCTATTTTTCCAAACCAGGGTATCCCTTTGATTCAAATACAAAACAGGAATAGTAATAAGAGATAGAGAGGGGTACTTAACTAGCCATTCGTTGGGCCATCGCCATGCATCCCCATCAATTATTTCGGACAGCTTAGTATGTAAATTAAAACCAGCCCTATGGATGTCTCTAACCGTAACAGTATCAATCAATGGGCTGCTATTACACCAGTTATCAAACCAAGGCGAGATACTAGAACCATCACCAACTTTGTACCAAATGAATTTTCTGATAATGGTTCGAACTTGAAGGATTTTACGCCATCCCCACGACATATTACCTCGACAAGGACAATCCCAAAAATTAAGATCACGGAGTTTATGTGTATGAATCCACTTCACCCATAACGACTCCTTCAAAGTGAGAATACTCCAAACATGTGACGTGATAAGAGCTATGTTAAATAGCTTAAGACTTCGAATACCTAAACCACCCTCATGTTTAGGAAGACATATAGCCTCCCATGAAACTTTCGCTTTACCGCGCCTCATGTCACCTTGACACCACAGAAATCCTCTCATAACCTGTTCGATATCCAATATAATGCGAGTAGGAAGAATAAACACAGATGACCAATAAATATGCATAGAGGAAATAACAGATTGAACAAGTTGCAGACGACCCGCAAAGGAGAGGAACTTATTCTTCCAATTGCCAATCCTATCTTGAACCCTCTCCACAAGTTCTTTACAATCACGATACACAAGCCTTGTAGTAACAAGAGGAACTCCAAGGTACTTGATCGGAAGGGTACCCTCTTCAAATGGCAAGACACTGAGAATCGCCATTTTAGTATGAGACAAAACATTACAAAAAAAGGCTGTACTCTTTGGCATGCTTGGAAGTAAACCCGAACTACTCTTGAACTCCTCAAGAGCCTCCTTAATAACATTAGCCGAATTAACATCACCATGAGCAAAGAGGAATAGGTCATCCGCAAAACATAAATTGACAATTTTAAGGCTCGAACAATTATGATGATAAGCAAACACATTCGACTCGCTCACCTTTCGTTGGAAAATGAGGGTAAGGATTTCCATAACAAGGGTAAATAGATAAGGTGATAGTGGATCACCTTGTCGAAGACCTCTTTTCCCTTTGAAATATCCATGCAAAGAACCATTGATGCAAATGGAAAAAGAAGTGGTCGTAACACACTCCATAATCCAGTTGATCATTCGAATGTGAAACCCGAAACCAACTAATATCTCGCGCAAAAAATTCCAATCCACCGTGTCGTATGCCTTTTGAATATCAAATTTGAAAGCACACCTTGGCGGGCCCCTGTCTAAATGGTAATTGTGCATTAGCTCTTGAGTTAAGAGGATATTATCAGTAATACGTCTACCTGGCACAAAAGCTGATTGGTTGATACTCACCAATTCAGTAAGACTATCCTTTATACGATTAGAAATAATCTTACTAATGCACTTAAAAAGAACGTTACAACACGATATTGGTCTATAATCAGTAACACGAGTTGGAGAAGAAACCTTGGGGATAAGTGCAATAATCGTGTGATTAACCTCTTTAAGCAAATTACCACTCGAAAAGAATTCACAAACAGCCTGAATAATATCAGCTCCAATAATATCCCATGCATTCTTAAAGAAGGCCGCAGTATACCCATCCGGACCAGGGGATTTATCATCACCCATCGAGAAAATAGCATCTTTAACCTCCGCCTCCGATACATCTCTAATCATGAATTCGGCTTGAGTTGTAGATAACCTGTTCGAAAATAAGTTATGCATATCCAAGATATTTGAATTACCACATTGGCCAAGAAAATTAGTATAATGATTAACAAATGCGTCGTTTACTGCCATCCCCTCACAACAATTCCCAAGCGAATCAAGGACCCGATCAATACGGTTTCTAGCACAGCGACTCTTTACAACCTTGTGGAAATATGCCGAGTTAGAATCACCCACCCGAAGCCATTCCACTTTAGCTTTCTGTTTGAGGAATCTCTCTTCATCAATAATGGCATCATGAAACGCTTGCAAATAGACTGCTTCCTCCTCGCGAAGAGTGATATTAGACGGGTCACGATCAAGAGCTCTTTGCACTTCATCCACTTCAGCCCTAAGCCGCTTCACACGATCATGTAAATTACCCTTGTCATAGAGCAGCTTACGCATAGGCTTCTTTAAAAGTTTCAGTTTTTTGACCACTTGAAACATCATAAAGCCAGTAAAATTCTCTTTCCACACACCAGATATCACCTCTTTAAATCTAGAATTATGCACAACTAGGTTCGAGAATTTAAATGGTTTAGGTTTGAACCGCACCAATTTAGGAATTCTAAGGACCACCGGGGAATGATCTGATATTCGATATGGTTGAAATAATGCATTTGCACCAACAAAGGTTCCATAGAACTCCAAATTCGCCATAACTCTGTCTATCTTCTTAAGAATGCCATCTTCGCCCTTCACAACTAGGTTCGAGAATTTAAATGGTTTAGGTTTGAACCGCACCAATTTAGGAATTCTAAGGACCACCGGGGAATGATCTGATATTCGATATGGTTGAAATAATGCATTTGCACCAACAAAGGTTCCATAGAACTCCAAATTCGCCATAACTCTGTCTATCTTCTTAAGAATGCCATCTTCGCCCTTAGGCTTTTGGTTCCACGTGAATTGAAGACCCGACCTATTAACATCCGAAACTTCAATGGCATCAACACACTCTTTGAACTCTCTCATAGATATGTCTATAATGGATGACCCAATGGATTTATCTTCAATGTTGAGAGCCGAGTTAAAATCACCCATCAAACACCATGGTCTACCTCTAACAAAAGCACTATGCATACCAAGATCATACCAAAGCTCACGACGATGTGCATAACGATTGTGAGCATAAATAAAGGAGCAAAAGAACTCCTTTTTATCAGCTTTGAAAATGATCAATGTATGCATCACTTGAGCAGTTTGCGAAATAACCCCAACATCTACCTCATCTGGATTCCAACCCAATATGATACGTGAACCTTTATTACATAACGCCCCATTAGACGTCCAAGACCAATTTCTAAACACTTGAGGGCAAAGCTGATCAAGTCGAGATTTGACCACATGAGACTCCAAGATAGCACAAACAGACAAATGATTTTCATCTATAATTCGTATATTAATATATTGAAGTGTTTTGTGAGAGTTCTGCTGTTTTCATTCATTATTCTTCTTACGGTTAAACATTAATTTCGCATAGTGTTTAATATTGTTTTAAGTCAAAATCAGCTTCTATACTTGTTGTTTAGATTCACATCTAAAATAACTAACTAGATTAATTGCTCAATTGGGACCAACAGTATTATTACTATATTAAATTATTTGTAATACAAACAACATAATATACGCAAGGATTATAAGTTTAAAAACAAAAAACACAAAATCAAATAAAATTAATCTCAACATCAAAATATCGGGTATCCGCCAATTATAAATTCGTGAAAAGTATATAATTTTCTTTTATATATATGTTAAATCTTTTTATTGCAATTTCAAAAGTGGTATAATTTTCTCGATAATAAATCTTCAGAACTTGTATCTTTTTTATCTCAAAATAAATGTTCATGTTTTTATTTTGGAGTGTCTCAAAAGAAATATTCATTTTGCATTTTAACCAATCGAAAAAGAGTTTAATAGATATTTGATTATTGAAAAATGTAAGTATTCAAAATTTATAAATCTTATAATCTTTCAACTTTTTTTATCCATTAATAGAAGTTTATATTTTATTGTGGGTTTCAATACCTGTACACTTTATATTTTGTCAATCGCAAAAGATTTTATTGGTGGAAAATAATATTTTAGTGATGAAGAATATAAATTTAACTTTTGTGCATTTTCAAATCAATTAACCCTCTCTATTTTAATTTTTGTTAATTGTATTGTTCGCCCTATATTTGGTTTCTCCGGCTAAAGTTTTCATTCACCGGCGGCGTAATACGACAGGAATCTCCATCAGTTTCATTCTAGGTTATATTCTTTTCATTCATATCAAATGCTATATGGTTTGTTTTGAGATTTGCTTATTGCTTATTGAACCTGCTGTCTGCTTATTGCTTATCTCATTTATAAATAATAACTTTTCAAGTGTTATAAAACTGCTTATCTAATGTATCCAAACGCATCAAGTCTAATAAGCAATCCCAAATACCCCTGTAATATATTACAATTCAATAAGAAGATAAACAGTTTGGAAAAAACTATGTGAACCAAACGTGACCCTAAATACTGCTAGTCAGTAACCTTATTCATCGTGTTTTCATGTATCTCCTTCATGCAAATTTATCTTGATTTTGAATTTAGTACTGCATCATATGACTTGATTGTTACCTGAATTCAAACTTAATGCTACAATACCTTTTCAATGATTATTAAGGCAATAGTAGATAATTTCAATGAGAATTTGTCAAAAAAAGGGATTTTATTGTTGAGCTATGAATGCCACTGTATTTTTGCGGGAATGTTGCATTTTGGTACCATCTGTATATGGAATAGGGCTATACCCATTAATTAGTTTTCTTTCTTTTACTTTAGGTTTTCAAGAAAAGATGCCTTCAAAGATTGCACAAATACGACTTATGAGTTCCCATCCCCAAGTTTACCCACCATGTGATGACTCATATGCCTTAGTTGACGCACTATTGGCTGACCGGACCAAATTGTTGGAACACCACCCAACAATTTGTATGGAAGTTGGTTGTGGGAGCGGTTATGTCATTACTAGTCTTGCTCTTATACTTGGATCAGAGTCCCAAAACGCCTATTATTTTGCAACTGATGTGAATCCTGATGCTACAAAAGTGACTCGTGAGACACTTGAAGCTCATGGGGTTAATGCAGAGTTGTTAACTACTAATATCGCTTCAGGGATTGAAAAAAGACTGTCGGGAATGGTGGATTTGATGGTGATTAACCCGCCTTATGTGCCAACACCCGAGGAAGAAGTAGGCAATTCCGGGATTTCAGCTGCTTGGGCTGGTGGTGAAAATGGTAGAAGTGTTATTGATAAGATTTTACCGGTTGCTGATAATCTGTTGTCAGAAAAAGGGTGGTTGTATATGTTATTTCTTGCGGAAAATGACCCGTTACAGATATGTCTTCAAATGAATAAAAGAGGTTTTGGCTCGAAGATAGTTGTTCAAAGATCAACAGAAGAGGAAACTCTTCATGTGATTAAATTTTGGCGCGATCCCGATATTCAGATAGAGGGAAATGAAGGGGGTTCAAGTGGTAAAACGGGTCCACATAGGGGCTGGGAATTTCTGATGTCACAAATTTCTCGATTGTCATTCCGGGAGACAAGGCAATAGCAGTTATAGTTGATGCGTATGATCAGGTGAAATAGCGTAAACTTTACTTTCATGTTCATGGTTTTATACATAATCACATTTCTTTTGAATTTGTCAAGGTTGATTAAATGAAGCATTTCTTTGTTTGAATTTATTGTGTGAGCTTCAAAATGTCACTAATTAAGGGTGTGTTTGTTTTTTTTAAAAAATGTCTTACTAGCCCTCTTACTCCCTCTTACTCTTACCAGTAAGAGGTGGGCAGACCGTTTTGCTTGTTTGTTTTTTTTCATTTGAGTCAGACCCAGTTAGACATATAACATCTTACTCAGTAAGAGGTGGGAGACTTGTCTTACTGCCTCTTACTCGATAAGAGAGATTGAAGACTCGTGTTAATATAATATATTTGATGGTTTATTAACTATGTTATATTTATGATAAAAAGTCTTATTTCATATTTACACAAGTTACTTAAATAAATTGCAGAAACGAGCACTTAAAATCATTCGGACAATTATACAAAAACAAACAACATTATTTCGTTTAGATTTAGATGTTCTAGCCACCTCTTAATAGTAAGATGTGATAGGTCAGATTTCAGACCTAAAACATCTAAATGAAACAAACACACCCTAAGTCATTAATTTACTTGATTCGGAGCAGTTACTTTAGGTGCCTGAGTTTTTAATAACGAAAGCTTAGATCAAACCTTCAAAAGTAGATTCTTTATACATTTGTGATTTATATATATGTTTTGAGTAATTGAATATCAAGTTTTATATTAGACCTTGCGAGGTTGCTTAAATAGTAGAGTGAATCTAATCCATTTGTCTATCCATGGGTTGATTGATTGCTTATGTATTGAACTATACCAATATTACTATTGTATGTATGCAATAAAAACTTTTCCTACTGTGAGTAACCGGTACATGGAAATGTTCTTTAAAACTGAGCCTAATACCTTTGCACATGTACAAAACTACCCTTCCATCTACCTAAATAAAAAGGTCTTCGTGATCAAATTTCAGCAAAAGCGTCGTCTCAGTGATCGTATAATTATATATTCTAATATAACCAGTTCTCCTCTATCAGCAATCAACATATAGGACCCGTTGAAAATATATTCTAGGCTTACACATCTACATTTATTTGGGGGTAGCAGTCCATTTTGCCGGCTCTACTAACCAACTAACTTGACTTCACAAATTTCCAATTTGATGGCAACAAATAATTCGAAGAAATATGTGTTACACCTGAATTGTGACACCCAGCTAATTTGTACTAAAGGACCAACAAACCCTTTGTCAAAATCTCATGATACGGTAGGCTCAAAGGATATAAATTATAAATAATTTATTCATCTCTAGCAAACATGGATGAATGCCAGGCCAGCATGGAAAACTGTATATAACTGTACATTCATAAAATCATACCCACCAGTATAAACATAGTACATAAACACGGCCTTCTACTTTCTGCTGTTAATTGTTGTTGCTAACAAGTTGAAATGAAGTTATATAAAGCTTACTGTATTTTACCAGTTATCTTCCTTTCATTAACAGCAGCAACCTCAGTAGCATTTTTAAACTACTGTAAGCCAGGGTGCAATCGTACGTTGTTGATTGCAACTCTTCTACCCCATATCTATTAGCAATCAACCACCTCGAAGTGTTGAGTGTTGACATGGAAAATCAAACAGTCACTGTTAATAATATGCAGAAGATCTCTAACTGCAGTGAGACGATCAAGAGCTTGGATCTTGGTAAGACTCCCTTCATGTATTCCAAATCACATAATAAGTTTGTTGTTGAAGGGTGTGGTAATGCTTTGATGATGGATGATGATGGTAGTGTGCTCACTGGGTGTTCCACACTTCCACTACTTGTCTCAATAACACTGTTAGCGATACAAACAACAAATGTGTTGGCATCAGTTGAATCTCACGGGTTTGGCAAGTCAGATGGGCGGAGATAGAGCATGTGGGTCTACCTTGGTGGACAAGGACTTATATGAGCCATTTGCTGTTAGGGGTACTAACTCTGTTATTCCGACATCACTTCTGTGGACTCTAGCGGGCATTGACAAAAATCAAGTAAATTGTTTTGTAGCTAGAAACGACAATTTGCTGGTTGATATGGGCAATAGTACTGTGGTAGATACATGGAGTTGTTCCTTTCGGGAGGTTTTCCAAGAAAATCCTTATTTAGCAAATGGCTGCAGTGGTATGAAGTTCTATCATTATATTACTCTATCTAATTTGTTTATTTGGCTTGTTTTCGAGCTTAGTTGAGTATACCTTATCTAAAATTTATGAATCAACTTTCATTTCGCCTTATATATGTACGGAAGAGTGTATAAGGTGCAGGAATAGAGGAGGTTTCTGTAGCTATGATGGGACAATATATGACATAGATGGCTTAGTTTACAACAGTAGCTTCACTTGTGGTTACGATGGATATCACTTTCGTGTTAAAAGCGAATCTTCCATGAGTGTTATATTAGGTAATGTGTTTCGCTCTTTTTTTTTTTTTTCCTCATATACTTTAGACATGAATCCTCAACATTTACACCTTTAGGTTACATAGTTACCAAAATTTCACTTTGTAATATTCTTCATTCAGGTGTTAGCATAAGCATGTGCGTTCTTTTTCTTGTGGCAATCAGTTATGCATTGTACCAATTTATCAAAAGAACAAAAGAAAGGAGACAAAGAAAGAGGTTTTTAAACGTAATGGTGGTTTACTTCTAAAACAAGAAGAAAATGTGGACCCGTCATTCGTTGATGAAACCATACTTTTCACATCACGTGAATTGGAGAAGGCGACTCACAACTTCAATGACAACAAAATTATTGGTCGAGGAGGCCAAGGTACACTTTATAAAGGTATGTTAGTTGATGGAAGGATTGTGGCATTCAAGAAATCAAAAATAGTTGATGAAAGCCAATTAGAACAGTTCATTAATGAAGTGGTTATTCTTTCACAAGTTAATCATAGAAATGTGGTTAAATTATTAGGATGTTGATTAGAGACGGATGTTCCTCTACTTGTTTCTGAGTTCATTTCAAATGGCAGCTTGTATGATCGTCTTCACAATGAAACTAACGAGTTCCCAATCTCTTTGGACATGAGATTACAACTAGCTACAGAGATTTTAGGAGCACTGGCCTTCTTGCATTCAGTGACTTCCATTCCAATATACCATAGAGACATCAAAAGCACTAATATACTATTGGATGATAAATGGCGAGCCAAGGTTTCTGACGTTGGAACTTCAAGGTTTGTATCGGTTGATCAAACTCTGTAGGATCGATATAATATGTTGATTCTTGTGATTTAGGAGGTCTTGGATTCTTGAAGATGAAGGTAATCATTGTTAGAGTTAGGGAGAGAGAGAGAGTTGAGAGAGTGGTGGGAAGTTTCTAGTGACAGAAACACCTAATGAGGTGTGTGTATTATGAGAAACAACCAACCATTCCCTTGTGTGGGAAGGGGTATATATACACTTACAATATACGCCCTCCTGCGGGCTGTGGATCAGGTGTACAGTGGGTAAAGACCCGTCCGTCCTCCACGGTGTGACTATATCTAATCTAATATATAATATCTAATCTAATAAATACAAGACTAAGAGCTAAGCTAAGTATGCAAATACATGGGGTGACCGAACCTTTTTCTTAATCCTAACAATCTCCCCCTAAGGGAGGTCACCCAAAAAAAAAAAAAATTGAATCTTAGCATTCTATAAATTGATCTTTAGCTCTAGCTTGTATCCGTTGATTCTTCAAAGTCATTACTCTTTGTGCTTCCAGCAGTGGACTTTTGATGACTTGTTTTATATCTTGGATGTTCCTTGACGATTCTCTGAGTTTATCATCAAAATGTGTGTCTCCAAGTCATCTTTGTACAATATCGTCTCCATATGACGTGAACATCTTTGTAACGGCATGCTCACACTTTTCAGGATCATGATCTTCAGCATCAGAGTTGTGGAAGCATAGATGAAGCCCATTCAATGATCATGATTTCTTGATTAAGATGTCGAAGTGTGAGCATGGGGTGATGGATCAACATCTTTTCAGCAATCTACTGCAACCGTCAGAAATTCCTGCAAGCAAACAGTTAGCAACAAATCATCCGGTACTTACAGGTTTGGAATTAGAGATCGTCTACAGCATAGTGTGAAGATTCCTTCTAACCCTTACCAAGACCGTTCCCAATCGGAAACCCCCGAGAGGATTTACACAATCTACCTAAGTAGATCAACGACTGGGTGAATCGTTGGAGATCACTCCACGACTGTAGACCGTTTGTAACCGCCGCGACCACTAAGCGTAATCCACAAGGAATTACCTAAGTGACCTACTTTCAGGGCTGTTTAATGTTGACCCTGGCAGAGATTTCCACTCAATCACAGGGAATTACATATGTATATTACCTCATAAGTGTTCTTGGCAGATTGCTAAGATCTGCGAAGGACTCAAAATATTACAGCTGGTGTCCTTAATGTTGAACAACCAGTGTAGAAGAATCAAGTGTTCATATGAGATCTTTTGATGCATCTCGTGGCTCTAGACTCAATAAGTGCACAATTTGGTTTTCCTATGCGGAGACTAGGGAGAGGTCTCCTGCTTCAATATCAACCATCTCTAAGAGATAAGTTGATAGATTACACCGGTTCCCCGTGAGAATGAAACAAGTCCTTTTAAGAGAACTTGAGTGGCTAGAAGGTTTAGTGCAGTGAGTCACTGGGTCCATGACGTCTTTTCTTCAATACCGGTGTTACCTTGGTAACCACCAGTAGCATATGAATTGAACCCGGTTTCTGCCCTAAGGTTGAATAATGGGAGGGCTATTTCTTTTCACCCTTTCTTATTTCATTTCTTTTTAATTCTTCAACCCCTTCTTTCCCCTTTCTCATTTATCTCCTTTTTTTCATAATCATACCTAAGGACTTTATAATACTATCTATTGGGTATTGTCCATGGGTAGATCCCTCCGGCTCTAGCGGATCATAGGACGGTTTTCCTAACCTTAGCCACCTTATAACTTCATGACTATCCTATGTTGCCATTTTAACCAAATCATTGAAAATTCTCTCAACGTGCTTATGAATAAGAAACACATTTTGTTAACACGTTGAGAGTTTTACCAGTTTCAAATGCTCCCCCTTCACATATGCTCATATGTTTTGATTGAAAAATTTGTACATGTCGGGCAGAGTTGCACTTTTGAATTGATCCACCTTTAGTGAATATGAACGGGCATTCGAGACACGCTTACATCACTAGTTAGACTAGCTTGAAGTTATTACCCGGCCCGATCAATTCCATAAAAGGTTTCTCGAAACGGTACACTCTACTTAGAAAAGTCCTCTTCGAGACATGCTTACATCACTGGTTAGACCAGCTTGAAGTTATTACCCGTCCAAAACTATTCTTTTCGATTGATGACAGTTTTTGTTTTGTCAATTCATTGGTTAAGTCTGAGTCGCGCTCACATGAGATGCTAGGATCCTTTTATCACAAACTATTTGCTCCCCCTCAATATGTGCATTGATGTACAAAACGAGTTTGGCACATATGGGAGAGTGTTTTAACTCCAAAACAATCACATTTTAATCAGGTTTCATATTTATAATCACATTTTCTCCCCCGATCAAAAATTTCAAACCATTTGAGATTTGTGATCCCAAGTGATTTAAATAAGTTCCAAGATTTTTGGGAGAAAAATGTGGTCAGATTTAAGAATGACTGATTTTGAGACGATACATTTGCTCCCCCTCAATCCTTGAGGGAGCATGTTATGTGTCAGAAATGATGAGTTTATAAATGATTTAGAGTTTAACGAGAAACTCATGAAAAATTCATAATTCTTATACATAACAATTCCATTCATTGCTTTTAATGCACAACAGATCATGTTTTGATGATATAGAATTTTTTGAAATCATTCTCCCCCTCAATCGATGACCCGTTTTCAATTTATCACTTTTTCTTCAAAAGATTAATCATTTGGCATCGATTGGGAGGCAAGTTTATATAAAATTGCAAGTTTGATTGATTTTCAAAAATCATGGTACTACCAAGTTTAGAACAAATACTTTTCCGAAGAATCATTGAAGGAAAAGTATTCGTGATTTAAAGAAAACTTCTCTTCTTTTACAAGAAATGATGCACTGAAACATACATCAAGTCGAGGACACACGGATATAATGTAATCCATGCCCGGGTGAACATCACCCAGTGAGAGGAACATCTTTCCCCATTTTGAAGAGCGGGGTTGCTATCTGAAGTAATAGCTAAGCCATTTTGAATTTTTTTTAGAAACGACATGTTTTTAGAAAACATTATTTAAAAGATAGAAAAACTCTCGCTCAAGCATATGTATGAATCCGTGCCATTATTGAATGACATTTCCAGAACATACATAATATTTATTATATGAGAGACATGTCACGAGAAGAATATTTTTTTGAGTTTTATATTTTGCAAATTTTTATGGTTTTTGCCGGTTTTATATTTTTCTATTTTCTTTTTGGTTTTAAAATATGTACAAAGGATATTGTGTAGTTTAAAAAGATGTGACGTCAATACCGAAAAGAGGATATCGGTCTGCACGTTTGTAGAAGTCAGTAGTCAACATCTCTTAAACCTTCTCCACCAAAGCTTTCGAGGCTCCAGAATAGTCGTCTGAACTTGAGCCTTCTCACTGTGAAGCTTGATAGATCAACAACGCATCATCTCACGCTTGAATAGTTCTTCTCAACTTTCTTCCTACTGAAGGCTGAAGTAATGCGTACCAAAAAGTATCCAGAGACCACTTCCCCCCAAGTAGTTGAAATGATGCAATCAGTCTCATTATATGAAGCTCAGAAACCCGAAGTACACACACAATCAGTTGTGTACGTCTTTTGTTATCAGAAACTGTTTCTTACATCTCTTCCCCCACGTAGTTGGAATAATACACCAAAGAACGAGTTAAAACACTGATTTCCTCTACGGTCATGTACATTTGTCTTCCCGGAATGACTTCAATAAAGACGAAGTATAAATCTCATCACGTGTACTCGTTGTGCGTTCCGATGTATGTCCTCCTTCCCCCTTTCTGGTTTTGATACCTCAGAATCAGCAACACATCTTACGCTCATATACTTGAAATCTTGTGAGAAGAACAAAATAAGCTCAAATGTATCCTGTGAGAATCAACTTGCTGAAGAGCAATGTGAGCACAACTGATTAGGGATTTTAACACATACTTTTCACTCTCCCCTAATTAGTGCTATCCCCTAAACTAACAACCTTTCAGATGAGTGCCTTGAATATGAAGAAGTCTGTTGATAATTAATTGCATATCGTCTTTAGTCTTCTAACACGTAGCGGAGAATGTAGAATAGACTGTAGACTCGACCTTCTTCAATGTTGTCCATTTGGGAATAGGATATCAACATCTCCATCTCACCAAATGCATTCCAGTTATATTACATATACCAAATCAGCCCACATGTACCAAATACAAGAAGAAACGATAACACCAAAGTAACAGGTTGAGGCACTGATCATCTCTGCGGATATCAACTCTGGAATAACTGATTAAGCTCGATCATGTGAACCTATTGTGCGTCCCTGATGTACACATTTCTCTCTCCCCTGATGGTTGCGATTAATCAGCCCGTGATGTGCACATGAAGTGAGACTACCAAAGTAACAAGTTGAACCACTGATCATCTATGTGGTTATCAATCCCGGAATAAATGATTAATCCCGATCACGTGAACTTGTTGTGCGTCCTTGGTGTACACATTCCTCTCCCCTGATGGTTGCGATTAATCGGAATCATCATAAAGATGTGTACATGAAACATTAACTAGAAGCCCTTTATCTATAACTGGAAGCCCTTTATCAATAATAATATTAACCCGTGAGAAAATATCGATAAACCTCACGACTCCTGAGCTGAAGTATTCAGGAGTCATGAGATGATGACTAATTTAGTTTGCTACCCCTCAATTAGGTCATCATATGTAACGAGCCTTTTCAAGAACTTGTGAAGTTTCTGATCGGCTCCCCCTTAAACTGACCATCCCCTTTTATAGATTCAACACTTTAACGTCATGATCATATTTGAAGGTCTTGATATTAACCATCTTCTTCTTTATCTGAATCAATCAATCAACTGGAGTACTAAATGATAACACCAAGTTCGAATCCCCTCAATGACTATAGAACTCGAACAGAGTAACAAACCACGGAATACATCATAGAGGTAGACATTAATTTCCCCGACCTGAATAATTAAGCTCGATCCCTTCATGATTTATAACCCCAGCATATACATTACTCCTCCCACGAAAGAATAGAAGAACACACGCCTATTCTCCCCCTCAAAATTGGCATGCTAATGAACATTTTTGTCATAGTCGAAAGGAAAAGGACATACGCTTGTTCTCCCCCTCAAAAATGGCATGCAATGACAGTTTTGCCATAGTTGAGATTTCCGTGATGGTTGAAATTTATCAGATGCAACATAAATATGTGTGTAGCACCAAAAACTACTGCGAAGAAGATGATGATTAAAACACTCTTGAAGCAGCCCCCTCTTTTGTTTCCTCATTAATGGTTTAGCAATTGAAGAGTTCAATGAAGCTTGTAATATGCCTAAACCACTTGTTGAATGTGTTAAACCTTAGACGGAGAAAAATATCTGCGTACAAGAGCCGAATGACCATTCTACAACCATCATCAACATGTAGTATCTTCATCCTTTCCCTTCTCCCCCTCAAAAATTGCATATGCCTGTTTGCAATTTTTGATTGAATAAGTGAAGTACAAAAATATAATCCAAGGTATGTCGATCCACTTGATGACTGTACAAACATGCAGTGGCGGAGACAAAGGGGGGGGGGGGGGGGGGGGGGCGGGGTCCGGGGGGTCACGTGACCCCCGAGCGAAAAGAATTGTAGTGTAAATTTTTGAAAATTTTCGGCTATTTTTGTAATTTGCCCCCCCCCCCCCCCCAACGACCAATTTTTAGTGTAGTTTCTAAAAATTATCATATTTTTGCCCCCCTCGACAAAAAAGTTTTGGCTCCGCCCCTGCGAACATGGGAAAAGCATGAAGCTTGTTGATGAGAATGGTCATAAATAAGAAGATTTCTCTTCTTTCTAAGATAAGGCGCACTGAAACGTACACCTTTCTTTTCTTTGAGGAATGGGGCCTGAAGTGTTATCTGCAGACGCCATTATGTTGAAGAACGAGGCTTGAACCGTTGTGTCCAAACGTCATCTCTCTCTTTTCTACTTCTCTCTGCTAACTCGTTACCAACCCCATTATCATTCTGTTGGCTATATGTCGTAACTACTGATGGAGAAAAACCCAATATGATGAATTTGAGACTGAAGTAAAATAACCCGAACTTGTGACTTAAGCTTGCACTAATGTGTGACTAAGAGCGGTGTAGAGAGTTCGTGCAACATCGAATCCCTAAGTACTCTATACTCTTCAACCAACCCAACCATCAAGTAATAAGACGTACCTCACCTCTTGAATATCCACAACTTCGTGTGACACTGAGCACTACAACGTAACTCCTTAAAATGATAGTTATTTTGTGGTAATAGAAAGGAAGAATCCCAAAAATAACTAGATATCCAAGTCTTCGTCATTGTAAAGGTTAGACGCTCGAACAAGGATCTTGAAGAATCTTCATCCAACCACCCCGATATCTTCAGATACTAAGTACACACACCCGTAAAATTTCACTTCAACCTTAAATAAATAATAATGAATTGACGCCGTAATCACATCTTGTGGTTTAACTACCCAAATCTAGCCGTTTTTTTTTTTTTTTTTTTTTTTTTTTTTTTTTTTTTTGATTGACCTTTGATAATGGTTTTATCCCGATCTTTGTCAAAAACGTATAACCCTGTAAAACTTAGTTATAACCCAAAATGCCATGAAGTATATCAGAGCAACATACAATACATGAAGTACACAGCTTAATCCCTTTTTCAAAGTTGAGGCCGTAGCACAAGAATCAATTAAGATCCGAAAATGCACTTTTCTTTCTCCAGGATAGTTCCATCTTCATTGGTAGAAATTGTGTCATTGGAAGTGCCCATCAGAAAGGTCCTTCATCAATAGATTGAATGTTATCTGAAATAGTTGACATGATATTGACTTGCACGGGATTTTACAAATCTATGATTTAAACCGAGAAATAGATTCTTTCGCGGATTTTACAAAATCAAGAAGAAACCGTGAGACAATAATAACTAGAATGAGTTATGACAAGTTTTGGTTTTGGTGAGTATCTGTTTGGGGGAAACATGCAGGAGCTCAACAACAGCAACAATTCTTCTCACATATGTAGAATACTGCACAAACCATGCTAAGTAAAGTAGTATAAACTACTTCCCCCTGGAGGTTGACCTTATATCATCAAACTACACGTTTCTCCCCCAATGATGGTTTCGAGCTTTCGGAAGCATCATTTGACGTGTACGACCATATACCCTAGAAGCTCTAGTGAAGTATCATTGACATTCTGTAGCATCGAATATTCCATGAGAATTGCTGATCACATCTCAACCCTTAAACCCATTAGCTAACAAACCATTA